>JAUPFT010000023.1:2545000-3065000 GCA_036936625.1 Parnassius smintheus behrii
TTATCATTTTTTTATAGCACAAGGGAGAGAAACGAGCACATAGTCCACCTCATGGTATGTGGGTGCTGCAGCCCATGGATATCTATTTCTACCCTCGATTACGAATGAAAATGCAGACGCGTTGCCACCCGTGAGCACTAAGATAGAATGTCTGGTTTCCAGTAAAAAGAGTCTCCGGTTCATCATACGAAACACAGCAATATTACCCTGCTTTACGCTGGTATTCTGGTAATAACGTCTGCCTGGTAAGCTAGTATATATATATGGGATGTAACGGAGGTAGTTTTATCGGAACCGAAGGCGGAGTCGGAGTTTATAAATTTGCTTGATCGGAGTCGGAGGCAGGGTCAGAAGTGGTGGCATGAGAGAATTTTTATTTAAGAACAAATAAAACATTATTTAGTGAAATTTTTTTCATTTCAATTTTCAATTATAAAATAAAACACAAGCAATGAAAAAAATTGGCCTATTTCCAAATAAACAAGAAATTAAAATAAATTAACTTAAACCCAAAGTAGCATATTACATTATATTAAATGTACAAAAGCTTTAAAAGAAATTAAATCGAATGAATTGACTCCAAAATTAGTGTATTATACTTTACGAACAAAAGCTTTGTCTCCGTCCAATCTATTTCTTAACGAGTCGTAGATTAGGCCAGCGCCACTAAAAAGTTGTTCGCTCGCTACCAAGCCTGGTGGACACGACAAATATTTGCGGGCAATTGATTGAAGGGGCTGGAATTTAGTATTTCCATTTACTTTCCACCACAATAACGGATCTACTAGTCAATATAGTCTAATCACTAGTACTTATTCGTTTTTATTGAACTCATTTAGTATACTTTTCATTACAACAAATTTGTCAAAAACTGCACATTTTTCAGATGTAGGTATTATCATCTTCTTCATCACTACTTAACAATATATTCGACAAAACTGTTAAACATTACATAAACATTACTATGGCTAGCTTCTGCTAGTAATTCCATTCTTGCCCGTTTTCTACAGGAACGGCAATATTATCAGCATCGTTTTTAGATGTATCTGCATCAAATAGTGACATTTATGTTTCAATCTTCTCTTTAACCACTTCTTAAAAATTTTTGTTTAGCGAGGATCTAGATATGTTGCTATTGCACAGAAATTGTTTGATTGAAGGTCATCAAATTTGGAATTTAATTGATCGACGGTACATTTTATTATACTTTTAAAATTTTCATTTGTGTCTTGTTTACTGCCTTCAGTGTGTAATGTATACTTTAGTGTGTGTATAATTGGAATTACTGATGAGATACTGGTGTTATTGTCACTCATATTTCGGGTAATTTCTTCAAAAGGTTGAAGTATAGTCACTATTTTTTAAGCTGGCTATTCTTCAGGAGACAACTAAGAAATGTGTTTATATGCGTAATTAATTAAACTAATTAACGCTTATTATTTACACTAATATACAGTTATCTTAAAGTATTATTTAAATTAAAATTAAATGAATGACAAAAACTAAATAATACACTCATTATAATCAGCGTGCATATACCACAGCAAGTTTTAACGAAATCGATTTAATGGTTTTTTTGTATTTATTGAACTTTATTGTATTAGCGTGGATTTTTGATTGAAAAGAAATAATCTGGAGGTTAAAAATAAATGCACAAATTAATACAACTTACCGCGTACTACACTCCTGTATTACACTCAAACATTCTTGGTGTAGTTGTTCCTTTTGTATTTTATGCATTTGAGTCTGAGCTATTTGGGAATGATTAAAATGCGTCGAAATTTTTTTTGCATTTCGATAAAAGGCTTTAATTTCTTTATCACAATCTAACAATGTTCTCACACACAGTTGCAACTGATGTACAGTGCAACTGACATCAGGTATGTCGCCGAGTTTCATTGCTCGTTTCATATTAGATCCAGAGTCGCGTACAAAACAATGAATTTTCTCTTTTATGATCCCCCATTCCATCATGTTGATGACTCTTAATTTTTTCTAGAACTAGGTCTCCTGTATGTTTTCCATCAAATGTGTGGCATTTTAAAATAACTTTTAGCCTTTTAAAATCTCTATTTACGCCATGCGCTGTCAGACTCAATAAAGACACATTCGAACTTGGTTAGGTCCAAATGTCTGTTGTAAATGAGATCTTTTCAAATTGTGTGAGCAAATCCTTATTTTTTTTTGCTAATGTTTCATATAAATGACCACAAATATTTTCAGTAAAAAAATGTCTTCCCCTTAAGTCATAATTCGGCACAGTGAACTGCATAAGTCGCCTAAATCCTATACCTTCCACAAAATTGAAGGGATTGATCTTGCAAAGCAATCATTTCAGAAATCAATTTATCAATTTCCATAGATTTAGCATTAGAAGTGCACCATTTTGTATTCTTCAGCAAAGTTTCTTTTAAAGTAACTTGTTTTTTAGCATCCTGAAGGGGCGTCGAAGTTTAAGGCTGTACAGTATTTTTTTTCATTTTTTAACTTTATTACTTAATTCTTCATATTCAGTGACATGGACAGAATTCAAATGGCCTTTTAACGACGTTGTCGTACGTCCCTTTCTTGAATACGTCTTCATACACAGTTTACACTTTGCCAAATCTGAATTAACTTCAATGAAGTAGTTCGAAATACAACTTGATTTAGGTTTCATTGTCCAACACAAAAACAGATCACTTTTATTGATAATATAAGCCGCAAAATCAAAATAAATAACTATAACCTATGAACGTGTCGTGTGCGTAATTAATTAACAACAAGAAAAAATAATTGACGATAGAGTGCACGTAGTGGGAGTTGGGGGGATTCCCCGCGCGACACGTATGAAGTATGAACCATATGTTCCATGTTCATAACAGTCGACACAGGCCGCCGCCGCCGCTATGTTATGCTTCGACCTCCGATTAAAACCTTCGACTTAAAAGTGTCAGAGCCGTAGTCGGAACCGAAGGTGTAATAATAATCGGAAGTTCCGACTTAACGGAACCGGAGCCGAAGCTCCGTAACTTCTCTGCGTATATATATTACATCCATAAATTCGCTTTAGCTATTTCTGTAAATATTGAAAAATAATTATACAATATTATAGGACCCGGTTATCGATAGCTATACGAAAAATAGGTTTTCAAACTCGTTTAACCAATAGGTATGAGTATATCTATCCACTCACAGAAATAGACGCAAAACAATAATTAGGTTTAAAACTCTTTATTATTCCGAAAATTAACCTACATGTTGTTTCTTAAATGAGTATGTAAATAAGTGTACAACAACCTTTATATTGTACTAGCTGTGCCCACGACTTCGTTCGCGTGGAGTTTAATACAATTTCATGGGTATTAATTTATTGCGCGGAACCCTGACCTTATTTTTTTTTAAATAAACGTAGCCTAAGTTACTCCTTATAACATCAGCTATCTGCCAGTGAAAGTCCCGTCAAAATCGGGATTAGCCGGAACAAACAGACAGACAGACAAAAATTTGAAACGTCTGTGTTTAACTGTCACGGGGCGGACAGAACCATGGGTGCTGTAAAGCACCCGAAACGTCGGGAATTAAAAATAAGTTAATTTAACGCGATAAAATCCATATATATATATAGTTTTATTCAAAGTGTAGTATTCGCGTAAATTAAAGAAATAATGTTTTTTTTTTGTTATAGGTGCCGTATATAGTTACATATTATGCACTTCGTACAAAGATCAGAGAGACACTTGAATTTTATTCATTTGTATAGATAATGTTACCATGGAAAAGAGGTCGCGCTGATAGAGGTTCTTTCCGAACCAAGGATAAAAATAAAGAACTAGTCTATCATTTTTTTTATTTTAATTAAACTAATTTTAAATGGATTTTATCGAGTATATTAACTTATTTTATATTCCCGACGTTTCAAGCTCTTTACAGCATCCATGACCACGGTCCCCCGTGCTGAGGTGTAAGACGTCCCAACATAGTTAACCACGGCTACCTTCACCCTTTTAAGGGTTAAATATCAAAACACTTTCTTGGTGGAGGCAGTGACGTAACTAAACCGTTAGAGGCCCGAGGCAATTTCATCGGATGGCGCCTGTATGTAAAGAATCGCAGCCAACATTGAAGTTTTAAATTTAATTTATAATATTTCACTTAGTAAATTAGGTACTATAAAACGTTATTATAATCAGTCGATTTTCCAGTAACTTTTAATTTAAAGAGCGTAAAATGATGAAAGACCACTCCTTTTCTTCGATCGATTCTGACCGTTTTTTCTCAATTTCTTGTTTGAGTCTTATTAGTTGTTGGCAGTTAAAGATCCGAATCGATGGTTTTGCTCATATTAAACTATGCGGAAGGGCATCCCATCATAAACACAGCATCATCCTATTGCGTGTTAATGCGGGTTTGGCTGCGATCTGTGGAGCTTAACTACCCTTTGACCATGATTTTTTTCGCACGTTCTTGTCGTAGTTGATCCACTTTTCATCACTAGTGATCAATCTTTTCAAAAATGGTTCGGTTTTTTTACGTTTCAATAGAGAACCGCAAATGAGTACACGATTCATGAGGTTTCTTTCAGTGAGCTCGTGTGATACCCAAATATCGAGCTTTTTTTGTAATATGCTTATTTTCTCCACTTTTTCAAAAATAGAAACAACTTTACCTGTATGAGGGCAACCAGAGCGAGCTGCATCTTTCACATCAAAATTCCTGGACTGAAAATGCTTGAAACAACTTTGTGCTACTCTTACTAACACTGCATTAGGTCATAAAACTTTTTCTCATAAAACTTTAGAATGTATCACTCATTTTGGCTGACAGAAAAACAATTAAAAAAGGCGGCAAAGTGTTTTTTACTTTTTATTTTTCTTTTTCTTGGCATTCTATATGTTTTGATATTAAAATCAGCCAGATGCAAACAGTAAAACCAAAGAGACTTTACTCTTTTTATATAGACTTAGACAATTAACGTTTTTGAACTTAGCGCAGCTCAAATTTTGTATATTTTCTGGGATTTTGTTGCAAAAGCCACTCTTTTATAGATTGCCTCATAAGGAGGATTTTGTCATAGTTGCCAAGCTTGGCAGGCGGGTTGGCAATGGCGGTTTTTAATTAGTTTGAGTCGTTACATTAGGAAGATGCTGCTGCCCATCTTCTGTTAGTTTCCCTGCGTGCTAGCTTACAACACCCACAGGACGATATTTGGCAGTGGATATTCCAATACCGCCACTACACGGTCTTTTTTAGGGTTTCGAACCCGAAAGATACGCAACGGTACCCTATTACTAAGCCTCCGAAGTCCGTCCGT
Organism: Parnassius smintheus behrii; assembly: GCA_036936625.1. Lineage (NCBI taxonomy): Eukaryota > Metazoa > Arthropoda > Insecta > Lepidoptera > Papilionidae > Parnassius > Parnassius smintheus. The sequence continues at coordinate 2,550,294 of JAUPFT010000023.1, forward strand.
CCGTTTATCAGCGGACTGTATCTCATAATCCGTAATAGGTAGAAATGTTTTTTTTGCTTGATCGTATTAATGGTAACAAGTACACGCTTGTAATGCTCACAGAGTTTATATTGTTATATTCTACTTACATACGAGGATTACACTGAAAGTTTTTAGAAAATCAAAAACTGAAATAACAAGCAAGTTATTAGTTTTATTATATCTTTTAAAAATAGTGTCCATTTACACCAATATATCGCTACATCCAATGGAACCATTGAGAAAAGCACATTGCCCACTCGTCCTTAGGGGTCTGTTCGATGGCATTTTGAAACGCGCCACTGTTTCCACAGCGTCCATAAAACCTTTTCCTCGAAGTTTTTCTTTTATTTTCGAAAATAAACAAAAATCGCAAGTTGCAAGGTCGAGGCTATATGGTGGGTGACTCAGTAATTCCACGTCTGAGGTCGCCAAGTAGTTGATTGTTTGCTCGGCGGTGTGCAACGAGGCGTTGTCGTGGTGAAGGAGGATCCTACTACGAAGTAGTTTCTGCCGAACTTTTTCCAAGACAAGTGGCAAACAATTGTTAGTGTACTACTTTGCAGTAACTGTTTTTCGATCCTCTAAAACAATTGTTGCGTGACGACCTGTCCTTCCGAAGAACGATGCCACTATCTTTTTTCCGACGCTTCGACCTTTCTTCACTTTAATTGGCAGCTCGGAAGGAAACACCCAGACAGCAGACTGTCTCTTATTTTCAGGATCATAACGATAAATCCAGCTTTCGTCACCCGTAAGTATGTCGAACACATCATTTGAGTCTCCTCCGTTAAATCTTTCAACCATTTCACGACATCAATCAACACCTGGGAGTTTTGGGCCTCTTTCAAATTATGAGGTATCCCTCGGGCACATAGCTTCCTGACCGCTAAATTTTCATGAAGGAACTTGTGCACCTGACTCATACCGCTTATGCTTATTATGCTTATTATATGCTTATACGCCTATGCTTGGCCAAATCTACTGATAAGTTACTCTTTTGTCAGTCTCTATCATACGCCGCACTTGACTGGTGTTATCTTCAGTCGTCGTCGCAGAAGGCCGTCTCTCACGCAGATCATCGGTGATATTAGTGCGACCACTTTTAAACACATTAAACCCGTCGTAAATGGTGACACGAAATGGGGCTTTATCGTGAAATTCGAAATCGAAGTCTATCATAACTTTCTTGTTGACTTAAATGACATCGAAACTCATAAAAAATCATTGTACGAAAATTTTCTAGCGTTAAATTGATGCTGACGTAACACAGAAAATTTTCAATTTGCCGCCAAATTGTAAGGGTTCCATTTTCAAAATTTGAACTTATTTTTTTATTACCTACTCGTATATCGTTTACAAGTGGCCAGTTCTAAAAACTTTCAGTGTCGTACTACGAGTACCCTACCTACCTAGTATTCAATCTTATACGATGGTACGCAATCCTTCATACGCGAGTCCGACTTGCACTTGGCCGTTTTTTTTTCACAAACATATTATATGTATATTTTTTAATAAGTGAGGTAAGTTCTACTGCAGGAATCTATTTAATTGCATTAACATATTTTGCATTGACAAAAACGCAAATATGTATTAATATTTCCTTTTAAATTTTATTTGGAAAACAAAAAGTGCTGCATCGCTTAATTACTTAAAAATATTACAGCTATCCAACATTAAATGATTTCGCATATAATATTTTCAGATATTAATATGATATCATTGTTTAGATGTTTAGCTCACTGTTCTTGCTTACATTTTATAAAAATAATGAACTACACACACGGGCCGGAGCCAAGTATGTGAGGGAAATTTAAATTGTAAAAGTGGATGATAGAGTAGAGGAAGTCAGAAACTTTCAGGTGATGCGACAAGTGGCTGTTTGGAGCATGTGAACAGTATGAGTAGGCATGTGTGGAGTATTAAAGCTTTGTGTAAGTGACTTTGGTATAATACCAAATGATGAGAGAGAACAATAAGAACCAAAAACATAGTTTTATTCAATTTTCCGTATTTGCGTAAATATAGGAAATTATTAAGCATAATTTATTTATTATCCAGTATTTTTTATTAATTTTAAACCCGTGCATGACTTAATTATACTTGCATTGTGCAATTTTATTTTCAATCAAGTTTTTGTTCTAATATGATTGTTTTACACATTCATTTAATTATCTTTATATTCAAGCAAGGTTAACTTTTTATAAAAAAAAAACACGACTTGGTAAAAAACTTACTAATAATACTCATTACACTATTATATAAGAACTTTGTAAAGTCGTATAATACACAGTTTTATTATAAGTTTTGAAAATTTAATCTGGAATGGTCGCTAACCAACTTTAAATCGTTACAGATCCTAAGAGGGTGAAATAGGGTGTTATAGTTTGTATGAAACTACAATTACCAGGGTGACGACACTGAAAGTTCTAAGAAAATCAAAAACTGAACAAACTAGCAAGTTATTAGTTTTATTATATCTTTTCAAAATAGTGTCCATTTACGTCACTACATCGCTGCATCCGATGGAACCACTGAGAAAAGCACTTTGCCCACTCGTGTTTAGGGGTCTGTTCGACTGCATTTTGAAATGCAGCCACTGCTTCCTCGGCGTCCACAAAACGTTTTCCTCGAAGTTTTTCTTTTATTTTCGGAAATAAATTAAAATCGCAACGTGCGAGGTCAGGGTTATATGGCGGGTGACCCAGTAATTCCACGTTTGACGTTTCCAAGTAGTTGATTATTTGCTTGGCGGTGTGCGACAAGGCGTTGTCGTGGTGAAGGAGAATCCTACTGCGAGGTCGTTTCTCCTGAACTTTTTTCAAGACAAACAATTATTAGTGAACCACTCTGCAGTAACTCGACGGTACATGGCACAGTGACTTAGCAATGAGTGGCTGTGCTGGGGGCCGTGGGTTCGAATCCAGCACGGAACAAGTATTTGTAAGGCCTACAAATAATTGTTCCGGGTCTGGATGTTTGTCCTTGTGCAATTTATGTTTGTAAACTGCCTCCACTGTCATTCCGAAGAACGAGGCCACCATCTTTTTTCCCACGCTTCGACCTCTCTTCACTTTAGTTGGCAACTCCTCGGAATGAAACCCCCAGACAGCAGACTGTCTCTCAGTTTCAGGATCATAACAATAAATCCAGCTTTCATCACTCGTAAGTATGTCGAACACAGCACTTGAGTCACCTCCGTTAAATCTATGAACCATTTCACGACACCAATCAACACGACGGAGTTTTTGGGCCTCTTTCAAATTATGAGGTATCCACCAGGCACAAAGCTTTCTAACCGCTAAATGTTCATGGTGGATTTTATGCTCATATCGATGTATAAGCTTGTCCGAATCTGCTAATAAGTCACTCTTTTGTCAGTCTCTATCATACGCCGCACAACACTGATGTTATCTTCATTCGTCGCCGCAGAAGGTCGTCCCTCACGCAGATCATCGGTAAGATTAGTGCGACCACGTTTATACTCATTAAACCAGTTGTAAACAGTGGCACGAGATAGGACTTCATCGTGAAAGTCATAAAAAATCATTGTATGAAAATTTTGTAATAAAACAAATTAATAAAATACATACACAATGCGATATTCCAAAACAACCCCTTACGGAGGACAAACACGATATAAAAAAATGCGTGTTCAAATTTATATGTAGAGAAAAAACAACTAATGGTCTTTTTTACCGACTTCAAAAAGGAGGAGGTATGTTGACTTGTTTAAATTAGCAACGTTTTTTCTAGTGTAGATGGCGTTGAGCGATATATAGATCGTGATATAAACATGTCTTGTCATTTAAGATAAGTGTGAACTGTAAATTTTTATTGTTGGATAATAAGCCAGATCAAGTATAAAACTTGTGATCACCTTTGGTTTTTATTTGTCATGCAGTCCAGATTTTTTTTATGTGTGTCAAACCTCACCTCATATTTTTTTGGGTGAAACGACTTTGATGATTCTTTTCTTATTTGAAAGTTGGTGTTTCTCGTGTGGTCCCATATAATAATTATAAATAAAAATAAATTTGATTAAAATCTGACCAGGTTTTTTAGTTATCTTTAATAATGCGTATTTAATTGACTTCGAATACGTTTATGATGTTCTCATTTTATTTATATTGAATTCGGTTGTATAAAATTTGGTAATTTTACCATTTGTTTAATATAAGAACTATTTTTAGATTTTAAGACAACGTTGCAATTTTATACGAAAAAATTTAATTAAGAGGCCTAGCTCAAAATCTGTGTACATAGAGGCGGGAAATTAGGACAATAGTTTCCTTTTATTACTAAGGCATCCACCAAGAAAGTATTTTAGATATTCCAACCCTTAAAAGAGTGAAATATGGTGTTACAGTTTGTATGATATTTTTTATTTTACCAGGAAATTTGGCGGTGCTAGAAACACTGAACTCTGTTAAGATTACCGACAGTTTGAAATATATACATAAAAATAGATTGGACTAGAAACCAATAATATGAAACTGAAGGTGCCGTGGCTATGACTTTGGGATGACGTACACCTCAGCCGTGCTGTAAAGTGCTCGAAGCGTCGGGAATATAAAATAAGTTAATATATTATACGCGATAAAATTCGTAAAATTATTTTCATTTAAATGAAAATGAATACTTTAAAAGATATCAAAGAATCGAAATTACGCACAACCACAGAAACATGAAAATCGGTATTTACAACTCAAACCAATGAACGTTTACCAATTTTGATATTTTTCGTGTTTTTCATTTAAGCTGCTATTTTAGGCTGGTATTCTGTGACAGCTTAGTGTTTCTTCCTTCTCGAGACCCATTCGTGCTACAACTATAATATTACAATAATACCTGGTGGATTTGGCGTTTGACCTTCAACCACCAAACTGCTGGTTCAAATGTATTAAATAATGTTATGCGGTGCGGCTATTAATTTAAATAGAATAGTGGACTGTATATGAGCGCGGTGCGAGCGGTGAATGGAATTTAATTTATTCGTGATACTGCAAATCCCCTAAATTCGGGATATAGGAAGGACGTGAAGGAATGCATGTGCACCCACCTGGACTTCCGCTGATCTGCCTCGTGTCTCGATGGCTGCCGGCTGTCTTCACACTTATCAACTTCACAGATAATCACGAAATATATCGTTATTGCAAATGTCTATACTTTTTACTATATGCTTGTATAATTCAATATCCAAATTACACAAGGGCGGGAGCGATGATGCGAGATATAAGCGGTGCGGTTGATTGCGTGTCTTCTCAACTTGTGTGTGCCCGTTAACACACGAATGCACATGCTGGGCATAAAGCGGTAGATAGGAAACCGGAAATGGGCTTTGCAGTAATCTTATTGGATAGTAATTAACGAATCCCTTATAAGCGTTAAGCGATAGTGCAAAGTGGCGCGAACAATACCTTTCTTTCGACCAACGAGTATATAACATTATTAGTATAATTATGTGATAACACAGCCTATTTTTAGTAATTAATTACAATAATAAAGAAAAGTTCAATAAAAATAAATAAATAAATAAAAATCTTTCAAACCAAAATCAACAAATGTTAGGGTTGTTTATTTGCCAGTACATGAACCATACAACAATGGTTCAGGTACTGACAGTCAACTCTATTCGAGATCATCACTAGGATGGGATTGGAACTGGCACGAATCCTACGTATCAAGGATGTACACCGTTTGCGTATGACCGCGTAGAAGCAATCCACTCGCGCTTCAGCGAACATCCCCTATGGGTGAAGAACCGAGGCAGCCCCATTAACACCCGAAATGCCTTATTATATTGCACGCGCAGGGCGCTGTACTGCTGTTAAGAGTAATTCATCCAAAGGTTGCTCGTGTAGAGGGATGTACAAAAAGCTTTAAAGAGCGTAATCTTAACTTCTGTTGTGCACAGAGCAAACCTGCGAGCTATCATGTTAGCTCTTACAGACAATGACTTGCGCTCTCTATCAATATCTAAATTGTCCCTTAGGTCAGAGGTTACCAAATGTCTTGTACTTTAAATGTTCTACTCTCTTCAGAGGGATTCCATTCAGTTTTAGAAAGAACGCTAAGTGAACTTTTGTTTCTGGCCCTAAAGATTATATATACACTTTTGCTTACATTGTATTTTAGTCAGTGACTAACAGAATATTTCTCACAGATGCCAAGCTACTTACTTAGGCCTCAGAAAGAGGCACTCAGCAGCATCATGACATCCGCGTAGCGAATATTATTCAAACTATATAAAATTCTATTTATTTATTTATTCATTTCATTTTCAGGTTAAAACTGAATCACAACAAAAATGGTTTTACGAATAGCATCGCAGATCACCAATAGCGTACAGAAAGAAGACGGCTTCGCGAATCTCCTCGGTCACATTGGTAAATGGCAGATTTTAGTCTGCGCAACAGTATCCCTTGTAAAACTATCCTCTGGATGGGTCCAAATGGCAATATTATTTCTCACACCGAAACTGAATTTCTGGTGCGTCGAGTTCTCCAACTCTTCAAGGATTGGGGAGAATTCGACATGTTATGACGATTGTTTACGATATGAGTACGACCCGAGCCCGTTCGAGAATACGATAGTCACCGAATGGGATCTTGTGTGCAGTAGGAGTTGGATGGCGAGCTTCACGCAGATGGTGTTGCAATTGGGGGTTTTGATCGGCAGCATTATTTTTGGATTTCTTTCTGATAGGTAAGTCTTTTATATTTATATTATAAAACTGAATTGACGAACCAACTCACAGTCCGTCTAGGTTAGTAGCTACAGCCATACACCTGCAGCCACCTTCAAACACAGAGGACTACTAATGTCTTATCAGAAGACTAAGAAGGCCACCGTCTGTAATTATATTAGCTCTCTATATCTTTTAGACCACAGCAGTGCAAGCACAGACAGACAAGAAGGTGGCCCCTACTCGGACTGCTCAGACGGATCCATAAGCACATTAGTAGTCTTACCATTAAGCTAAGTAGTGGTAGTGTGATTTCTTATATTTATGAGAACACTACACATTAAAATAAAACTAGTTTTTACGGATTTTATCGCGTATATTAACTTATTATACATATATTAACTTATTCGCGTCGTTTCGAGTACTTTACAGCACACATGGTCTCGGGAGAGACTGAGGTGTTTGACGTCCCAATGTGATAGTTAACCACGGCTAGCTCTAGATTAAACTTATTAATTTTTGGTCCGATCTAGCAGTTGCAGTTGTATGCTTAGGTTGAGATTTATTTCTATTATGTTTGGGATCCTACAATTAAAAAAAATTATATTCATCCAGATCATGGGTGCTGTAAATTCCTCGAAACGTCAGGAATATAAAATAAGTTAATATACTCGATAAAATCGATAAATGCTATGTAGATTTATTTAATAGTCGTAATGTGTCGTAAGATGCAAATGGGGAAGGTGAGAAAGGCCTCATAGCCTCCGATATTTGATAGTGCGATCAACAATCTGCGTGCCAAGAATGGTGATTGGCGGATCCTGTCACAGAGGTCCATGTTCAACAGTAGAGAATCATGGGCTGCTATAGATGAAAAAAGAAGATAAGGGTTTATTTCTATAGGTTTTGAGAGGGTAATAAAGTAAAGAGAAAGGCGTCTGCAGCGCATTCCCATGTGTCGTAACCTCGAAATTATTGAAGTGAAAATTTCTTTAGCGGCGTTGTACACTTATTTTGTAATGGGTAAAAATATTAAACTCGCTTCAGGACACGTAACCTGATCGAAAATTCGTAAGACGGATGGAGAGTAGATAGTACGCCGCGTTTTCTGAGAGATAAACTTTTTAATGCAATATAAATTGTCATGTTTGTGTACGACAGCGCAATAAATAAATATTGTATTCTACCACATACATGATAGTACTTCTAAACTGATAATTAAAGCAATTCGTGCAAAATTATTTCCTAACCATTCCAAAATATCAAAAATGCACAATGTTAATATTCAAGTTTTCACTTCTGCCGGCACTCCCAGAGTGCAACCCGTCGTTTTTTTAATATTTTCTAGTCATACAAGCTACCTACTAGTGGGGAATAAACTGTAGTTCTTACTATGAAATTTTATCCCTCTGCTCATTAGAATCGGTATCGAAAACTACAATTATAAAATTAATTTACATATATATGTATATATATATATATATATATATATATATATATATATACATAAACATAGACATAAACACTCACGCCTGTCACCCAGAGGGGTAGGCAGAGACTACGGACTTCCATTTGGCACGATCCTGACATACCTCTTTCGCCTCTTTTACATCCATATATCTACGCATACATGCTCGTCGGTTAAGGGTACTTCTAACGTGGCCCATTTTCAAAATATCGCCAATTTGGTCGATAAACCTTTTCCTAAGGCGTCCCTTCCTGACTCGGCCATTCACATCTGCCATATAAATTTGCTTTGTCACTCTTTCCTCATTCATTCTTTCCACATGACCAAACCACCGAAACATTCCTTTCTTAATCCTGGTCACAACATCATCTTGCATACCACATTTATCTCTTATCACGCAATTTCTCACCCTGTCATTCAGATTCAACCCTAGCATATTCCTTAAAGACCGCATTTCTACAGCATTTATTCTACTTTCGTGCTTCTTCTGCCACACCCAGCTTTCACTACCATACATTAAAGTAGGGACTAACACAGCATTATGAATTACCATACGTGCCTGTTTTGACACATTCTGGTTCTTCATAATAGAGTGTAGTGCCCCATTCACTCTATTCCCTGCATTTACTCGTCGTTCTATATCCCTATCATATCTACCATCCCTGCTAAATACACATCCCAAATACACAAACTCATCCACTTGCTCAATTAACTCTCCTTCTATTCTTACTTCACATACCGTTTTGCTTTCTTCTCTTTCAAAAACCATCACTTTCGTCTTACATGCGTTCACTTTCGTTTCATTCCCCTTTCTTTTAATTCCCAGTTCATTAATGTAACCATCATTTGCAACTCAGCCTATGCATATATGTATATATATATATATATATATATGTGTGTGTGTTTTAAAGTATTTACCATTACGCAATTTTCAGACACCGTCTAATTTGTACTTCGATAACTTAAATTCGACTAGGAATTCCAAATTCAAATACATCTCACATTCACGTTTATTTCAAAAAAAGTTACAGCGAATTTTTGATTTTAAATTGCAATTTCTTATGTAGAAAGCTATTTAGAGACTCTTTTTACTGGCAACGAGACATTCTATATTAGACTTTATGGATGATAATACCACGGCATCTACATTTTGATTCCTAATAGGGAGTCAATGTAGGTGTCTATGAAATTGCGAGTGGGTAACTTTCGGGAGTTTATGACAAATCTTCTCGTTAGGTATACTCCAAAACTTTAAAACAAGATTGTACAACCAGTGCGTGTTGCCGGTGATGACATATGGATTTAAGATAATTGATAGAATCAGGCGTTACTTTGCGGAAATCCATCCATCCAATCCAATTTCCTTGCAACCTTCCGGTAAACAAATACAATGATGTGTCTTACCTGGATTGAAGAGCACCTCCCGCCCTCCCTCAATTGCATGCACTAACTCCGTCACCACTAGTCAGCCACCGCTAAGTGAACCTGAGCGGTCAGCCGCCGTAGAGAATACATTACCTGAAGATGCCTCGTGTAGAGGCGAAACACTTGTCGTATTGTCGTCGATGGTGTGTCTTGCCTGGAATAGTGGTGTTGGGAGTAGTGGTGCTGGGACAAGTGGTGACGGAGTTAGTGCATGCAATTGAGGGAGGGCGGGAGGTGCTCTTCAATCCAGGTAAGACACATCATTGTATTTGTTTAGCGGAAGGTTGCGAGGAAATTTATATTTTTATTTTTTATTATATGGATTTAAGTCGTTCTAGCCGTATAGGGAAGCTCAAGGTCGCTCAGGGAGCTATATCAGAGAGCTATGCTCGGAGTTTCTCCGCGTGATAGCCTCAGAAATGAGGACATCCGCAGTAGAACCAGAGTAACCGACATACCGCAAAAGGTAAGTAAGGTGAAATAGCAATGGGCCGGCCATATAACTCGAAAAACCGACAGCCGATGGTACAGAAAGGTTCAAACGGTAAGTGAAGATAGGGCCCACTAGATAAGTGATGACCTGTTGAAACACAGGAAGTCGATGGATACAGGTGGTTCGGGACCGTGCTGTGCAGCGATACTTGAGGGAGGCCCAGCAATGGACATGTGAAGGGCTGTAACGATGATGATGATGACGGGCTACAGAATCTACTTACTATCAGACGGATTGTGTACTCGTTTGTAATCCTTATTCTATTTTAAAATATTCTATATCTATACAGGGTTATTTTGCAATAATCGGCCAAATTTGCAGCGAAGGTTAAGAATAAGTAATATAGGCAAATGGTGAAGAAAAATTAATTAAAGAAAATCTTAAACATTCTGTCCTTTCTATCTTTAAATTTAAAATGCATGGTAATGCATTATTTTAACTGACTGCGCACGCACACATTCGTAGGGGTCACGTGAATGTGTGCGTGCGCAACGTTCAATTTGGGACAATTTCAAATAAAAGTAGGAGTCTTATTTACTCGTATTTCCAAATACAAAATTCACAAAATTTGGCTACTGTTTGAAAAAAAACCGTGTAGTATAAGTGTATTTTATTCACGTCATAAAACAGGATTTCTAATTAGAAACGCGTTATAATGTTTTTATAACACCCTAATTACAAACCTGGCTGCACGAGTTGTATACTTAATGATTCTCTGATGACGTCATAGCGAATACAAAAAATATAAAATTTTATTTTTATTACTCTATGCACGTACGTAATGTTACATTGGTATAATGTTACATTATAGCAGTGTATATTACGATACTACGATATTAGCGGATTACCGGAGACCCTTTTTACTGGAAATGAGGCATTACATCTCAGTCCTCACGGGTGACAACGCATCTGCATTTTGATTTGTAATGGAGGATAGATGTAGATGTCTATGGGCCGCAGCAACCACTGGTGGACTGTGTGCTCGTTTGTTACCCTATTCTATAAAAATAAAAAATAAATTCAAAACTAAAAAATAAACGCAAAAATCGGTGTTAGCACACCTTAGATTATTGATAGGTCTGAAGACCTATCAATAATCTAAGTACCATACATTACACACATACATAAAAGCTAAGTGCGTCGCCGTCCACCTTTTAACCTGTTATAGGAGATTTCCACGCCCAGCAGGACTATTTACGGAAGAGGAGACGAAAGAGCGTCAATACACCTGGAATAGTAGACAATAGTTATACGTGGTAGAGCCATGCTGCAGTTATATTAGTACTATAGTCGTAGCACGAATAGGTCGGCTCGACCGGGGAAGGACCATGATCTCACAGAACACCAGCGTAAAATAGCAGCTTAATGCTGCTGTGTTTCGTATGGTGATTGTAGAGAACCGGAGACCCTATTTACTGGAAACGAGGCATTCCAACTTAGTTCTCACGGGTGACAACGCATCTGCATTTTGATTGGTAATCGAGGATACATGTAGGTTTCTATGGGACACAGCAACCACTTACTATCCTATAAAAAAGTTAATTACATAATCGAGTGTTACTTTGCGGAAGTCCATTATATTAAATGCGGTAAAAATTATTTTGCTAAGATCCCAGAAATAAAATAAAATAACGTATCTTGTCCAGTTTGAAGAACACCTCCCGCCCTCCACCAATTGCGGGCATTATCCCCGTCACCACTACACCCAAAACCATTACACTAGCAAAAACACACCACCGTTGTTACTCAGACGAAATAATCTGAGCGTTGTTAATACAACACTTGCTCCGCATTTGCGATGGCTGAAAGACTTTGCGGTGGCTGACCGCTAAATGATTACTTAGCGTTTTAATATTTTACATCTTTCTTAAAGATATATTTGATAGATAATATACTATGTATAAATAATATATTTGTCCGCGGCTTTGCGCGGGTGATTTCTTAATCTCATCAAAAGCGCTACCCAAAGGGTTCAATTGAGTTTTAAATCGTCCAGGGGCATACTCAAATACACTCAAAAATTTATCCAAATCGGTTGAGCCCTTTTCGGACAGAAACAGATTTTTTATATAAAGAAAGATATGACTATGTCTAAAAATTGACGTTTAGAGCCAGATTTAAATAGTTACTAATTAAAACTTTGTTTAGAGCGTGAAGTTTCAATAACCTTAGAGTACGTACCTACAAGTATTTATGTTATAACTCTAAGACGCTAAACGTGGTAGAAACACGCTACAGCTATATTATGGTTGTAGCACGAATCGGTAGGCTCGACCGGGGTAGAGGACCACACTCTCATAGAATACCAACGTAAAATAACAGCTTAATGCTGCTGTGTTTCATATGGTAAGTGTAGGGAACCGGAAACCCTTTTTACTAGATATGAGGCATTCCATCTTAGTCCTCAGGGGTGACTATGCATCTTCATTTTAATATAGATGTCTATTATCAGATGGATTGTGTGCTAGTTTGTCACCCTTATTCTATAAAAAAGGCCGGTATTAATGAACGTTCCTCAGCTCAAGTGCACGCTCTTGGGAACACTCTTGAGGTTATGATCATATATACAAACAAGTTGCGGCTTAGGTTTACATTATCAGCCGAGTGACGCATTATTTAATAACCGAAACTCGTCTCCTCCCGATTATACTAGCTCGTCTCATTAAGTAGATAATAGGTGCGTGTACCTACTTGAGATGCTAAAATATAAGTGCATTTGATCCGTGATTTAAGATCGTGATGGAAGAAGCGCGAATCATAGAATTTGAAAATATTTTGAGTGGTATTAATTACTTACTACGATGAAATACAGTACCATTACGATATTTTATACACTACGTAATCGTTAGCTTTTTTATAGTATACGGGTGGCAAACGAGCACACAGTCCACCTGAGGGTAAGTGGTTCTACATCTATATCTATCCACGATAACGAATCAAAATACACATCCGAGGACTAAGATGGAATGCCTCGTTTTCAGTTAAAGGGTCTCCGGTTGCTATTTGAGCTAAAAACTTATAGATAATACAGTGGATCCCCGGTAGTCCGACAAACATTTTGCAGGGCAGTGTCGAACTATTAAATTTGTCGGATTATAGAGTACTGCCTAAGACACCCTATAGTCCGAATTTTTTTACAAAAGAGTACCTTGTAATCCGACAAATCACAGATCCAATGATAAGATTACAAATCATACTTCATTAAGTATGTCAAATTTAGTAAATTAAACAACACAATAGAAAGATAACGTTTTATTATAAAATTAACGTCATTAATGCTATAAAATTTACCAAAAAACATGCAATAACTTTACATTAGGAAATAATTGTGTACAAACAAATGTACATATGTACTAAAATAATCAAACTTTATGAAGTAATCAATTTAAGAAGCATTAAAATATTCATCAAATTTTTCTTTGTTTAACATTGTTGAACCGCGAAATTAAAGCTTTGTCCCTCAGTCTTCTCAAAAGTAGAAGTTCGTTGTAGGATGCACCATTTCGTACGTTAGCGAATACATGTATTACCGGATTACCGGGGCTCCACTGTATATGGGATGAGTCTTTATTTTCCACCGTAGACCTACATTTTTTTTAAATATCAAAGAAACATTTTTTCTCCGTCTTTGTGTAAATTAAATTATAATGCAAATGTTTTAAGTAAACAAGCAAAGAGTTCAAAATCACTAGGTTTTAAACAAGCAAATGTTGTAGGTGTCGTCTTTTTTTGATGCTGACGCTATCGCCTTAACGCGTTAGGTTATTTGCACGTATTGTCTTATTAACAGTACGTTTGCACTGAAAAACATCCAACACGTAATGTATTGAAACAAATCGCATAAAATATATCACACAACATATTCTTTGACTATGCAAACGCTTTTTAATACATTGACAGAAAACAGTGTTTAAAACATGTTATTTTGTGAAAATCGCGTCAGTGCAAACTCACGGTTAGAAATGCATACACATCCGATTAAACAATTTAATGCTTTCTTAAGTAGAAAACAACTTCATAACGTTAAATGTGATAAATAATATTCTAAACTTCTGTCATTGTGACGTAATCATTCATGAGATCGAGCTAATGTTTATATGTGTTTATTAATTAACAATGATCTTAAGTTAGTGATATCGTAATGAGGGCCTATCAAATGATTACTGACTTGAGTTCGTCGTTGAGAAATGTTTATTAATAAGAACCTAAGCCTCAAAACAGTATAGGGATTAGGTATATACTCTTTGTAGACGTTAAAAGCCTTTGAGTAATTACATACATGCAGTAAGCCCAATACTAAAAGAGGCGACCAGAGCGAGCTGCATCTACGACATCAAAATTCCGGGACTGAAAACGCTTGAACCAACTTTGTGCTACTCTTACTGACACTGCAAATAGGTCTTAAAGCGTCATAATTTTTCTTCGCAGCTTGAGTCGCATTTTTCCCTTTTTTGTCATAAAACTTTAGAATATGTCGAATTTCTTCGTTAGATTCACTCATTTTGGCTGACAAAAAACGATTGAAAATGGCGGGAAAGTGTTTTTTACTTTTTATTTTTCTTTTCTTAACGCCTTTTATGTATTGATATTAAAACCAGCCAAATAAAAACAGCACAACCAAAAATATTCTTCTACAATTTTATACAGGAAATACAAAGAAACTTTTACCCGACCTTTTATTTTTATACTGTGTGCTAAACGTTATGTTTATATTATAGACATAGACATAGGTTTTATTAGCAAATTACGTTAGCTGCGGCCGGAGGTTCGAAAAAAAAAACCAAATTTACTTATAAAATATATTTAAAATAAAATTACAAATTATGTTACTATAGCTAATTAATCTAACAGAATGAGCCTCGTGTAAATGAGTACATGATATTTTATACATCCGGCACGTGGCTTGAATTGCTGCGCTTGCATTGCTGTTGGTTTACAAAGCAACTGTTCTAGGTGTAGTAGTCAGCGATCTTCATATCATAGGTATATGTAACTCCTCCACCCTCAGAACGGCAACTATTTGAGTATTTTCAGGGAAAATGTTGCCGGAATTTCGGAGTTTCCATGGTCTTCTGGATTAGGTGTTGGTGATTGCGCTGCTTTGCTCGTTTCCTTTCTGCATCTTGATATGTAGCGACGGGTGGCCAGTACAAAGATAAGGATACCTCCACTCGATAATATGATATAAAAGGGAATTGTCGTATGATATAATGTGTCACTTATGGCACGTAGTTGTACTGGTGATTGCATGAGAATTTTGTCTTGGATGCTGTGTAATCCTTGGAGATGGATTGAGTTTAGGTGGATGCGGGTAGATGCTGTAGCTTGTTCCGGAGATCTGAAAGGTAGTCCAGTGAGCTTTAGAGGTTGACCTTTTATCTCATTATTGTCGTTGACGATGGTGAACTCGGCAGTTTTAAGAAGACAGCTGGCTGGAATCGTAATGAGATAACTCCCTTGTAGCATGGTGAATTCTTTTCTTCCGCAGGACAATTGTACCTTGGTATTGTGTGGAAAGGACAGGATATAATGCTGGTCATCTAGTTTTTCCATCGCTTCTTTTGACAGGATGATAGTAGTAAGATTGCAGGCTTCTTGTATGACTTGCTTGGTGATCAACTCTTGGATGCAATCGGGTTGTGTTCGAATCTGATAGGTAGTGCGTTCTTCACAGAGATACCAGTGGTTAAACTTCGGACATTCTGTCTCAATGTACACGAATGATAACTCGTTAGTTGCTATGAAGGGATAGGTTGGGATAAGGGCCTGTGAATTTTTATTTGGGACAATGGATAATCTATGTAAATCAAAATTATCTCTAGAAGTTATAGGAAATTTAAAGATGAACACGATTTGTTTTTCCGTGTAATATGAGCCGGGTTTTATTACGTCATAATAGTCTCTGAGTTCTAAATTTAATATCTGATCTGAGCTATAAATACTTCTAAGCTTACTTAACATGGAACCTAATACATCTATATCTATCATAGAATGGTGCGTGCTAGATGCACGAATAAAAGCTAAAGTGTTTTCTATTCTAATTAATTCTAGCATTAAGTCCTCTACATTATCACTAATTATTTCTAACAATTGCGCGAATTTAGCGAGTTACATATACCTATGATATGAAGATCGCTGACTACTACACCTAGAACAGTTGCTTTGTAAACCAACAGCAATGCAAGCGCAGCAATTCAAGCCATGTGCCGGATGTATAAAATATCATGTACTCATTTACACAAGGCTCATTCTGTTAGATTAATTAGCTATAGTAACATAATTTGTAATTTTATTTTAAATATATTTTATAAGTAAATTTGGTTTTTTTTCGAACCTCCGGCCGCAGCTAACGTAATTGGCGCAGTCGGTAGGATACTCAGGGGTAGTTTTGCGATAGTTAGGGAATATCTTTTCATAACCGTGAAGCACCCCGGCGGCTATCAAGTCCCTTCAAAGAGTATCCGGATCTACGGACCAGCTGCAGACCAAGAGGAGAATCCAGCCTTCGATTCATCGAGAGAAACCAGATGAAATCCACGTGAGTACACTTGAATTGATCTCGTGTTGCTCTCCCTTATCCCTAAGTTTTAAATCTTTCCCTTCAAGATTTATCATCCTAGAGTAACTCGTTCTCGGGAGCCTGAATCTCGACAGGCTCGCCGTCATATATTAGATAATAATAGGCAAACCGATTTAGATTTAGAATTAGAATTAAATAATACTTATTTAACAGAGATGGCCCATGACCCGGACACAATTTTTAAGGCTTTACGCCTCGTCCCGGAGTTTGATGGGAACCCTAACGTTTTAACTAGATTTATAAAAATATGTGACACCCTAGCCTCGCAGTACCTAAGCAATGCGCCCGGTAGTGAATTTTCTAATTTATGTCTTTTGAACGGTATTCTTAACAATATAACAGGAACCGCTGCCTGCACTATAAACTCTAATGGCATCCCTGAAAATTGGTTAGGTATTAGGACAGCACTAATAAATAATTTTTCCGACCAGCGGGACGAAACGGCTTTATATAACGACCTCTCCTTAGCTTCGCAAGGCAATAGAACTCCACAAGAATTTTACGACCATTGCCAAACTTTGTTTAGCACGATAATGACTTACGTATCCTTACATGAGACCATACCGACCACCATCGATGCCAAACGGGATCTTTATAGGAAAGTCGCAATGCAAGCATATGTCCGCGGCTTAAAGGAACCTTTAGGATCTCGTATACGTTGCATGCGACCGTCGACAATAGAGAAAGCATTAGAATATGTACAGGAGGAATTAAACATTATGTATCTCCAACAGCGCAACGACTCCATAAAAAGTCAACATTCCCCCAAGTTCATTCCACCATCCACACCACCTTCCATTCCTCAACATCAACCTTTCCAAACTCCAGTACCTAATTGGCCAGCTCCTGTTGGGCAAAGACCTTATAGACCCCCACCTCAGCCGTTCAAATTTCCTCAACCCGTACCACACCAACAGCGCATGCCAACTAATACCCAGCGCATGTTCGGTGCACCCCCTCCTAACTACAACCAATGTAGTAACGTGTTCCGATTACCACCCCGAAATAACCCTCAACAACCTCAGCCCATGAGTGGAGTCCAGCGTTTTATTCCCAAGGCTTTACCACACACAAAAATGTTGACAGGACATGACTGGAATAAATTCGGCAATCCGCCACCAACAAATTATTTCAAATCCCGCGAAATGAATACAAACGAATGCGCTGCGTATAACGATTCATATTACGAGTATAACCCTGAATACGAGTACGCATACTACACCGACTATACCGAATTTAACAATGCTTATGCCCCGGATTCCGCTTCTGATTTTTCTTATTATGACCAGACTGACGAAAACCAAGATAATAATTATTATATTCAAAATCAATCACAAGTAGAATCTAAGCACTCCGATCAGGATTTTCAGGACGATTCGACTATAAAAAAACCCAAAATAGAATTAAATCTTCAGACTCAAAGACAATTACCATACATACAGATAGCAAACCCCCCATTAAAATTTTTGATAGATACTGGCGCGAATCAATCTTTTATTAGCCCTGAAGCTGTAGAAAAATTTTTCAGCGATTTCCCACTAAATTTTGACCCGTTCGAAGTAACAAACATACACGCGACAAGTCGTAATAATTATTCTGTAACGTTACCTTGTTTTTCTGAATTTAATGATTCCGATAAAGTGAAATTCTTTGTATATCGCTTTCATGACTATTTTGACGGCCTTATAGGTTTGGATTTATTAAGTAAATGGGAGGCCCGTATAGATTTAAAAGAGGGACAATTAGTAACGCATTCAGCATGTAATCCCATAAAATTATATAACTCGCGTAATGTTAATTTATACGAAGATATAATACCTGCAAACTCTTCAAAAATTATTAGAGTACCATTGAATACAGGGGATGGCGAAGCCTATATTATGGAACAGGTTCTATGTAATTGTACTATTCACGAATGTGTTACCACTGTCGTCAATAATCGCGGTTATATTGAGGTAGAGAACCCAACGCTAAACGATATAATATTTTCACTCGACCGACCAGCCCACGCGGAATTATTTAATATTGAGTGCACGCGTACCGAACAATTATCAGAACGCGCAAAAGACGTAGTTTCGCGATTACGCACAGACCACCTAAACGAGGAGGAAAAAGCTAATTTAGTAGCACTTTGCTCTCGTTACTCGGACGTTTTTTACATAGAAGGTGAAAGCCTCACTTTCACAAATAGAATAAAACATCGGATTCGAACCACGGACGAAGTACCAATACACACTAAAAGCTATCGTTATCCATTCATACATAGACAGGAAGTTAAGGACCAAATAAGCAAAATGTTAGAGCAGGGTATTATAAGACCTTCCGAATCTGCATGGAGATCACCCATCTGGGTTGTGCCAAAGAAAGTAGATGCTTCTGGCAAACAGAAGTGGCGTCTTGTAGTTGACTTTCGCAAATTAAACGAAAAGACACTTGACGATAAATACCCTATCCCGAACATTAGTGATGTTCTTGACAAATTAGGGAAGTGCCAATATTTTACCACCTTGGACTTAGCAAGCGGATTTTATCAGGTAGAAATGGACCCTCAGGACATAGCAAAAACCGCTTTTAATGTAGAGCATGGCCATTTCGAATTCCTTCGCATGCCAATGGGCCTGAAGAACAGTCCATCTACGTTCCAGAGAGTTATGGACAACGTCTTAAGGGGGCTACAGAATCATATATGCCTTGTATACCTAGATGACATAATTGTGTTCAGCACTTCACTCCAAGAACACATAGTTAACCTAGAGAAAGTATTTAGTAGACTTCGTGAGTCCAACTTTAAAATTCAAATGGACAAATCGGAGTTTCTCAAACATGAAACGGCTTATCTCGGTCATATTATCACCAGGGACGGTATTAAACCAAACCCCGATAAAATTTCGGCTGTACAAAAATACCCCATTCCAAAGAATCCAAAAGAAATTAAACAATTTTTAGGCCTTCTCGGTTATTACAGAAAGTTCATTCCGGATTTCGCCCGTATTACTAAACCATTAACTCAGTGTCTTAAGAAAGGCAAAAAGGTAGCAATAGACAATAATTACGTTAACGCTTTCGAAAAATGTAAGTCTCTTTTGACAAACGATCCCATCTTGCAATATCCAGACTTTACTAAAGAGTTCAATCAAACGACAGATGCTTCTAACTTTGCCATTGGTGCCGTACTGTCACAAGGTCCAATAGGATCCGACAAACCAGTCTGCTACGCTTCTCGTACGTTAAACGAAAGCGAAGTTAATTACAGTACAATCGAAAAAGAACTTCTCGCCATAGTCTGGGCTACGAAATACTTTAGACCATATTTATTTGGACGTAAATTTAAAATTTTGACAGACCACAAACCATTGCAGTGGATGATGAATTTGAAAGAACCAAATTCTCGTCTCACAAGATGGCGACTTAGACTCAGTGAGTATGACTTTACAGTAATTTATAAGAAAGGCAAAATTAACACCAATGCCGATGCTCTCTCACGTATAGAGATTCACAATGAAGACATAAGGATGTTAATGAACGAAATTGACGAACTAAACTCGTTAATAGGCAACCCAAGCGAAGGTATAGCGAACTCTTCGACTGAGACCGTACACACCAGTAACGAACACCCTATACTTGAAATTCCTATAACTGACGAACCACTCAATAAGTTTAATAGACAGATTCACTTGACTGTTGTTAGCGACGTTAAACGAAAAACCATTGTGACTAAACCCTTCGATACCCATACACGTGTTAGCATTCAACTATCTGAAAATAGTCTCGAAGAAGACGTCATAAACGCTGTAAAAGAGTATGTCAATCCGAAAATCAAAACAGCTCTCTTAATAAACCCACCTTTAGCATTATATAAAGTAATACCAATCTTACAGGATAAATTTAAAAGCTCTTCACTTAACCTTGTTTTAACTAAATTCGAGTTAGAGAATGTTAAGGAATACTTGCGACAACAAGAAATTATTCGTCACTATCACGACGGTAAAACCAACCACCGTGGTATTAATGAGTGTTACCTAGCATTATCTCGCAAATACTATTGGCCAAAAATGAAAGACCATATTACAAAATTTATTAACGAGTGTACCATCTGCGGACAGGCCAAATACGATAGAAACCCAGTAAGACCTCAATTTAATGTAGTACCACCTGCAACCAAACCCTTTGAGATAATTCACATGGACCTCTTTACAGTTCAAAGTGAAAAATATGTAACTTTTATAGACGTTTTTACAAAATACGGACAAGCTTACCATTTACGCGACGGAACCGCTATTAGTATATTACAGGCCCTTCTACAATATTGTACCCATCACGGTGTTCCCCTAACAATAATTACTGACAACGGAACAGAGTTCACTAATCAATTATTCTTAGAATTTACTAGACTCCATAAGATAAATCACCATCGTATTTTAGCCCATTCTCCTAACGATAACGGTAATATTGAAAGGTTCCATTCGACCCTTTTGGAACATATTAGAATTTTAAAATTACAACATAAGGACGAACCGGCCATCAATCTCATGCCTTATGCAATAATAGCCTACAATAGCTCAATACACAGTTTTACTAGATGTCGACCATTTGACTTATTAACGGGACACTTTGACCATAGAGACTGTCTTGACATCGACATAACCCAGAAACTACTACAGCAGTATGTACAGACGCATAGGGATCAAATGAAAAAGGTGTACGAAATTATTAATAGCACGTTACTAGCCAATCGCACAGCCATTATAGAGAATAGGAATAAGGACCGCGAACCAGAAATAGAATACGCACCGCAGCAGCAAGTTTTTATTAAAAATCCATTTGCCGCCCGCCAAAAAACCGCACCACGTTATACTCAGGACACTGTATTAGCCGATTTACCCATTCATATATATACATCTAAAAAACGTGGCCCAGTAGCAAAATCACGGCTCAAGCGTGTCCCTAAAGCAGTTAATTTGTTACAGGATACTGCTAATAATGCTCCTTCAAAGGACTCAGACGACAGAGATAAAACTTGAAAGTCTATCAGACGGACCAGGACTACTACCGTATAAACTAGGACCCACGAAATTGACTACTCATTACCACACATTTTTACAGTACGTACGACTTGATGACATTGAAGGTAATATCCACTCCCTACAGAATCAACTACTGACTTTCCAAAATCAACTGACTAACGATACTTATTTACTGTGTGAAATCCAAATAGATTATCTGTCTAACAAACTTGGCAAGGTGTTAAGTCATCTCAGAACCCTAGAGCCCAATAGAGCTAAAAGAGGTCTTATAGATAGTCTTGGTTCAGTCATAAAAAGCATAACTGGTAACTTAGATTATACAGACGCGTTAAGATATAACGAGGCAATTAAAACCCTTAAGGATAATCAACTGAGCGTTGCATCCGAATTCGATCAACATCTCAGCGTAAGTAAAGAATGGATGTCTAAGCATAGTAATGCAGTTATTGAGATAGCGGAAAATCAAAGGAAAATTAATGAGACTTTGATACTTATATTAAATAGTAATGCATATAGGCAAACTAGTTTAATTAAATACGCTAAATTCGCGCAATTGTTAGAAATAATTAGTGATAATGTAGAGGACTTAATGCTAGAATTAATTAGAATAGAAAACACTTTAGCTTTTATTCGTGCATCTAGCACGCACCATTCTATGATAGATATAGATGTATTAGGTTCCATGTTAAGTAAGCTTAGAAGTATTTATAGCTCAGATCAGATATTAAATTTAGAACTCAGAGACTATTATGACGTAATAAAACCCGGCTCATATTACACGGAAAAACAAATCGTGTTCATCTTTAAATTTCCTATAACTTCTAGAGATAATTTTGATTTACATAGATTATCCATTGTCCCAAATAAAAATTCACAGGCCCTTATCCCAACCTATCCCTTCATAGCAACTAACGAGTTATCATTCGTGTACATTGAGACAGAATGTCCGAAGTTTAACCACTGGTATCTCTGTGAAGAACGCACTACCTATCAGATTCGAACACAACCCGATTGCATCCAAGAGTTGATCACCAAGCAAGTCATACAAGAAGCCTGCAATCTTACTACTATCATCCTGTCAAAAGAAGCGATGGAAAAACTAGATGACCAGCATTATATCCTGTCCTTTCCACACAATACCAAGGTACAATTGTCCTGCGGAAGAAAAGAATTCACCATGCTACAAGGGAGTTATCTCATTACGATTCCAGCCAGCTGTCTTCTTAAAACTGCCGAGTTCACCATCGTCAACGACAATAATGAGATAAAAGGTCAACCTCTAAAGCTCACTGGACTACCTTTCAGATCTCCGGAACAAGCTACAGCATCTACCCGCATCCACCTAAACTCAATCCATCTCCAAGGATTACACAGCATCCAAGACAAAATTCTCATGCAATCACCAGTACAACTACGTGCCATAAGTGACACATTATATCATACGACAATTCCCTTTTATATCATATTATCGAGTGGAGGTATCCTTATCTTTGTACTGGCCACCCGTCGCTACATATCAAGATGCAGAAAGGAAACGAGCAAAGCAGCGCAATCACCAACACCTAATCCAGAAGACCATGGAAACTCCGAAATTCCGGCAACATTTTCCCTGAAAATACTCAAATAGTTGCCGTTCTGAGGGTGGAGGAGTTACATATACCTATGATATGAAGATCGCTGACTACTACACCTAGAACAGTTGCTTTGTAAACCAACAGCAATGCAAGCGCAGCAATTCAAGCCATGTGCCGGATGTATAAAATATCATGTACTCATTTACACAAGGCTCATTCTGTTAGATTAATTAGCTATAGTAACATAATTTGTAATTTTATTTTAAATATATTTTATAAGTAAATTTGGTTTTTTTTCGAACCTCCGGCCGCAGCTAACGTAATTAGCGTATTTAATTAAACTAGTTTGCCTATATGCATTACTATTTAATATAAGTATCAAAGTCTCATTAATTTTCCTTTGATTTTCCGCTATCTCAATAACTGCATTACTATGCTTAGACATCCATTCTTTACTTACGCTGAGATGTTGATCGAATTCGGATGCAACGCTCAGTTGATTATCCTTAAGGGTTTTAATTGCCTCGTTATATCTTAACGCGTCTGTATAATCTAAGTTACCAGTTATGCTTTTTATGACTGAACCAAGACTATCAGCCTTCTTAGCATTGTGGGAAAACTGTATGCTAAGGTACTAATTGAAAGAGTTATGAAAGAAACTGATGAAAAAATTTGGGATGTGCAAGCGGGATTTAGAAAGGGAATGGGGTGTACAGATCAAGTCTTTTCCATGCGCATGATCGCGGAGAAGTTTTTGGCGAAAAACCAAAGAGTTTTTTGTGCGTTCATGGACTTGGAAAAGGCTTATGACAGAGTGGACAGGGATGTGTTATGGCAAACGCTGAACGCATTTAGGTTGAGCGCTGGTTTGATACAGGCATTAAAGTCTCTGTATAGGGACTCGAGTGCTTGTGTTAGAATCAACGGGGTCTACTCGGGCTGGTTTGGCATCCATAAAGGTGTCAGACAGGGCTGTGTAGCTTCCCCGTGGCTGTTCAACCTATTTATGGACAGCTGTTTGGAAAATTTGAAAGTTGAAGAATGCGGGGTAAGAATGGGTGAGTTAACCATCAAATGCCTTTTGTACGCCGATGATCAAGTCATACTTGCGTCGTCGGCGGCCGAGTTGCAAATGATGGTTACATTAATGAACAGGTCATTAAAAGAAAGGGGAATGAAAGTGAACGCAAGTAAGACGAAAGTGATGGTTTTTGAAAGAGATGAAAGCAAAACGGTATGTGAAATAAGAATAGAAGGAGAGTTAATTGAGCAAGTGGATGAGTTCGTATATTTGGGATGTGTATTCAGCAGGGATGGGAGATATGATAAGGACATTGAACGACGAGTGAATGCAGGAAATAAAGTAAATGGGGCTCTACACTCTATTGTGAAAAGTCAGAATGTGTCAAAAAAGGCACGTATGGCAATTCACAGTGCTGTATTAGTCCCTACTTTAACGTATGGTAGTGAAAGTTGGGTGTGGCAGAAGAAGCACGAGAGTAGAATAAATGCGGTAGAAATGCGGTCGCTAAGGAGTATGTTAGGGCTGAATCTGAGTGACAGGGTGAGAAACTGTGTGATAAAAGAAGAGTGTGGTTTGCAAGATGATGCGGTGACCAGGATTAAGAAAGGAATGCTTCGGTGGTTTGGTCATGTAGAAAGAATGAATGCGGAAAGACTGACAAAGCAAATATATGTTGCAGAAGTGAATGGAAGAGTCGGAAAGGGACGTCCTAGGCGGAAGTTTGTCGACCAAATTGGCGATATACTAAAAATGGGCCAAATTAAGAGTACCCTTAACCGACGAGCATGTATGCGTAGGTATATGAATGTGGAAGAGGCGAGAAAGGTATGTCAGGATCGTGCTAAATGGAAGTCTGTAGTCTCTGCCTACCCCTCTGGGTGACAGGCGTGAGTGTTTATGTTATGTTATGTTTACCAAGACTATCTATAAGACCTCTTTTAGCTCTATTGGGCTCTAGGGTTCTGAGATGACTTAACACCTTGCCAAGTTTGTTAGACAGATAATCTATTTGGATTTCACACAGTAAATAAGTATCGTTAGTCAGTTGATTTTGGAAAGTCAGTAGTTGATTCTGTAGGGAGTGGATATTACCTTCAATGTCATCAAGTCGTACGTACTGTAAAAATGTGTGGTAATGAGTAGTCAATTTCGTGGGTCCTAGTTTATACGGTAGTAGTCCTGGTCCGTCTGATAGACTTTCAAGTTTTATCTCTGTCGTCTGAGTCCTTTGAAGGAGCATTATTAGCAGTATCCTGTAACAAATTAACTGCTTTAGGGACACGCTTGAGCCGTGATTTTGCTACTGGGCCACGTTTTTTAGATGTATATATATGAATGGGTAAATCGGCTAATACAGTGTCCTGAGTATAACGTGGTGCGGTTTTTTGGCGGGCGGCAAATGGATTTTTAATAAAAACTTGCTGCTGCGGTGCGTATTCTATTTCTGGTTCGCGGTCCTTATTCCTATTCTCTATAATGGCTGTGCGATTGGCTAGTGACGTGCTATTAATAATTTCGTACACCTTTTTCATTTGATCCCTATGCGTCTGTACATACTGCTGTAGTAGTTTCTGGGTTATGTCGATGTCAAGACAGTCTCTATGGTCAAAGTGTCCCGTTAATAAGTCAAATGGTCGACATCTAGTAAAACTGTGTATTGAGCTATTGTAGGCTATTATTGCATAAGGCATGAGATTGATGGCCGGTTCGTCCTTATGTTGTAATTTTAAAATTCTAATATGTTCCAAAAGGGTCGAATGGAACCTTTCAATATTACCGTTATCGTTAGGAGAATGGGCTAAAATACGATGGTGATTTATCTTATGGAGTCTAGTAAATTCTAAGAATAATTGATTAGTGAACTCTGTTCCGTTGTCAGTAATTATTGTTAGGGGAACACCGTGATGGGTACAATATTGTAGAAGGGCCTGTAATATACTAATAGCGGTTCCGTCGCGTAAATGGTAAGCTTGTCCGTATTTTGTAAAAACGTCTATAAAAGTTACATATTTTTCACTTTGAACTGTAAAGAGGTCCATGTGAATTATCTCAAAGGGTTTGGTTGCAGGTGGTACTACATTAAATTGAGGTCTTACTGGGTTTCTATCGTATTTGGCCTGTCCGCAGATGGTACACTCGTTAATAAATTTTGTAATATGGTCTTTCATTTTTGGCCAATAGTATTTGCGAGATAATGCTAGGTAACACTCATTAATACCACGGTGGTTGGTTTTACCGTCGTGATAGTGACGAATAATTTCTTGTTGTCGCAAATATTCCTTAACATTCTCTAACTCGAATTTAGTTAAAACAAGGTTAAATGAAGAGCTTTTAAATTTATCCTGTAAGATTGGTATTACTTTATATAATGCTAAAGGTGGGTTTATTAAGAGAGCTGTTTTGATTTTCGGATTGACATACTCTTTTACAGCGTTTATGACGTCTTCTTCGAGACTATTTTCAGATAGTTGAATGCTAACACGTGTATGGGTATCGAAGGGTTTAGTCACAATGGTTTTTCGTTTAACGTCGCTAACAATAGTCAAGTGAATCTGTCTATTAAACTTATTGAGTGGTTCTTCAGTTATAGGAATTTCAAGTATATTGGGTGTTCGTTACTGGTGTGTACGGTCTCAGTCGAAGAGTTCACTATACCTTCGCTTGGGTTGCCTATTAACGAGTTTAGTTCGTCAATTTCGTTCATTAACATCCTTATGTCTTCATTGTGAATCTCTATACGTGAGAGAGCATCGGCATTGGTGTTAATTTTGCCTTTCTTATAAATTACTGTAAAGTCATACTCACTGAGTCTAAGTCGCCATTTTGTGAGACGAGAATTTGGTTCTTTCAAATTCATCATCCACTGCAATGGTTTGTGGTCTGTCAAAATTTTAAATTTACGTCCAAACAAATATGGTCTAAAGTATTTCGTAGCCCAGACTATGGCGAGAAGTTCTTTTTCGATTGTACTGTAATTAGCTTCGCTTTCGTTTAACGTACGAGAAGCGTAGCAGACTGGTTTGTCGGATCCTATTGGACCTTGTGACAGTACGGCACCAATGGCAAAGTTAGAAGCATCTGTCGTTTGATTGAACTCTTTAGTAAAGTCTGGATATTGCAAGATGGGATCGTTTGTCAAAAGAGACTTACATTTTTCGAAAGCGTTAACGTAATTATTGTCTATTGTTACCTTTTTGCCTTTCTTAAGACACTGAGTTAATGGTTTAGTAATACGGGCGAAATCCGGAATGAACTTTCTGTAATAACCGAGAAGGCCTAAAAATTGTTTAATTTCTTTTGGATTCTTTGGAATGGGGTATTTTTGTACAGCCGAAATTTTATCGGGGTTTGGTTTAATACCGTCCCTGGTGATAATATGACCGAGATAAGCCGTTTCATGTTTGAGAAACTCCGATTTGTCCATCTGAATTTTAAAGTTGGACTCACGAAGTCTACTAAATACTTTCTCTAGGTTAACTATGTGTTCTTGGAGTGAAGTGCTGAACACAATTATGTCATCTAGGTATACAAGGCATATATGATTCTGTAGCCCCCTTAAGACGTTGTCCATAACTCTCTGGAACGTAGATGGACTGTTCTTCAGGCCCATTGGCATGCGAAGGAATTCGAAATGGCCATGCTCTACATTAAAAGCGGTTTTTGCTATGTCCTGAGGGTCCATTTCTACCTGATAAAATCCGCTTGCTAAGTCCAAGGTGGTAAAATATTGGCACTTCCCTAATTTGTCAAGAACATCACTAATGTTCGGGATAGGGTATTTATCGTCAAGTGTCTTTTCGTTTAATTTGCGAAAGTCAACTACAAGACGCCACTTCTGTTTGCCAGAAGCATCTACTTTCTTTGGCACAACCCAGATGGGTGATCTCCATGCAGATTCGGAAGGTCTTATAATACCCTGCTCTAACATTTTGCTTATTTGGTCCTTAACTTCCTGTCTATGTATGAATGGATAACGATAGCTTTTAGTGTGTATTGGTACTTCGTCCGTGGTTCGAATCCGATGTTTTATTCTATTTGTGAAAGTGAGGCTTTCACCTTCTATGTAAAAAACGTCCGAGTAACGAGAGCAAAGTGCTACTAAGTTAGCTTTTTCCTCCTCGTTTAGGTGGTCTGTGCGTAATCGCGAAACTACGTCTTTTGCGCGTGCTGATAATTGTTCGGTACGCGTGCACTCAATATTAAATAATTCCGCGTGGGCTGGTCGGTCGAGTGAAAATATTATATCGTTTGGCGTTGGGTTCTCTACCTCAATACAACCGCGATTATTGACGACAGTGGTAACACATTCGTGAATAGTACAATTACATAGAACCTGTTCCATAATATAGGCTTCGCCATCCCCTGTATTCAATGGTACTCTAATAATTTTTGAAGAGTTTGCAGGTATTATATCTTCGTATAAATTAACATTACGCGAGTTATATAATTTTATGGGATTACATGCTGAATGCGTTACTAATTGTCCCTCTTTTAAATCTATACGGGCCTCCCATTTACTTAATAAATCCAAACCTATAAGGCCGTCAAAATAGTCATGAAAGCGATATACAAAGAATTTCACTTTATCGGAATCATTAAATTCAGAAAAACAAGGTAACGTTATAGAATAATTATTACGACTTGTCGCGTGTATGTTTGTTACTTCGAACGGGTCAAAATTTAGTGGGAAATCGCTGAAAAATTTTTCTACAGCTTCAGGGCTAATAAAAGATTGATTCGCGCCAGTATCTATCAAAAATTTTAATGGGGGGTTTGCTATCTGTATGTATGGTAATTGTCTTTGAGTCTGAAGATTTAATTCTATTTTGGTTTTTTTATAGTCGAATCGTCCTGAAAATCCTGATCGGAGTGCTTAGATTCTACTTGTGATTGATTTTGAATATAATAATTATTATCTTGGTTTTCGTCAGTCTGGTCATAATAAGAAAAATCAGAAGCGGAATCCGGGGCATAAGCATTGTTAAATTCGGTATAGTCGGTGTAGTATGCGTAAAACGCTGGACTCCACTCATGGGCTGAGGTTGTTGAGGGTTATTTCGGGGTGGTAATCGGAACACGTTACTACATTGGTTGTAGTTAGGAGGGGGTGCACCGAACATGCGCTGGGTATTAGTTGGCATGCGCTGTTGGTGTGGTACGGGTTGAGGAAATTTGAACGGCTGAGGTGGGGGTCTATAAGGTCTTTGCCCAACAGGAGCTGGCCAATTAGGTACTGGAGTTTGGAAAGGTTGATGTTGAGGAATGGAAGGTGGTGTGGATGGTGGAATGAACTTGGGGGAATGTTGACTTTTTATGGAGTCGTTGCGCTGTTGGAGATACATAATGTTTAATTCCTCCTGTACATATTCTAATGCTTTCTCTATTGTCGACGGTCGCATGCAACGTATACGAGATCCTAAAGGTTCCTTTAAGCCGCGGACATATGCTTGCATTGCGACTTTCCTATAAAGATTCCGTTTGGCATCGATGGTGGTCGGTATGGTCTCATGTAAGGATACGTAAGTCATTATCGTGCTAAACAAAGTTTGACAATGGTCGTAAAATTCTTGTGGAGTTCTATTGCCTTGCGAAGCTAAGGAGAGGTCGTTATATAAAGCCGTTTCGTCCCGCTGGTCGGAAGAATTATTTATTAGTGCTGTCCTAATACCTAACCAATTTTCAGGAATGCCATTAGAGTTTATAGTGCAGGCAGCGGTTCCTGTTATTTTGTTAAGAATACCGTTCAAAAGACATAAATTAGAAAATTCACTACCGGGCGCATTGTTTAGGTACTGTGAGGCTAGTGTGTCACATATTTTTATAAATCTAGTTAAAACGTTAGGGTTCCCATCAAACTCCGGGACGAGGCGTAAAGCCTTAAAAATTGTGTCCGGGTCATGGGCCATCTCTGTTAAATAAGTATTATTTAATTCTAATTCTAAATCTAAATCGGTTTGCCTATTATTATCTAATATATGACGGCGAGCCTGTCGAGATTCAGGCTCCCGAGAACGAGTTACTCTAGGATGATAAATCTTGAAGGGAAAGATTTAAAACTTAGGGATAAGGGAGAGCAACACGAGATCAATTCAAGTGTACTCACGTGGATTTCATCTGGTTTC
Organism: Parnassius smintheus behrii; assembly: GCA_036936625.1. Taxonomy (NCBI): domain Eukaryota; kingdom Metazoa; phylum Arthropoda; class Insecta; order Lepidoptera; family Papilionidae; genus Parnassius; species Parnassius smintheus. Next base: position 2,580,710 of record JAUPFT010000023.1, read on the forward strand.
TCTCGATGAATCGAAGGCTGGATTCTCCTCTTGGTCTGCAGCTGGTCCGTAGATCCGGATACTCTTTGAAGGGACTTGATAGCCGCCGGGGTGCTTCACGGTTATGAAAAGATATTCCCTAACTATCGCAAAACTACCCCTGAGTATCCTACCGACTGCGCCAATTACGTTAGCTGCGGCCGGAGGTTCGAAAAAAAAATTTACTTATAAAATATATTTAAAATAAAATTACAAATTATGTTACTATAGCTAATTAATCTAACAGAATGAGCCTCGTGTAAATGAGTACATGATATTTTATACATCCGGCACGTGGCTTGAATTGCTGCGCTTGCATTGCTGTTGGTTTACAAAGCAACTGTTCTAGGTGTAGTAGTCAGCGATCTTCATATCATAGGTATATGTAACTAGCATCAATACACTCACAAAATATAAATAAAAACACACACTAGGTACAAGATGGTAAATATAATTAAAAATAAGTCTCGGTAAGAGTGAGTGATGTGATGTCAAAAGGATTCCGTCTCAGCATATGCTACCACAGGTACTGCAGCAGTGCTGATTTTCAGCGGAGCCCTGAATAGTATTAATTCGATATTGCGCCCGCGTCGTTATCGGTGCTAACATTCCATTTAAAAAGAAATGAATCAACCATTCACTCAAAATGTACATTTTTAAGAATAAACATAAGTGTTAAAAATACTATACGTACACGTGCATATACACACTCGCACATAAAAATATATTACATTTTACATTGTACTATATACATATTAATTATCCATATATATTTGTTAAATGGTACTTATGAAATAACCTGCCACTAGTTTTTTCGTTTTACATATATAAATTCCACACATACAAACATCCAGACCCGAAACAGTTATTTGCAGGTCTGCAAACACTTGTTCTGTGAATGATTCGAACCCGCGACCCTGCAGCATTGTAACTAAACTCTTACCATCTTAAGCAGCGACGGTCTGCCAAGCAGCAATCCAGCTGCCAAGCGTCTCTTAAACTAAAGGGATACATATCAGTTGGACATGGTACTTTTCTTTTATGGGACGATGAAGCAGACCGACTCTTCGAAGCAGTCTAGTTGATAATGCCACACTGCACTGTTCTCTATGTGGTAGAGCCACACTGCAGCTACGTTATGGTTTTAGCACTGAGGCACTGAGGCAGGACCACGCCCTCAAAGAATACCAGCGTAAAATAACAGCTTGATGCTGCTATATGTAGAGAACCGGATATTCTTTTTACTGGAAACGAGGCATCTTTAGTAATCAGGGGTGACAGCGCATCAGCATTTTGAATTTTAAAAATTGCCTCAGCATCCACTTACCATCAGGTGGACTGTGTGCCCGTTTGTCACCCTTATTTTATACAAGAATCTAGAAAGTGCTTTCCAAAAAAGTGCGTGTCAAAAACCTCAAAATATATTTTATTTTATTTCAGATATGGTCGAAAGAACACCTTCCTCTTTTCAATTTCGGCGCTCATTGTATTTGGATTCGGCATCCCTTTCTCACCCGACTACATCACCTTTACTGTACTCCGGTTCTTCTTGGGAATAGCGACATCTGGAACTATGGTCGTCTCTTTCGTTCTAATCATGGAGACGGCGGGTCCTAACTTCAGAGAGATTTTGGGCTGCTTGTTTCAAATACCCTTTATCATTGGTCACATGACAGTACCACTCTTTGCCTTTTACTTCAGGAGATGGGACACATACAGCTTGGCCTTGGCGATCCCGCCTTTGATATACTTGGGTTACTTCTTCCTCTTGACTGAATCGCCAAGGTGGCTGGTCAGTGTTGGCAGAGTGAAAGAGGCTACGAAAATCGTGAAGAGAGCATGTGAAATGTAAGTTTTGTTTTGTAATTTTTAAAGTTATTGCTTTAACAAAATAATAAATTATAAAAATTTACCCATAATGGCTTCAAAAGTTGATGCTAAGAATATACAACCTTTTTGATAAAATCGACGTCAAATTAAGTAATGATTAAAGTTGTCTCTTTTTATTAAATGGTAGAATAAAGAGACAGTTATAGGGATAAGTAATATACACATATAAATAAAATTGAATTGTCTGTTTGTAATATTTAAATAGCTGGCTTTTATTATGCTCAGGGTGTTTTTGCATGATATTAAGACTAATAAATATTTTAAAATTTGTGTGTACGGGCTAATCTTAGAATTGGTTGAACCGATTGTGATAAACCTATTCAAAAAAACAGAGAGCAATACCAGGCAGGGATCTGGTCTAGATCTTATCTAGGCATAATTGATAATTAACGATTGACAGATAAAACATATATTATTAACAATATACCAATGAAAAGTACGGTCGCGTTCTTCATCTCGCGCCCTAACAGCGATCAACCAGTTACCGGCCCCCTTTTCTATGCCACACCTCGTTGGGTTCTGGAAGCAACGCGGTGGGCGTGACCCCTGACAAGACGTTTAACTCAGATACATAAACCATCCTCTCCATAGAAGGTGGTTGACGACTGAGATTACGGGCTCCAGTAAATGGTCCCGGTCTAGACGTCAGACATGAACTTAGTAGACTGTATATCTTCTTTAATTGCCTACTTATAGGGTAGACACTGGTGAAATAAAACAGCAATTACTCGTAACTGCCCCTTGGAAATGTGATATTGTAAGTGAAATACTTTTAATTGACTTTTACTTTACTTTTCCCTAATACATTTTTCTTCTTGATTTATAACAGCTTTTATCTGTATGTAGATTGTGTAGATGTAGAATTAAATTATTATTTTTAGTTCCTTTGAAGTCGGTTTATTGCGTAAGTTTAACTTTAATTTATAAACTTAGCAGTCATAACTTTCCAACTAATCATGAACTTTCCAACTAAGTATGCTAGGATATTTAAAATATTCAGTAGTTTTACAATAGATTCGAGCCTAATCAAAGCATATTTTTATTTATAGGAACAACCTCCCAACAGCTAAAGTAGAAGAGAGCTTGACGAAAATGGCACAAAACATCCAGAATAGTTCAACGGGACCTAAGCTAAATTATACGGCGTTGTTCCGCAAGTCACTGCGCCTTAAAACAATGTGTTGCTGCATAATGTGGACCATCAGCGGGTTGACGTTCTTCGGCTTTAACCAGTACATTAGCCAGACTAGTCCGGATCCTTTCATCAGTGTTGCTGCGGCCGGCGCCATTCAGGTATAAGCACACCTAACATTTTCATTGTAAGCATTTGATAAGTGAGAATCTAATAAAAAATACAGAAATGCGTCAGTGCCACTTTGATCTTGTGCTCGTAAATGTGATTGTTTATCACGAGGTCCCGATTTAGAATCCATGGTCGAAATCCAACTCAGGCTTTTCGCATATTGTAAAATTCACGGTGCAGCATTTAACTACCACGGCTTACGTTATTTTACTAATTTATATAACATATCTGTATAACATATGATAACGCATCTGTGGCCATCTTCATTTGAATTTAGTTGCAGGAATCCGCAGTAGCCACTTATCACCAGGTGGATTATATGTTCGTTTGCCACGACAATTCTATAACAAAATAAGGCAAATACCTCGAAGTGATGAACAAGTTCGTGGTGACAAAACAGGATACAGGAGGAATGGGTCGGCTCGACCGAGGAAGGACCACACTCTCACAGAATATCATATTGAATAACAAGTCAATGCTGCTGTGTTTCGTATCGTGAGTGTAGAGAACCGAAGACCCTTTTTACTGGAAACGAGGCATTTCATCTTAGTCCTCAGGGGTGACAACGCATCTACATTTTGATTCTAAATAGAGGATAAATGTAGATGTCTATGGACCACAGCATCCACTCCATCAGATGGACTGTATACTTGTTTGTCACCCTTATTCTAAATAAAAAGAATAAAAAATACAAAATTTTTTTCCACCTATATATCTGATAAAGAATTTGAAAACACACCCGATTTTGATAAATTTAGTGTGTGATTGAACGGGTACCTAGATAGTTTATATTCAAGGTAGGTGGCGCTGATGTGGAGATCCAGAAATCACCCATGCATAACCAGGGTCGATTATACTCTTATACAAATATTAATGTATATTTATTATTTTTTTTTATTTTACTTTTTTAAAAACGTTACCTCCACACTAGGATTTTCTCCTGTATCGTGGGGGCAGTTTACAAATATAAATTGCACAAAGACGAAATCCAGACCCGGAACAATTATTTATAGGCCATACAAAAACCTGCGCCGTGCGGGATTCGAACCCGCGGCCCTTAGCGCTGTAACTTATCGCTAAGCCACTGCGTTACGGAGCCGTCAAATAACTGTTGAGCCTTTACATAGTTTGAAAATGTTTCAAGCAATAAAAATAATTATATTTAGGTCAAGGAAATATCCTTGTGTATATTCTAAATTATAAATTATTTTCCTCTTTGACAACCCTGAAGTCGCATTACGAAGGCGGTTGCTTGAAACGTTTTTAGGTAACCATGCTACTTGGACCATTCATGCAAGACTCTTTTCTTGCTTAAGATTAAAAAAAGGCTAATAAAAAGAAACATTTAATGATAACAACTATAAAAAATAGATATGATAACAACTATAAAAAATAGATAGCATTGAGCCGGTTAAAAAACCGATTAAAGATTTATGTTTAAAAATTATGTTCTACTCAATTAATTTTGTTATGGCTTATTTACATCCTAATTAATATGATCAGGCGGTACTTTTGATCTTATGTGAATTTTTTATAGGATAGGGTGACAAACGAGCACACAGTCCACCTAATGGTAAGTGGTTGCTGTGGCCCATAGACATCTACGTCTATCCTCGATTACGAATCAAAATTGTCATCAGTGAGGACTAAGGTGGAATGTCTCGTTTCCAGTAAAAAGGGTCTCCAGTTCTCTACACTCACATATCAGTACTATATCTATACAAATAAATAAAATTGAAGTGTCTGTTTATAATGTCAAATTAACAGATTTTTACTAAATGCATATGATAGTATATACGGTACTTATAACGAGAAAACCATTTTTAAATATATTTTCTGTATGTCTGTCTGTTTGTTCCGGTTAATCTCCGAAATGGCTCAACCGATTTTGAGACAAGACTCTCACTGGCAGATAGCTGATATAATTAGGAGAAACTTTAGTTAATTTTATGTAAAACATGAAGTAGGGTTCCGCGCAATAAAATTAGTACTCATGAACATCTAATCGTAATAAATTCCACGCAGGCGAAGTAGCGTGAAGCAGCTTATATATTGTTCTATATGAAATGTATACGATTATATTATTCTCTTATATTCTTATATTGTGTACACAGCTTTTATGTATTTAAGCTGTAGCATTTTAATTCTAATCAAAGATAGATGTGGATGCCTGTGGGCCACATACACTATCAGGTATATATTGTATACACGTTTGTCACTCTTATTCTATAAAAATTGTGAATTGATTTTCATGATTTAGTTTTGTTAAATAGGCTTTTTTATAGAAGAGGAGGCAAACAAGCATGCGGCTCACCTGATGGTAGGTGATTACCGCCGCCCATAAACAACCGAAACACCAGGGGAATTGCAGTGTCTCGTCAGTGAATTGTTGGCCTTTTAGAAAGGAGTAAGCTCTTTTCTTTGAGATACCTAAGTCGTATCAGTCTGGGAAAATCGCCAGTGATAAAAGTTTCCACAGAGAGGCCGTACGAGGAAGAAAACTCCAAGCAAAACGTACAGTAGCGGACCGCCAAGTGTCCAAATGGTGTGGACGGTATCGTGAATGTTCGTTCGTGAAATTATATTATAATATATACTTCAGGGATGGTCCCATATTTAAAAATTGGATGGTATTACATAATGATTTCTTATATTTACGCGAACACTACACATTGATTAAAACTAATTTTACCGCAATGGATGGTATTTTTAAGGTGACAAAATAGACGATGAAGTTTATTATACAACACGTAACATAATTAACGCACTTTGTTTGAAAGTATTTTGTTCAGAATCGTTTACTGAATAGATTCCTATCATTTTTAATATAGGTAACTTTTATCCCAAAAATAATTAAAACTACGTAAATTACAGTCACACTAAATCTGTACAGTGAAAACAAACTGAAATGGACCATAACTTAAGGCAATAAGACTTTTAAGAGTGCAGTTTTATTTGTATTATTACTAATTCTCTCATTCAATAAAAATAAAGAAAAATGAACTTTATTTCAAGCAGGTTAAAGTCTTTGCGTACGTGGATTTGTACTGTGACCACAACATTCTTCCGGAATTAATATTTTATAAATAATCAGTGCATAAAAATGTTTAACTAAAAATTCAGTGTACGTTAATACATACATATACTAATTGGGGTGTCTGAGGGTGTGAGTTAATTACGTAATATATGGTTATAACATAATATACTAATTGGGGTGTCTGAGGGTGTGCGTTAATTACGTTACATATTGTATATCTATTCATATGACATGGAGATTGTGATGAGAGATGCCGCGCATACTCGCTACTATTCTGTATTCGGCATTACTCAGCATTTTTGTTACTCGTCGAATAGTGTTCATTATTCGATATATTCGGCGAATAGTTTAAATAAAATAAACTTATATAAAATGGACAGAAAAACTATAGATAGGCAAAAGAATTACTTGTATTTATCTCTTAAACAAAACACACCTAGTATTAATATATACCTAATCATTATTAAAAATATAAAAGTTAGCAAAAATCAGTCATGTTGAAGTTAATAAGGCTTTTTAATTAAGAGGTAGATTGTGGAGCAGAAAAACTATTTATTCTGCACGACTGGGATCGAGTCGGTTGCGCTTTTTTGTTAACCAAACCTACCTCAGAAAATAGTCTTTCTGAATAAACAGAGCTTGCTGGTGTGACTTAGTATAGTTTAGCAAGCTTACTTAAAATTGGGAATTGATTCTTATTGGTACTCAAAGATCACCATACATATGGGTTTAAACTTCTGTCGGCCTTTGCGATCCTGATGTAGTTGGCAATTTCATCAGCAATGGCATTATTTGGTTGCTCTGTTCTCGTAGATTTAGATTCATCGAAACATGCCCAAAATAGTTCATGACTTTCTTAAACGATATCCCCCTTTTCATTGTTTAAGCGAGATCTTTTGGACGCCATTTCTTACACAAAATGACGTTATTCCCCGTAAAATATGTTACGTACAACAAAAGCGTTGCCATGGTAATAGTCATAATCTTAGATTTTTTTAGATTACCTGCAGTAACATATAAATGGTAGGTGAGTTCAGGAGACTACTACAAGTGTAATATTATTATTCGATAACAAATAAATTATTTCGTATATTCCTTTTTTTATGTCGAATAATTATAGCGAGTATTCGACTATTCGCCATAACAACTACTCGCGGCGTCTCTGATTTTGATATTATTTGGTCCACATAAATGGTTGAAAAATAACTTTTAATAAAAAGTAAAGATCGTTTTCTTTATACTAAAATAAAAGCGGCCAAGAGCGTGTCGAGCCACGCTCAGTGTAGGGTTCCGTAGTTTCCCGTCCATCACAATAAGTGTTCCCACTTATGAGTTTAAAGGTGGGTATCCATTATGTTCGCGCTCCAGCAGTGCTCCTGCAACTGCTCCCGGTAGTGGGTACTGTTGTTTCCATCCAAGTTCAAAATTATTTTCCTAGAAAGTCCTTATAAAGTTCTACTTTTCAGATTTTTTTCATATTTTCTAAACTTATGGTTCAAAAGTTAGAGGGGGGGGGGGCACATTGTTTTTTACTTTTGGAGCGATTATTTCCGAAATTATTGACATTATCAAAAAATGATTTTAGTAAACCCCTATTCATTTTTAAATACCTTTCCAACAATATATCACACGTTAGGGTTGAAATTAAAAAAAAATCACTTCCCACTTTACATATCTACCTTTACATGGCTACCCTAATATAACATTTTTTTTTTCAATTTTTATTTTACCACTTTGTCGGCGTGATTGATACACATATTGGTACCAAATTTCAGCTTTCTAGTGCCAACGGTCACAGAGATTAAGCGAGGACGGACAGACGGACAGACATGGCGAAAAATGACTTCACTTTCTGAAATCGATACTAAAACGTAGTAAGTAAAGGAGAATTAAATCGATGTAGGTATAATATTCAGATCTGACAAATCTTCCCTGTAAAAGTTCTTGGAAAATCAACGTATGATACGATGCGGAGTTCACAAATTTATTAATTTATTAAATACTGTGTTTATTAAAGTTTTCTGGTATGTAGGCGGATGACATTACTTCAAGTCTACTTGGCGTGACGGCGTAATAGAACTTTTTTATAGAATAACTGATGATAAGTGGATGATGTGGCCCATAGACATCAACATCTATCCGCACTTAAGAATTAAAATGCAGATGCGTTGGTACCCCTGAGGTTTAAAATGGAATGCCTCGTATACATTAAAAAGGGTCTCAAAAAGTAATGAAGTAGGTAAAAAGTTCTTATGTGAATACCTAATCAAAATAACTAAAAATTTTGTTATACATGAAAATATAACACACAAGATATGGATGGTCACACAAATCACAAAAATATAACTTAAATTGAAAATTTTAAAACCCCCCAAAAAAAGAGCTGATGATCTTCAAACGGCTGAAAAGATTGTATTGGATCATAGCCGAAAACACTCTCGATCAAGTCACCTTTTAAACAAAAAAACTAAATCTAAATCATTTCATCTGTTAGGGAGCTACGATACCACAGACAGACACACAGGTAATGATAATGATAATTTATTAGTTTAAAACAAGTAGTAAGTTGTTACAATATTGTTGGGCACTCTCTTTTAAGTAAATAGATACCTCTAGAGGAGGGCCCCGCTCTTCCTTATTACAATTATATTACTACTTTAAATTAGAATAAAGTAAATAAAACAAAACAATAAAATAACAAAAAAATACATAAATAAATCAAAAGCAAACAGGTACACAAGTTAAACATATAACACCCCGCTGTTTGAGTCGTGAGTTAACAAAACAAAATGTTTAGAACGTCTCAAGCCTGCCTACCAGCGTTACAGTGCCTGTGTCTTTTTTCTGAGCAATGACTCAAATAACATATCCTGCTTGTACAATCAGTCATCATCGTCATTACAGCTCTTCACAAGCCTGAACCTGAACATAAAGCCTTTCCCAAGGAATCCCACAAAACACGGTGTCTATGTGCATTCTACACGACCCTTTTTACTGGAAACAAGGCATTCCATCTTAGTACTCACGGGTGACAACGCATCTGCATTTTGATTCGTAATAGAGAATAGATGTAGATGTCTATGTGCCACAGCAACCTACTTACTATCATGTGGACTGCGTGCTCGTTTGTCACTCTATTCTATAAAAAAAATTCTTAGTTTCGACTCCATCTAGTCAGTAATTCATTCTTGGGGCGATGTAAACGCTTTTACAATAAAATCCTAGAACATATACATAATTAGACCCATTTCAAAGTTCAAAAACTTTATTGATCTAAGTTTGTATAAAAGGATTATTGTGATATTAAGGAATTTATAAAGAAGAAGAAAGGTGATCGCTACCAAAATATTTCTAATTTGTTAAGTGTTGTTAACTGTAGCATACACGATCGTAAGTTGTTGTTTTTTTTAAAGTACCGCTGGGTTTCTTGCTGATTCTTTCCAGGACAGAGGTTGTTTCCGAACCAGTGGTAAATTAAAAAAGTGACTTTCAATAAGTATTATTTATAATCTACAGTGAATAAAAAAATTCTGTTTCTGGTTCAGTTTCCCAAACTGTGCTCCGAACTGTGTCGATTTTTGGTTCCAAATAACTACTGTCGTAATTGCAAGAATAAATTATTTGTAGGGCCATGGGCAGGCACCGTCGCGCGCCCCTACTCGCCTATTCCCGTGTTCTCACCGCATAATACGTGGTAGAGCTGTGCTACAGTTATATAATTGTGGCACGAATGGATGGGCTCGACCAGGGAAGGATACTCTTACGGAACACTTATATAAAATAGCTGTTTCATGCTACTGTATTTCATGTAGATAATGTAGAGAATCGGAGACCCTATTTATTGAAAACGAAGCATTTTATCATAATCCTCAGGGGTGACAAAACATGTGCATTTTGATTCTTAAATGAGGATAGATGTAGACGTCTATGAGCCACAGCAACGACTTACCATCAGGTGGACTGTGCGCTCGTTTGTCACTCTTATTCAATAAAAAAATGGTGTCTTTAGTTGATGTAATTGAGATAGAAACTTTTTTATTTAATATCATCTCCTTTCTTCTTATATAAAAAATCGATTGATGTCTGTTTGTCTCGCAAAATCTTATAAATGGCTTGACCGATTTGATGAATGTTTTGTATGTATTTGAGAGTTCCTGTATGGTTTAAAAACTCAATTAGACCCGGTAGGTAGCGCTGTTGTCGAGATCCAGAAATCACCCGTGCAACGCCGGGGCGGATCGCTAGTGGGTTATAAATAATTCTTATTAAAAGTCACACTAATGTTTTATTTAACATCGGAAAATACCTGCGTCCTGAGAAGAACCAATAAGAAACCCATATTTTTTTTAAAAAGTACTTTTTACCCGATTGCTCTGGAAAGAAGGATAATGTTTAGAAGTCTTTTTATTTCTTTGACTCCCTAACACCTTGATGGATTGTAACATATAAGTGTGTTTTTAGATTCTCCCGCAGGAGTAATATATGCTGTATAATATTTAATATTCTATCTGTAAATACAAAAAAGGGAAGGAAGGTTTTTTCAATTAAGCATTTTAACGACTTTTTAAAAGATAAAATTTTTATACCATATATAAAAACTTTTTCTTTCCGTATAAAAAAAAACTCCGTAATCGGATTTTTAACTTCCCAGTGGAAAGTTATTGTAATGGGTCCAATTTTGCTAATTGGAAATTTTAACATATTTCCACGTTTCAAGGTCTTTAGTCTTCTCGAATAGTATGGTTTTTAAGAGCATGTCCGTGTGTGCACATGTACGTATGTATGTATGTATGTTAGGATTCTATTTTCGCCTCGTGCATCTCGAACACAAAGAGAGACATTGACATGGGACCAGTTTCATTTAACGCATAATTATGTAACTTAGCCCTCATTAAATTTTGAACAAAATCGGTCAAGTCGTTTTTTGTGCCGAATGAAAAATTGCATAAAATATTAAAACATATGATATTTTTTTATTCTTTCCACTGGGAAGTTAGTCGTGTGGACCGGTGTTTCATGTCGCACCTAGACCGCTTTTTTTAAATACTGTTTTGATCTTTAAGCTTGTTCTTTAGCTATTTTAAAAAAAAATAAAAAATAAATAAAAAAATAAAAATTGTTTATTTCGGACAACTTGAAATCCATAGGAATTGTTAGTAGAGAAAAACTTACATCTATGTTAGTAATATAATTTATACATTTTTATTTTTATTTTAATATTTAATTATTAAGCAGGACATGGTCCTGGAAATCATTTTTTTGATCAGTGGACAGTCCCCACTCTTGGCAATCTCACTCAGTACACTGTGGCCACTGCCGCGCACTCTGTTTAGCAAAGATGCGGTCTTTTTTCGTATTATTGCATCAACACTATCCACACCCGCCAGTGCAAACATCGCAGACACGCTACAGTAGCGCGGCAGCCGCAACAGCGCCCTGAATGCCTTGTTGTATTGAGTACGTAGGGCACTATACGTCTTTTTGGTGTAGTTGGTCCATAGACTGCAAGAATAAAATGACGCACAATATGTCTTGAAAAGCGTGATCTTGACAGCGTCAGTGCAACGACCAAATCTATGCACCAACATATTCGCCCTGACCGACAGTGCCCTATGTTCTCTTTCAATATCTTCATCGTCTTTAAGGCTGTCAGTCACAATATGTCCAAGATATTTAAAACTATAGACCCTTTTTAGCGGTTCGTTATAAAGCTTTATAGGTGGTACCACACTAGGACATTTACTGCCAGCCTTAAATAATATGAAATGCGACTTTTCGGTATTGTATAGTAAACCATGTGAGACAGCGAATTTTTCACAAACACCGAGTAGAGCTCTCATCGCACTAACTGAGGGTGCCAGCAGAACCATATCTTCCGCGTAGCTGATATTGTTCACACACACCTTGCCGATATGGCAGCCGACACGCATGCTGCTGAGCTCTCGAATCAGTGCGTCCATATACAGGTTGAAGAGCCTCGGTGATGTCAGCCCCCCTTGCCTAACCCCGCACTCCATCCTGTACGGCTCAGAATACTCATTCGCCCATCTCACATAGTTCACTTGGTTACTGTACCAATACTTGAGTAAATTGGTGTAGCCACAAGGTAAACCTACGCCTTCTAACTTACGCCATAAGATGTCGTACGAGACAAGATCGAAAGCTTTACTCAGATCTAGGAAACAGGCATACACTGGGGTGCGCCTGTCCGTGTAGTATTTGACAGTATGCTTTAAACTCATTATTGCTGTTTCTGCTGATAGACCACGTTTTAGCATTATTTCTGTTTCAGATCCCATCAAACCTTTCATCAATATGGTTGATAAAGCGCTTTGGAAGGAAAGTCACCACGACCGTGTTCTTCACTTTGGGGGGAATCTGCGTCCTGATATTAGGAGTTGTTCCAAACAAGTTCTGGATCACGCTGACCTTGGGGACTTTAGGAGTCAGTTGCTCAGCTATAGTGGCTGCCACAATCTACATTTTCACATCGGAACTCTTCCCGACTGTGGTTAGGAATATGGCGATGGGTTCAAGTTCCATGTCGATGAGAATAGGTTCTATGATTGCACCGTTTATATCAAATTTGTCAGTGAAAACGTCAGTGTTACCAACATTAATATTTGGATTTGCACCAATTCTTGCTGGACTAGTATGCTTGTTGTTACCTGAGACAAAGGGCACCACGTTACCTGATAGTATAGAAGATGAATGAAAAAACTTAGACTGTAGTTTAAATTTTTATTCATTAAACCTTAATGTAAGTAAATCGCTTTATAGTTTAACAATAAATAAATAATTTACAAAGACATTAGATGTTTGTATAAACCACGTAACCGTTTATCTCATCTATTTATTATTACAGTGGACTTAATGCCATAAAACATTCTCTCCAAATCAACTATTGGTCTTAGCAGAGATAAATTTCTAGAAGCTAGTGCAGCATACAAAAAAAAGTTAACGAAGTGTAGATCGTCATAGCAAAGAAATTTTAAATGTATACACATGTATACTTATATTCATGTACATATAACTCTATACAGAGTTATTTTGCTATAACCAAGCCTAATTTGCAGAAACGGTTCAGAAAAAGTAATATAGGCAAACGGTGAAGAAAAATTAATTAAAAAAAGTCTCAAACATTCTGTCCTTTTTATCTTTTAAATTTAAAATATTCGTATTGATCGGTCGGTAGGCAAAAACGTTGTTGCCCATAAATCACATTCAGTTTGGGATAATTTCAAATAAAAATAGAGGCCACATTTACTCGTATTTTCGAAAATTGTACTAACTATATATCGTTATTTATATATCTAAACTTAAGTTTGAAATTTGGCTACCCTTTGAAAAATAATTCTGTATATTATAACGGCTCGATTTTGATAAAATGTTTTGTGTGTTTGAATGGGTCCTTAGATGGTTTAGATTTGTACCCGGTAGGTCGCGCTGTTATCGCGCGAGATCCTGAAATTACCCGTACGAAGTTGATGCGGATCGCTATTATATTAACTAAAAAGGACACAAATACATATACATACATGCTGTAGCATATTATGTTGGTAGATAATAATAATGGTTTTGACAGTTACCCGGTATTAATTGAGTCTGTAAATAAATGGACGTTCACGAGTTCGCTGTGTTTAAATAAACCTACCTATACCTAATATTATATATTTATGCATACACATATATATATATATATATATATATATATATATGGTACATATATATAAAACATATACCTAATATTATACATTTATGCCATGATAAATATGGAAAATATGTAATGATGAAACGAGTGGATAGGAATGTGCTATGGCAAACACTGAACTCATTTGGGTTGAGCGCTGGCTTGATACAGGCATTGGAGTCTCTTTATAGGGACTCTAGTGCTTGTGTTAGGATCAACGGGGTCTACTCGGACTGGTTTGGCATCCATAAAGGTGTCAGACAGGGCTGTGTGGCTTCCCCGTGGTTGTTCAACCTATTTATGGACAGTTGTTTGCAAAATTTGAAAGTTGAAGAATGCGGAGTAAGAATGGGTGAGTTAACCATCAAATGCCTTTTGTACGCCGATGATCAAGTTATTCTTGCGTCGTCGGCGGCTGAGTTGCAAATGATGGTTACATTAATGAACAGATCATTAAAAGAAAGGGGTATGAAAGTGAACGCAAGTAAGACGAAAATTATGGTTTTTGAAAGAGATGAAAGTAAAACGATATGTGAAATAAGAATAGAAGGGGAGTTGATCGAGCAAGTAGATGAGTTTGTATATTTGGGGTGCGTATTTAGCAGGGATGGGAGATATGATAAGGATATAGAACGACGAGTGAACGCAGGAAACAGAGTAAATGGGGCCCTGCACTCTATTGTGAAGAGTCAAAATGTGTCAAAAAAGGCACGTATGGCAATTCACAATGCTGTGTTGGTCCCTACTTTAACGTATGGTAGTGAAAGTTGGGTATGGCAGAAGAAGCACGAGAGTAGAATAAATGCAGTAGAAATGCGGTCGTTAAGGAGTATGTTAGGGCTGAATCTGAATGACAGGGTGAAAAATTGTGTGATAAGAGAAGAGTGTGGTTTGCAAGATGATGTTGTGACCAGGATTAAGAAAGGAATGCTTCGGTGGTTTGGTCATGTGGAAAGAATGGATGAGGAAAGAGTGACAAAGAAAATTTATGTTGCAGAAGTGAATGGCAGAGTCGGAAAGGGACGTCCTAGGCGAAAATTTATCGACCAAATTGGCGATTTATTGAAAACGGGCCAAATTAGGAGTACCCTTAACCTTGCGTAGGTGTATGGATGTGAAGGAGGCGAGAGAGGTGTGTCAGGATCGTGCCAAATGGAAGTCTGTAGTCTCTGCCTACCCCTCTGGGTGACAGGCGTGAGTGTTTATGTTTAATGTTTATGATGAAACGATTATTTAGGAAAAAGGGTTAATTTTATTTTTTAAATTTGCAATTTTTAAAAGATACTTTTTGGGAGCGTTTTTAGTGTCAAGAGGTATTTCGTTTCCTAATACTTTACCTAAATTATTTAAGATGTGGCTTTTATCTAAGATATAGTGACTTAATTTTTGAGATTTCCAACGATCATTCAGCGCCTCTTTCTGCTAAAGCGAAAGGTGATTTTGCTGCCGTCCTCAAATAAAAATTTCCACGTAAGCTGAAAAATTAAAATTTATAGGTTCATTTTTGTTATTTGGATAAACAGTTTTACAAGTTTCGCAATGTATACCGAGTCGGTTGCAGCCTGTGGAGGCCCACGCTGGACATAGGCTCTCACAGATTGCCTCAATATTTTTGCGTACATTTAAAGCAAATTACTTTGTTGTCCGTTGGTTAGGTAGTTTTAAGAAGAGAGTTTTGTACTTTTACAATTAAAAAAATACAAATCAATTTTAAAGTTATATAAACTTATATTTTTTTATATGTTAGGGTGACAAACCAGCACACAGTCCACCTGATGGTAAGTGGTTGCTGCGACCCATAGACATCTACATCTATTCTCGATTAAAAATCAAAATGCAGATGCGTTGTCACCTGTGAGGACTAAGATGGAATGCCTCGTTTCCGGTAAAAAGGGTCTCCGGTTTTCACTCACTATTCGAAACATTAAGTAGCATTAACAGCAGCATTAAGCTACTATTTTACGCTGGTATTCTATGAGAGCATGGTCCTTCCACGGTCGAGCCGACCCATTCGAGCTACAACTGTACTACCATATAACTGCAGCATGGCTCTACCACGTATAAAAATATTATATCTAAAGAAACGAGTTCTATCAACAGCAATTATATAAGTACAACGATATCGAATGAATCCTTACAGGTTCGATTGTCCCACGATAATTTATTTTAGACTGTGAGGACTTTACAGGATTCACAAGATATTTCGCAATCACCGGGTTATCTATCTGTAGGCGTTGATGAATATGTATAGATAAGATATACGAAGGTGACACAAACATTTTTTTCTGCATGGTCAAAGCCAAAGTCATAACATTTTTATTCTAAATTGACTTTTACAAATCACTTTTTGAGAGTCAAAAGCAAGGCCATTAATTGGTATTAAACTAATAGCTCCTGGTAATGTTTGTAGCCGCCACCTTAGTATTGATATATTGACCAACCATCGTCAGCATTGGAACCTTGAACTAGCAGGGTGTAGCACGTGCAGGTAAGATTTGTATTTGGAGAAAAATCACTATTGATTAAAACTACTTTTACGGATTTTACGGAAACGCGATAAAATCCGTAAAAGTAGTTTTAATCAATGTGTAGTGTTCGCGTAAATGTAAGAAATCATTATGTAAATCACTATTGTATTGTACATATATATATATATATATATATATATATATATATATATATATATATAAATTTAAATCAAAGTAAATCTGAAGGTAGTTCGATATTTTACATAACATAAATTGACTGATAATGTTATAGAAGAGATGATGTAGTGACGGTGTGTGAATGTCACTACCCTATATCCTTCCGTGCGCCGTGGGTGTCCTGAGAGGTAAAAGAGAGAAACTGAAACGGGACATGGGTAACAGCTTCCTAATAACAGAAGAACATAATAAAAAATCGGCCGTTGCCGTGCGCCAACCCGAGAGCCAAGCGTGGCAACTATGGTATATCTTCCCTCATATGAGGCAATGTAATGTATATATTCAATTTATTTAATCTTATTTATTGGGGAGGCCAATGTTCCAGGGTAGACTTTGTTGAGATGTAATGTTATGGAAGCCCTTTTAATACAGGTGCGTAAGAACTTTAAAGAAGGTCAACCCTTGTATTCACTATAAAAAACTTTTGGTAAAGAAAAAAACTGTCAGTGGTAGGATTGCTTGTCAGAAGTGAAAACTTCCTAATTTCTTTATTCTTATTGTTCACAACCTTCATATGTATATGTATTTGAGCGTGGCAATTACGCGATTTATGTGCTTTTTCTCCATTTCAAAAGTGTTCAACGTGCTTAGCAAAACACTTCAAAAATTATATTATTTATTTATTTATATTCGCCTCCACACAGCCTCTTCTGGAATAACATACTCTCCCAAGTTAGTTACTGACAAGCTATGGGACTAGGAAAAGCGAATAGGCGGGGAAATACCAGCATCCTCGGCCTCAGCGGCAGAGCTGGTATACATATCAATCACTAACCAGGTTTCGGCCGCGGAGAATATTATTATGATAGCCAGTTGCGTGAAACATCAAGTTGCACGAGAATGTTCTGGAAGAAGAGAATCAATGGTCTCTTTGAACTTAAAAATTTATAGGGATATTGTCGCGCGCCATAATTGATACCTGGTACATGGCAACATTAATTACCACTAGTGCCCTTTAGTATAGAGTAGCAGAACCAGGAGAGTCAAGATCCTTATAGATATATCCTTACTGTCACATACCACAAGCTCGTAATAATATTAAATAAAAAATTTTAAAAATTCCCTTAATTTAATTTTAAAAATAAAAAATTCTTTATGTACTATAAAGAGCAGCTGATCCTCAAACGACTGAACAAATTTTCATGAAACATAGCCAAAAACACTCGATTAAGAAAACTTTCAAACGAAACTTTAAAAAAAACGATCAAAATCTGTTCATTCCTTCGGGAGCTATGATCGGACGGACACACAGATACACACTACAAACTTATTATAACCCTCTGAAACGATCGAACTATTAATGCAAGCAAGACGCAACCTTATGTCTTTCTTCTTTCATAATTTCTTCATTCAATTCAAATTCAATTCAGCCTTTTCTCCTTTGGACATATTGTTAATCACGAGTGTTCTCATACCTTCCCATTGTAAGAATTACTTCGGGAACGCGAAATTGAACTCTACTTTGGGAAGCAACTACACTCAAGCAACCTAGGACATCTGCAATTATAAAGTACTTCACCGAAGAAGCTTAGTGACTTTCAAAGACGTAATTGTACACTTGCTGTGTGTGAGAAATAATTCATCCATATATCATCATAATCGGCATTTTACTCTTCCCGCACGTAACAAGATAGAGAGCGGCGCATCGTAATGTGCTTAAAGAAAAAGAGGGGGACAAGCTGTTCTCTCCCGAAGTGAGGACTCCTAGGGGCGACCTTCACTGATGGGACCGCGGATATGTACGAGAGTGTCACCGCTAATATGCGGCGAAGGTAGATACTAGGATACTACGTAGTACTACGTAGATACTACGTAGGCACTAGGTATAGGGTTTTAGTTGGTGCGAGTATTACATAAATTGTTCTTGCCTCTGCGGGGCGGGTATGCGTAGATATTTCCCTAAGAAGAAATAAATCCGACTGAAGCCCTCTTTCAAGATTTATTATAGTAACAGAATACTTACTCTGGAGTGGCATAAAGCCCCATGTGCACTGTTGGTTCTTCTTGACATTGGCCTCGAAGGAACGCGTCATAATCGTCACACTTCCTCGCCAGGAACTGTCCACCTTCTACGGACTCCGCCCAAAATCTCCAGGATCGCCAGTGGCTGCAGAAATCTAAATAAAATTGTTTTCTTTTATTGGTTGATTTTTGTTTGTTATCCTTAATAATACCAGCGATAATAATTTCTATTTTTTCTGCTTACATGAATACTACATGTTGAATAAAAGTTTATTCAGCTTTAATTAAAAGCTGAACGTACTCCGGTTTTACTTTGACTTCGGAAGTCAAACATCTTAGACGCTACCCCTCCCCTCCCCCTTCTCAACCCGAGATGCTGCTCAATATTTCGTGGGTGCTGCAAAGTAAGTAAGTAAGTAAAAAAGTTAAAATTAAACGCCATAAAATCCTTTAAGTTGGTTTTGTTCAATAGCAACGATGTTGTCATAATTACCCATGATCAGGATAATGAAATCTGAGCTTTAAATTAACCTGAAAACGACTTCAAACGAAGAAGAGCACAGATGAGGTGTCGCCTATGCTCTATGAGCCATGGGCTCAGATCTCACAAAGATTTTTTAAGAAACAGAAGTAACAAGCGGGCTTGTAGTGGCGGTGTAAGAATATCCACTACCACATCCCGTGGGTGTTTTAAGTGGCGACAGTGGGATATAAATCAGGAGATTAACAGCAGCATCTTTCTTAAAACGACTTAAATAAAATAAAACTGCGGTTGCCAACCCCCTTGCCAAGCATGGCAACTATTGCAAATATTCCCTCGATGAGATAATCTATGGGGGAGGCCTATGTCCTGCTGTGGATTTTAATAGGTTGTAATGATAACGGAAGTGACAAACGGACTAACAGTACACCTGATGGTATTGAGAGCAAATAATCTTACACTCACCAGATGTCGCTGGTTGAAATTGAGGTGAAGTTTTTTGTTACACAATGTCATTCAATTGATGATTTAGTTTTTAATAAAAGTTCATCAGTTTCCAGAATATTGTATTAAGGTACATAAGGGTAATGTGGTCACCTTAAGTTTTGCCGCTCTATAAAACCAAAACTAGGAGGAGGATAGATACAAAAACACAAAGTCGTATACTATAACTAATATATTAATAACATACTAAAATCGACTAAAATATTTACTGTATTATCAACTGTTAAAATGGCGTCGATAAGGCAGCGTCCTTTTGACCCTTTATTATTTGATTGACTGATACATAGCTATCTACTTTCTAGTATCACATAGCCTTCTATGTAAATAAGACTGCAATTTTGAGTTATAATAAAGTGACTATATTAATCAGATGATCGTATTACCCTCACGTACCTTAATTAATTAATTAATTCACAGACACGTAATTCATATACCTGTGGTTTGGTTTATTTAGTTTTAATGTAATTACTATAAAATATAACTAATGGTAAAGTAAGAAACATTAACCTTTACAAATTAACATCCCCACTATGAAATCTGTCAAATATAACACCTCATTATAAGTGGCACCACCCTGGTGGCAGATAGAGTCGTGACTTCCCTCATTGGCTACTGCAGGTCAAGAGCACCAGCAAGTTCAAACAAAGAAGACTGTAGATGCATTGTCACCTCTAGAACTAAGATGGAATGCCTTAAGCATATAATAATATCCCTCAGACCGGAACGCAGGTGCTGCTAATTGGCGACAGAAATATAATAGGAGCCTGATAACTATCCAGACGGACTTCAAAGCAGGAGTCCTGTCGCCTAATATTAGCATCAGTACGACCTTTACTGTTCGAATGTGAAGAGTAAGGAAGACAGTGTAATTACATGGTGTATTATTTATGTTAGCCCTGTAAGGGTGACAACGCATTAGTAGCTTCTTAACTTCGTAGTTTTTTTATAGAATAAAGTAACAAACGAGGACACAGTCCGTCTGATGGTAACTGATTGCTTTGGACTATAGACACTTTCAACCATCATCGATTAAGAGTCATAATGAAATTTAGATACGTTGTGTTCGAGTGAGGGTAGAAAACAAATAAGTGTTGAGTAAAATACGAGTATAACGTATCTTATAGAAAATATTATTATATAATTTTGGTACTCCACGCTGGATGTCGCTTACCTAAAATATACGAATTATCGAGTAATTCTACTTAAAACGTTATAGCGTTGAGGTTGTTAGATAAATATATATACCAACGAATACTTTAATTACTTTAGTTATGATAGTGATAATGATAGAGATAGTATTTGTGTATACCAGCAACAGTCCATAGCAGAGGACTATCCGTCATTTCAAAGGGAAGAAAGCGAAAAAGTACACCGTGGTGTGATGTGAAAAGGTCCTTTTCGATCAAGTGTTCTAAAGTACTGCGCAGACTACTAGCTCAAGTCATTAAACAAGTCTTTATCTTTATCGCTATGTCGTGTTAATTCTTTTAATACCAACAAAGGCGATGTTGCGGCGAGGCTGCCCTATGTTGCATCGTGATGGGCGGTGTTGATGTTGATTTTCATTCTTCAATTACATATTTTGATGACATTGTATTAATGTATTAACATTAAGAGTGTTTTCTAAGGGTTGTCACCACTGAGGACTAAGATAGAATGCCTGTTTCCAGTAACAAGTTACGGTAGTATTCTGTGAGAGCATGGTCCGTCTCCAGTCGAACCGACCTATTCGTGCTGCAACCAATGGCTGCAGACTCGACCATATTAAGTAGAGTGGTTGCCAGTGTCAACACTAACATCGGTAGCCTTCACTTCTTGAATTTGATAGCAGCTGAACATGGACTGCAGGAACCATTTACCCTAAGGTTAAATTATGAGAGGGTTTTTTTTTTATAGAAGAGGGGGCAAACGAGCATGCGGCTCACCTGATGTGAAGTGACTACCGCCGCCCATGATCAACCGCAACACCAGGAGAATTGCGGGTGCGTTGCCGGCCCTTTAGAAAGGAGTAAGCTCTTTTCTTGAAGGTCCCCAGGTCGTATCGGTCCGGAAAAAATATGTAGTAACGAGTAACGGTTTCCGTTACTCGTTACTACATAACAAAAGTCCACTGCTGACATATGCCTAACCCATGAATTGCCGCATAGATGTTATATTAGAAAAGAATAGAATAGAATTGAATAGATAGAATAGAATTGGCATGTGCAGTTTTCGTCTAGATGTGGATACGCTTGCAGAATAGGTTTACAGTTTCACTAACCTTCAATAGTGACTGGCAATGTGAGTGGCAGGCATCCTGGCTGCTTCGCTCTACCCGCGTTGGGCCAGAAGTCCGCGTGGCCCACAGCCAGCGGCTCGCCGAAGCCTCCCGCATCCGTGTGCACCACGTCAAAGAATAACGCGTCATCGCGGTTCACAGGACGCACCAACACGGGAAGGTAGAAGCCAGGGTATGCGGGGTCCAAACCCGTCAGTCTAAAGCGTTACGAGCTCAAGTGAACCATAATAATAATACGACAATAACATACAATAAATAAGTACAATAATAACAATAATGGAGACCCACCCTTTTATATGGACGACCTCAAATTATTCCCTTCCAATCGTTTCCATTTTTTATATAATAAGAATGACAAAAGAGCACACAGTCCTCCTGATGTTAAATGGATGCTGTGCACCATAGACATCTACACTTATCCTCATTTAAGTGAATCTCCACTTAAAGGAGTGATCATCTTATGTAATACGGGATGTATTTTCTGGAAGAGGTCCATGTTCGGCAGTGGACTTCTGGTGCGACCCTTAATGATGATTCCAGCAACTTAAAAATTACAGTTTTCTGAAGCCGCCACTAAACGTTAATAAGGGATAATAAATTATACGCTAACTAGATGTCAGTAGTGGGGCGTGAAGTGAACTCCTTTGTTACACAATGGCATTATTATTGAGAAATTACGTTTCAAATATATATCGGTTCCTAAAGCGAGTTAATAAACAAAACTACGCCTTAGTGGTGTCCTCTCAATGTTTATTTAATTTTTTACTTTTTTTAACCTCTCAAACACCAAGCGGCCAAATTTGACCACTTCGATATTCCGTCAAAATTCAAGCGGTCGAATATGACCGCACCCACCCACAGCACTTTAACCCATAAAATATATATATATATATATATATATATATATATATATATATATATAGAGAGAGAGAGAGAGAGAGAGAGAGAGACTACTTTTCTCGAAAAAGTTTAGCATTATAGAATCAATATGAAATTTTCTATCTTCTAGTGCAATAAAAAGTCATTTATCCTAGATATTTATTCATAATCATTTCGTACGCCATTTTCGCGTGAATGTTATTTCTAATGTTTTAGTATAGTGTTTTATTATTAAATTGTAATGAAAGTTCTTGTGCGAATATAATTTACCTTTTTACGTAAATAATTTCGAGTAATATATATTGAAATAATTGTGATTTTCACGCTGCCGACATTCGCTTAGCATGTTTTGTTTTTGTTATCAAAATACAATAGTGTTTTTGTAATGAAGTAACACCTGACTTTTATATAAAAAATTTTGTATAGATTTTGTAATGCCCGACTTCTTCATAGAAAAGTTGTCTCCAAATATAAGTTTTAATGGTTTTAAGTGCTGCGGGTGGGTGCCGTCGCATGCGACCGCTCAGGATTTGCCAGGAGCAGACGACTGCATGGGAATTTTAAAGGGACTGAGGGGTTAATTTTTCGACGTTTTCGAGATTTAGCGAGGCTATCGGATAGCAATTGAGTTTTATATTTAGAGGTAATATAAAATATAACTACTATTAAAAAAACATTGACCTTTAAATTTTCCGAACAAATTAACTTCCTGCTTTATGAATTCGTTAAAATATTTCATCTCTTCCATAAGTGGCCCCGTACTGATGGCAGTAAAAGTCGTGGAAGCCATTACGTAAAATAATTCCTTATAAAGTATTTCTCCTTTAATTATAACTCAACCAACCTTGGAACCATGAATCCTTTATTTTTCAAATATCTGCAGGCGTAGCCTCCAAGATGGACTCCCAGCGAATGTCCAACCACGTGCAGGCCTTCAAGGGACAAGCCACCTCTAATCAATTTCTCCACAGCCTCCCCAGTTCTTTCACCCAGCTATAAAAATATTACTAAACTGAACTAACAACCAATAGGAAAGTAGGATTCTCGAATGGCAGCCTCAAAACGGTAAGCTAAGTGTAGGGCGGACACACACTAGTTGAAGTGACAACCTGGTAAGAGAAGCAGGAAGTCGATGGATACAGGTGGCTCAGGACTGTGATTTGTGGCATTCCTTGTGGGAAGGTCTATATTCAGCTGTAGACTAATTATGAGCTGAAATGATAATAATGATAACAGGGTACCTATTAACAATTTAAATATATCCTTTAAGCTCCCTTTATTGTATTTGTAATTTTTTATTATCAGAAGAATAAAGAAGGCAAAAGTAAATAGGTCTTTTCAAGTTCACTGTGTTTACCACGTTTACCATTTCTAAGAGCTTTTTGTACAAGGAAGTATAATGTCCCCTGAGCTTTTTACCGGTCCTTCCTAGTCTTTTTGAAGCGATGGTAGAATATAGGGTTAGGGCGCATAAGTGCTATAAGTAAGCATTAACTGAATCAATACGTTTTACTTTGACTAGAATTTGAACAAACAGGACAGCAGTTTAGTTCACCTGATGGTAAGTGGATACTTGGCTAATCAACAACCTCGGTATTGTTTCTGTCTTGTTTCCTTTTTAAATAAACAGTACTAGCAGTACTGTTAATACTACCAATAGTCTCTTTAACCACACCGAGTATGGTTTAAATGCTTGTGCTAAAAGGGTTTACGATGGTAGCCAAATAATGGATTCGAACCTAAATCGAATCTAAAAACAGATGGATCACATGCACACAAAGGACAAAGACAGAATATCTCTTTACTAGTAAAATGTATACGTGTCACACAACATATAAAACACTTCATGGTGCTGTTTTGCATCGGTAATCTATGCCGTGAGGTGATGAATTGGTAAGATATGCAGATCACGAAAAAGAGTTCCTCCACTTTTAAGTGGTAGCTGGTAAACAAAATGTCGGGTCTCCCGCTAGATGAAGAATAGACCTAGAGAGATGCAGAAAGTCGATGGGAAGTTTCCAGTAAAAAGAGGCTTCTGTTGTCTACACTTACCATATGAAACACAGTAGCGTTAAGCTGCTAGTTTTACGCTTGTATTGCAAGTGACCTATGTTTTGTCACATTTTTTAGGGTAAGACATATGGTCAGTGGACTTGTGAAGGGGTATAATAATGATGATTCTGTGAAAGATTTCTTTTCGGATCTGACCGACCCATAGGTGACGCTTGGCTCTAATGTAAAAATGCTTTCAGAGAATTTTAAGAAAAAGAAGTTACCAACGAACTTACAGACTCTCTGACAGTATGTGGATACTGCTATTCATGAACTGCAAACTACCTCAAATAAAGGTTACAGATGCGTTGTCACCTTTGAGAACTAAGATGGAATGCCTTACAACCAAAGCTGTTTTATACGCTTCCATTTAAAAGGCGCCAATATTGGCGTATTCGTTCGATCGTTCCGCCATTACGCCAGCAACGTTCACTGCGAACATACATCATGCACCAGTGTTTTTAATTTCGGAAAATGACTGTTTGTGCTGTGAAATCATGTAAAAATTACTCTTGGAAAAAAGATAAGGATAAGAACATCACTTTTCATAAGAAAATATACAATTTTCTGGTGTATTTCTTAATAAAATAATACGAAAGCTGAATGTCAATACAAGTAATAATACTGCGCAATAATATTCGAGTGTTGCCTACCGTATGAAATGTTTTTCCCTATTTTAATGTCATTAATAGACGTGAAGTTGATAACGGATATTTATCCAAAGCAGCCGATACGCAACCGTGGTGAACCGGTTGTTTATCCGACTACAAACGAAAAAGGATGGTTATGTTTTTACTGTGTTTGCGGTTGGCTAAGCTGAATCGCTTTTTGGAATGGTGCGCAAAAACTACTTGACCTATTTAAAAAATACTTTCACCATTAGAATGCTATTATGACTGTGAAACGTAGGATGTATTTTAACATAGAGGGCACTACCATCAACGAATATGTTTTTTAGCTAAACTCGTACAGTTGTTGACCGATTTTGAAAATTCTTTTACCACTAGAATGTTATGTATAATTAAAGATGTCTAATGTAGGATGTATTTTATTATAGATGGCACTACTTTCTATGAATATGTTTTATTTGGCTTATCTCGAAAATTACTTGACTGATTTTGAAAATTCTTTTACCATAACATTACTAATGAGGGCTTTAGTTGTGTGATTAAATTATATTATTATAATAACTATGTTATATTGTTATATTATTATTTGTTATATAATTATGTTATATTATTGTTTGTTATATAATTATAATATAATGTTCAATCCACTTTCATGTCAAGGACACTTATACACAATCAACATTGATTTTATATGCTATTTTTATTTATTTACTTACAGGTTTTACAGTACAAAATGTAGCCTTTAAACACACAATCTTTTATCGTCTTCCAGTGGCAGGATTTAATTGATTTCACGCAATGATTTTATCTAGTCATGAAACTGTATCGATATATGAATTTAAAAAAAAAATAAACATTTGCTATCTCTTGGCCGAAGTTTACACTTAACCAAACTTACTTTAATTTTGTACGTCATTTTACTTAAGATTAAAAATAATTAATGTAATGTAAAGTGTGGTACTCTATATATATTCAATAATTATAGATTAGTTCAATATATGTTAGATACATAAATATCTAATGTGATTTTTGATTTATTTTTAACTGTTACATTAATTATATCTAGTTTTTATTACTTATCTTCACCATTTTAGTGCGGTTTTCGTACCTACATAAAACACACATAACCACCCATATCCCTTGTGTGTGTATATCCCCATTCACATACGTACACAAATGCACACGCCTCGCACACATATTTTATACTCAGGTATGTCAATATGAATGAAATATAAAATCTCCCAAATTTTTGGGCAATCGATTCGCACTATTATTACCGAAGTCTCGCACACTAATGCAGGTATGGTACGTAAGATATCCGCGTCACGTGGTACTCGCGCACGCATGAATCAAAGACTGGCGTCACCGTGAACGGTCCGATGTGTTAGCAACACGGTATCTGTACCTATAAAACATCTTTGCTTACAACCTATAACTGTACTGGTTCTAAGTCATTCAGACCGACAAGCAATTCGAGCAAGCAAGCTATGAGTCTTCCTCCAAAAAAAGGTATGAGAGCGAGCCAGAACCTAGAAGAACTCCTAGTCAGAAAAAAGCAATGCTAACTAAAAAAAAGTAAGAAGGTAAATATATCAATTATAACAAAACAACCCAAACCTTTTGTAAGCCATATATAACACCGATATAGTTCCCGAAGGCCAGGTTGCTCCAGTCCAATATCAGCAGATTGTAGCCTCCGTGTCGCTGGTACGATCTCACTATTGTATGAATACTGTCATCACTGGCTTTCTCCACGTAACTGTAATAATGACAACAGGTCTGTAAGTTTGATTATACGAGTATGCCGATTGTTGGAGGTGAAAATAGTCCATTTCATCACATGGGTGTCCCGCGTTTAGTGGATGGAAAACTCAAGAAAGATCTGTTAACTACCAACAGATAGTCTATCCTGTACCATCCTAATTACACCGGGCACATTTTTTTTATAGAATAAGGGTGACAAACGGGCACACAGTTCACCTGATGGGAAGTGGATACTGTGGTTCAAAAACGTTTACATATATCATCGGGTAAGAAACAAAATGCAGATGCGTTATCACCTCTGAGGACTTAGATGTAACGCCTCGCTTACAGTAAAAAGGGTATCTGGTTCTCTTCACTCACTATATGAAACACAGCAGCGCGTTTCAAAATTTTTCTAGTTGTTCACACACAAAGAAGATTACGGCAAGCAGCGGGGGCTGCGGGAGAGCGCTGGTGGATAAGCCCGTGCGCTCGCAGCTATCCCTACACCGACGGCACTTCGATCTCAAGGACAATTGCGAACGCTCGTATAAAATTATCTTGTTATTATACAGTCCACCTATATTTACCAGTTCTGACATAATGATTCGACTCGAATGACCATTGTTTTATAGACGGTAAATAAATACAATTAATACTGCTAAGCAATAAGATTTGTTTTTATCTAAGTTTAAATGGGTAATAGCAGCTATAGCATCGTCATTTACTCACCATCAGGTGGTTTGTGTTTTCGTTTGTACATACGAGTATAAGGAGACAAATTTTCGTTTCGGACTTGTTCTTTCTTCCAACTTTCTTTCAATCTAATTGGCTTCGTTATCTATCGAATTGATTGGAAGAAATGCGCCAAAGCCTAAGTCACGCTATCAAAGTTCCGGAGTTCTGCGGTATATAATATAGAATAGCTCTACAGAGGCTCAACACAGGATCGCTCCCTGTGCTGATTACCTTGCCCAGTGGCAGATCGCCCCTTTTCCTTCCACGGCCAAAAGATCTGTTCAAGGTTTCCCATTATCATTTTTTAAACCCGCTGTTGATATGGGATGACATCATCAAATTTTACTACGCCACCACTGCTCGACACTTATTTAAAAAATAGATGTCAACTTTTTTGTTTGTACTTACCATTAAGCAGCTACTTTATAATGAACCAAAGAAATATAAAAAGAAACCTATTTACTAAACTCTTAATTTTAGTAATAATAATTATAATGCACCATACGAGATAGTCAGCAATAAGGTTTTTGTTGCCAAGGAAGCATGGTAGACGTGGCTTTTTAAGCGCGCTCACTATTCATAATTGCGAAGTGTGCAGTCTTCCCAATTACTTCCTGACGAGAACGGATAAGGACGTCATGTCTTAAGATAAATGGTTTACCCTCTTAGCTAACCAATCTTTAGCTAACGAGCAATGTCAATACCCGGCAGCTTAGAGCATTTCCGACAAGGAGACCGTATGGAAAGAGAAGGAGTTCCACGGGAGGTACTACAAGGCTCTACAAGAGCCTTTTGTAGAAACAGTTGCCTCCCTTCACCGGCTACGTTCCGGTGACCTCTTCGGAGAAACCGAAGGTTTTACCTATGCGGTACAAGATCAGGTTATTAAGACGTCAAGATACATCCTTCATCAGAGGTGACTGAGACTCCGTGACGGACCGCTCCGTGCTCAAATCCTGGAGGCTGTATTCTTCGATACCGCCCGTATCGTTTTTGAGCAAATACTACCTCATCATGTGTCTACCCAACATATACAACTACACTAACATCCATTTTGAGCGCGAGAATCATTTGTCACCTGGACTCAAGTCAGATGACGATATCGGGATGGTGGTCCAGGAACTAAGGAACCACTCTTCATTGACGCGGTCATTGGCAAAGTAGTCAAACGCAACCGTCGGAACTTCTCCGCCGCCTGGATAGACTACAAAAAGGAATGGGATTCGGTGCCTCATACATGGCTAAAGAGGGTCCTTGAGATGCACAAAGTTGCCTGTACAGTTAGAGACTTTTAAAAAAACGTCAAGATTATCAAGTCAAGATAACGAAATGAAATATCACTTCTATACGGTCTATAATAGTAAAAATCATTCAGGAAATAAAAACAATTTGGATGCGCTTGTTACATCTCTATGCGAAAATGTTTTATCTGTATAATTATCAATATGTATTTGAAATAAATGTGGATATTTCTTTATAAACGTTCCAATTTCATACACGTAAATGCAACAGAGTGTCATAATTTTTAACTGTTTCAATAGTCGTTTACAATGTTCACATACACAGATTGCCCGTATACATTTTTTGCATGAAGAAAGCTCTATTGAATATCTTGAATTGCCCCAGATCAATAACCCATACTCTATTTAACAAGGACCCTGTACCGATGATAAACTTTATAGTAGCTTCTTTACTTATTAAATTAGTTAGTATTTTAAGTATATCAACGAAATTGTCTAACTAATCGCACATTAAACTTATATACCCCATGATATTATCCTGTGGGTGTCGTAAAAGCCGACAGAGGGACTGGAGATGAGCAGCAGCGGCTTCCTAATAACGACAAAAAATAAAAAACAGCGGTTGACAACTCGCTTACCAAGTGTGGCAACTATGGTAAATATCCCCCTAGAAAGCCATCTATGGGGAAAGCTTGTGTTCAGCGATGGACTTTAATACTCTGTAGCAGTAATGGTAAACTAATATGATTTTTCCAACTACATTGGTGGGATATTTTTCCAGTTATTGCGAAATGTATTGTATTTAGTTTTGAGTAGATTGGAACATAAATTTTTACTTTCGAGGCAATTTATTGTAGACTGTAGTTTTAACTCGCAGCAACGCTCGCGTGAGCTTCAATTCGGGAATATCATTAAATGCTGTTTCGTGCCCAATTTGGCAAAATTCGATCACTTTTAGAGTCACCTCGGTATCTGGGTCTCTATGTCCATTAAAGATTTTTTGAATTCTCAAAGACTATTCGACGTAAGTGGTTGGTATTTGGCATAGCTACAGGAACACATGAATAATATTTTTTTATGTCATTAGCCAGTGCTTGACCACAATCGCAACCAGTGGTGTGTGGTGATGTAGCCCGACGTGGTAAGTCGCACTGTCATAGCGTAACAAATTCACTCACACAGCCTATTCACTCTTGCCTTGAAGACGCCCAGATTGTATTCAGACGGAAAAATAGACGCTGTCAAATTATTTCACTCCTTTGCTGTACGCACTATATAAGTATATATATAATGTTTATTTGCGATATTTTATTCATATCATTGGTTCTATTTCATATTGATTAGCACCATAAAATAGATGCAGATATTTTTTACGTTCGAGTAGACTTTAAAATTTCATAAATATATACTACTCATAGAATAATGTATATAGTAATGTTTTTCTATGTGATGTGTTTAATATATAATCAACAAATCTTTGCGATTCCAACCAAGGATGATTTGCGCGTTGATAATTTTTTTAAATAAAACGGTACTCTCTCCCCCCACTAGGAATCTCTCATCATGGTGGCAGTTTACATACATAAACTGCACAAAAAACACATCCAGGTCTGGAAAATTATTTGTAGGCCATAAAATTCTTGTTTGTGCGGGATTTCAACCCGCGAATCTCATCAACACAACTCAATGCTCAGCCACTGTGCATTGGAACCATCAATTATGTATAAAAGAATAGAAGTTCACTAGTATCGAGACAGTTAGCTTATTTTAGCTATTTCCATAGCATAATGTGTAATGTAAAAGGGAAATGCGACTAATTTAGGAACAGTTTTTAAGTTTGCTAAAAGAGCTATTCAACCCAAAACCGAAAATCTGAGATAAAATTTTAAAGAAATATACACGTACTTTGACCTTTTTTACATATATATTTACTAATATCTTGGTACAAAAACAAGAGTAGATTAAATAAAAAAATAGAAAAAATAAGGTGATCGCTTTCAAGATGTTTCTTAAATTATTTTTGTAAGTAATCGTGCAACAATGAGTATTGAAATTAAAAAATATACTAATTTTAATAGGGAATATCACTAAGTGCTACCACCATCTGCTAAGGACCCCAAAATTAATAGAATTAAATTCAAACCCAAGCATACTACTGCAGGACTTCAAGATACTGTAAGCTCGATCTGCGTAGATTGGACCAAACATTATTAATTAAAAGTTGAGGGCGACAATGTTGATCGATTGCCAACGGAAGGTTAAGGTGTGCCACTCCTTTTGTAGTGAATTCGAATTTAAAGCTATGTGTGACTTGTTCATTAAATTCATTAATTCTAGTTATTTGAACGCATTGAGTTCCGTTACTAAAATAGCATTGTATTTAACTAGCTTGCCAGGCAGACGTTGTTCTGCCCTTTTTGACGACCCTTTGTCATGTCTTATTAAAAATCCTCAAATTTGCAAAAAAAAACTTGTGGGTCTCTCATGGGCAAAAAAACTATCCCATCTCTCAAGTTGGACCAAACTGCATACGGTGCGCAAATTTTATTAAAATAGGTTGAGTAGTTTAGGAGTCCATCGCGGACAAACAACGTGACACGTAATTTATATATATTAAGATTTACCACTGATTCGGAAAATTATGTCCTGGGAAGAATTAGTATCAAACTCAACAGGACATTTAAAAATAAAAACAATTTACAATCATTTAATACGTTGCACAATAAAAGCACCATTGGATACCGCGAGATACTCTGTCCGCTAACAACACGTTTCATGTATTAATTATATAATTTACTTACATAACTCACCCGTGTATATATAGAGTCGTCGGCTTATTTGGATCAAATTCAGGATCAGTTAGCAGTCCTTTGATTCCAGCGAAGCTGTATACTTTGGGTTTCATAAAGTTGTTGCTGGAAAAAGATTTAATTTGCCTCAGTTTAAATAATTACCTTGTTGTAGCAAATCTACCTCCCGTACGTGGTGAGGAAATAGACTTCTTTATATAATAGGAGTGAGAAACAAGCACACAGTCCACCTAATGGTAAGTGGATACCAGTGCATACCAGTGGATACTGTGGCCCGTAGACATCTTCATTTATCTTTTATTAAGAATCAATATGCAATGCAGATTCGTTGTCACACCTGTGGGCTAAGATGAAATGATTCGGATCCAAAAAAAGTGTATCCGGTTCTCTACACTCATGATAGGAAACAGCAGCTTTAAGCTGCTATTTTACGCTGGTATTCTTAATTTTATTATATTACCACAATAAACCATAGTAATATTTACTAAGTACTATAACAAAAGTTTAGAATTCTTCAATACACTTGTTTTCAATACAGTTGACTGGCAATGACTTTAGACCCTGGTTGAAGAAAAATTTGTATTTTACTATAAATTTATTTTTTAATTTAATCTCAGTTAAAATGGCTCCTGAAAACACAATTGTGTTGAATAATATTTTAAAATGGTTGCAGTAATATTTTTATATTAAACTTTCAATACACTCCGGCTTAACACGGATCAAAACTGGATTCTACAAGAGTGTAGCGGCGCTGTCGTCGCGCCGCAATCGAAACACACCGAAGCCTTAATCACGCTATCAAAATTCCGAATCATAAAAGGTATATATATAGAACATCTCCGAACTAGCACACGGAGTGTTGGCCGCTCCCCGGGCAGAACATCTTGCCCGGCGGGAGATCTCCCCTTTTCCTACCACGGCCACAGTGGTGACCACCCAACGTGATCTGAACACGCAACCAACAACCTTCGGAAACTGCAAGCTTCATCATCGTCGTAAAATATCCCACCCATTTGCTCCCGAGCAGATATCGTCTGAAGTCTTCATATCCTGCAAACCAGCTAGCTTCACAAGGTTTATCGCAGCACTGGAATTATAATGCTTCCTGTTCCTTCAAACCACTCCCTGCGCTATACAGTGTTCGGCACGGCTCTGAGCCTTACTGCTCGCCTCTGCTTCACGGCACTCTCGCAAATTACTTGCCTTCTTCTCGACTCACCGGAGACTACAAGGCAATCCACTGGTACTTGCACATTCGTCGGCAACGAGGCTGCACTATCGACCTCCAGTCTGAGCAGGGGGGTGATGTGGCGGCGCTGTCGTCGCGCCGCAATCGAAACACATCGAAGCCTTAATCACGCTATCCAAATTCCGAATCATAAACAGTATATATAGAACATCTCCGAACTATCACATGGAGTGTTGGCCGCTCCCCGGGCAGAACATCTTGCCCGGCGGGAGATCTCCCCTTTTCCTTCCACGGCGTTCTTCAATCTAAGAAACGGTGTGGCAACACATAAAATACTAACAAAAAATATATTCTTTTATATATTAGACTAGCTTGCCAGGCAGACGTTGTTCTGCCCTTTTCAACGACCCTTTGTCATGTCCTAAATCCTTAAACTCGCAAAAAAAAAATTGTGGGTCATTCATAGGCAAAAAGACTATCCTATCTCTCAAGTTGGACCAAACTGCACATGATGTGCAAGTTTGATTAAAATCGGTTAAGTAGTTTAGGAGTCCATTGCTGACAAACAACGCGACACGTAATTTATATATAGTACCCGGTTGACCGAGCTTTGCTCGGTAATTTTCGCTCGGTTTTTTTTTTGATTCGTGTCTTTTGGAAATAATATTTAGATACAAATTACATACTGATGAAATACGAATAATATTTTTTTGATCGTAGCGACATAATAGAAAAAACTGAACTGGTTATTTGATTAAAAAATCATGAGTGCAATTAGTTTAATTTAAATTTTCGTGTGTTTAAAAAATACTAAAAAAAGGGCTCGAAAAAATAGATTTTCTCAAAAAAGAACTTGAAAAAAAATTTAAAAAAAGTCGGTCGGTCGGTCTCGGCTCGAACCATGGTATTACGATTTTGCGACCGCCCAATATACCATTAAGCTATTTGTAATCATTAATAAGCCGTCAAAATTTACCTTCTTATTCTAACGATATTATAGCAGTTTTTCATTGCCTAAAAACACGGACAAAAAGACATTTTCTAAAAATAAATCCTAGCTAGATCGATTTATTGCCCCCGAAACTCCCTGCACACAAAATTTTATGAAAATCGTTGGAGCCGTTTCCGAGATCCCGATTATATATATATATATATATATATATATATACATATATACAAGAATTGCTCGTTTAATAGTATAGGATTAAGATAGGATTAAGATATCTCACCTAAAATAAAGGATCCTCACATCCTTGATACTCAACACTCTGCCGCGGGGCACTGAAAAATATAATGTTACAAATATTAGGATACAAACTTAAGCACGTTATGCAAGTTATTTTTGAGCTCTTATATATTGCACGTGAGCAGCTGTTCTGATCACCACCAGTATCACTGCAAACAGTGTGATCAATTGAGATCGATACTTTAACTCTCACCTCTCACCCGGACGGATATCAGATTTCCGTCGACACCCTTTTAGGCTCCTCGGACCATTGTCTGGTCCGGAGTGTGGTGCCACTCACGCTGAAATCGCAGTTGCATTCTGCAGGCTGCCGCCGTGTTTGGCACTATAGGTCAGCCGATTGGGATGTGATACGGTCTTTCTATGCATCCTACCCTTGGGGGCGGGTTTGCTTCTTGCCGGACGATCCCAAAGTTGTTGCGGATTCTGTCGCTGATGTGGTACTTCAGGGTATGGAACCTTTTATTCCTTCCTCTGTGGTTCCCATTGGAGGCAAATCTCAGCCATGGTTTGGTCGCTCCTGTACAATAGCATCATGCCATAAGCAGGAGTGCTACCAAGCCTGGGCTGACGCATCAACGTCCCGGGATGTAAACACCAGCGCCCTAAAAAAGAAGTATAATTCCGCCTCTGGGTCCTTCAATAGAGTCATTGCCAAGGCAAAGAGAGAGCACATAGGCAGAATTGGCGAGAAACTAGTTCGCCTTTCTTCTGAAACCCATGCATTCTGTTCCCTCGCCAAGGCTACCCAGGGGAATTTCTGTCAGCCATCTCTTCGATCTCTGCACAAGGAGGATGACTCACTGGCCCATAACGCAAAGGAGAAAGCCGATCTGCTAGGCTCTTTCTTTGGACGCAAACGCCCGCTCGACTCTCGATGACGGGGGGAGTACGCCGCTGACCATCCCGCGGTGTGAGTGCTTCATGCTGGAAGTGCAGTTCACACAGCGCTCGGTTCGCAAAGCACTCCTCTCCCTGGACATCCACAAGTCGAGTGGGCCTAACGGAATCTCCCCAATTATGCTGAGGACGTGTGCTCTAGAGTTGGCACCGGTTTTAACGCGTCTTTTTCGGTACTCCTAATCCCTAAGCATAGTTCCGAAATCATGGAAGTCGGCTTTCGTCCACCCGATCCCTAAAAAAGGCGACCGCTCAGACACGTCCAACTACCTATCGCCATCACCTCCTTGTTCTCGAAAACAATGGAGACTATTGTTAACTGCCAGATCATGAGGTACCTTGAAGATCACCAGCTGATTAGTGATCGCCAATACGGTTTTCACCGTAGACGGTCAGTTGGTGATCTTCTGGTCTACCTAACTCACAGATGGGCGGAGGCAGTAGAGTCCAAGGGGGAGGCATTGGCCGTTAGTTTGGATATTGCAAAGGCCTTCGATCGGGTTTGGCACAAATCGCTTCTTTCGAAGCTCCCTTCCTATGGGCTTCCCGAGAAATTGTGCGATTGGATCACCAGCTTTCTTGCATATCTGAGCATCAAGGTCGTTGAAGACGGTGCAAGCTCCGATTACAAGCCTATTAATGCTGGTGTTCCACAAGGCTGCGTGCTATCGCCAACGCTGTTTCTTCTGCATATCAATGATATGTTGCAAACCCGTAACATTCATTGCTATGCAGATGACAGCACTGGTGATGCTCTATACACGGGATTGAAGAAACTCAATCCAACTTCATGACTCCGGGTTGCTGAGCATTTCTTGACAGAAACACTGATAGTTTTTGACACAACCCGGGATTTGAACCCAGAACCTCATGATCAGCAGTCTCGTTTTAGTTTACGCTAGACCAATGAGACAGTCATTAAAAATATAATTTACTTTTAAAAATTAAATTAATACATACCGGGTACAAATGTTCGTATAATATTCCGGAAACTACCTGGTGATAGTGGTATAGACACATTACTTTGAGCTAGGCAAGGCGATATTGCTGGAACAAAAACAATACAGGTTATATATAATACATCACAGCCGAACTTTCAAAATAAACTGTGGTGATTTTAACTTAGACTATAAAGTGCAAAAAATTTAACTTTAATAAACAGTACGTTGTTGTTCCCGGTGGAGCCATGCTGCTATGTAATATATAATATAGCGTATATTATTGTGTAACATGTAACATAATTCGAAACCAACCTTTTTAACTTCCCGCTATAAAAATCAATAATTTTCAAAAAAAATGAGGAAGTTAATGTTTTCACCCCGGTTTTTTAAAATCGAGTTCTCATCAGATCTCGACGTTTCGAGGTCCTAGGAAGCTATTCTGGCTATTTTTGCTGTGACGTTAACTTTGTAACAGA
The DNA here is from genome assembly GCA_036936625.1 of Parnassius smintheus behrii. Taxonomy (NCBI): domain Eukaryota; kingdom Metazoa; phylum Arthropoda; class Insecta; order Lepidoptera; family Papilionidae; genus Parnassius; species Parnassius smintheus. Next base: position 2,617,422 of record JAUPFT010000023.1, read on the forward strand.
TTGTACGATAGAGAACCGGTTATCGGTCTTGCTGAACTTAGATTTTCTGTAAACTTAGACCAAATCGTTACGGTTGATTCAGAGAAATCCTCCAAAATTCGAGTACTGTAAACTTTCAAATAGTTTTCTTGGAATTACTGTGATAAAACGACTTTGATTGCCGTAAACCACATCAAAAATCGGTTGATTCGTTCTAGAGATATCGTTGAAATATTCAATAAGAATTTTTTCAAAATAACTTGAAAACTTTCCGTGCAATCAATTTTTTTGTGATAGGCTGTTTTGTTAAACTGAAAACATTGCGTCATTGCCGTAAATCACATCAAAATCGGTTAATTGATTCGTGAAATATTCAATTTTGAAGAATAAAAGATGTACTTCCAAAGTTATGACGTTTTTGAGCTTGAAGAGTCGATAAGTGGAATTTGGAGTATTTTCATAGCGCTACAGAAATCCAACTTGAAATTATCGGGAAGTTCCAGGGATGCCCTGCGGGATCAACCAATTGTTTTAAATATCCCGCTGGAATTTCTTGTTGATTCTTCCAAAGACCATTAAGTATTATATGTGAGTGTAGAGATGTGAAGTGTATAGAGTATGTGAGTGTAGAGAACCAGAGACCCTTTTCACTGGAATCGAGGTATTCCATTTTAGTCCTCAAGGGGACAACGCATATGCATTTTGTTTCTTAATCAATGATAGGTGTAGATGTATATGGGTCACAGCACGCACTTACCATCGGGTGGGTGGATTTTTTTTTCTCACCCTTATAGGTACTATAACATATATATAATAATATAAATTTATGTGGAATTTAGATAATTTTATATTATATTTAAAACATAATATTATATATATATATATATATATATATATATATATATATATATATATATATATATATATATATATATATATATATATATATATATATATATATATTTACTAGCACTTTGTACTAAAGTGCAGTGAACACTTTTCTACCAGCCAACCGGAAAGTTAGTGAGAGAAATGCATAAAATTCAATAATCACAGACTAATAAGTTGCGTGGTAGCTCAGACGGTTAGCACTCGCTGTAAATTTCACAGTAGATCCGGGCAACCCGGGTTCGATCTCCGTCGGCACCAATGAAATTGTTAACTGCAATTTTAAGATTTATGACGTCCTCGAAGGTGAAGGAAAGCATCTTGAGAAAATCCGCATGTCTTAGAAATAAGAAAAAAACTATTATTAGGACATGTGAAGTTCGCCTACACGCATTGGGACAGCGCGGCGGACACTTCCTTACTCTAAAACTCTCTCAAAAATGGCCTGTGCCCAGCAGTAGGACGTATTTAGCTGTAACTTTAACTAACTTTTTGAATAGGTTGCTAGGCAATAATTATTAAATTTTATTATGAACTGAAATAACCTAAGAGGATACAACATTTCTGGGTGTTGCCGGGAACTTGACTGTCACAGCTGGCTGTTGCCGTCCCGTCTTATCGTTTAAATAATCGTTTCAAGTGGATTGAGGTACGTGAAAATGATGCAATTTTGAGTACTAAGCGCATGCAATACGTTTTAGTAAACTAATAAGTTTTTATTTCTTATATTATTTCACATTTAAAGGTCAACAAATAATATTTACATAGTCCTTGATAATCCTCCTCTTGAATGTATCATTGATTGATTGATTGATATCACCCTTGAACATATCATCATCTAGAAAACTTATTATATATTGAACGAAACTACTTTGAAGCATTTTATCCATAAAATAGCTAATGAGAGCCCATTCCCAGCAGTGGAATTTTACGGATCCATAAAGAATAGGAAGCAGTATTTTTTTTAGTATTGTTTTTCATACACTTTCTGCTTTGCCTAGGAATACAGCATCCAACAACAATCAACTTTTTTAAATATAAAATACGAACATAAGTGAGACGCTTTAATTCAGGGATAAGGCGTCCAAAATTTTAAAGATCGCAACAGTAAACTGAATCCGATTTTAGGTGCCGACACCATTGAACTTCTTCGCATTTTATATGCTGACTTACCATACGCTCGGTGTTAAGGCTGATCGTCGCGAGGAAAACTGCATTTCTTAGACGTAAATATATATTTTAATGGCATGTGAAGTGACCCTTCATTACCCTCTCAGGACCAAGTGAAGGTTTGTACCCAGCAGTTTAATGGTGTTTGTGACCACTAAGAGATTATGCTAGTAATTCGCAAAATAAATTACTAAGTACAATAGGGCACTTAAAACAGTTGTACCTATAATGAATCCTAGAATTCATGAAAAGTTTAAAAAAAATACAGTGCCATCCTCACTGACCACTATCTTTCTTTTTTAATTATCACGTTAATGAGAATATTATAGAAATATAGTAAATACGAGTAATTTGTAAAGCTTATTTACTTAATAAAGTTGTTAAAGATATCAGAAAAAAACTGCATAAATAACTAAATTTTATCATCTTCATCATCATTATAACATCATCATTATAACACCATTTCACAAGTCCACTACTGAACATAGGCGTCCCCAAAACTTGAAGGCTCCGTGGCGCAGTGGCTTAGTAATGAGTTACAGCGTTGACGGCCGCGGGTTCGAATCCCGCACGGAATAAGTATTTCTAGAGCCTACCAATAATTATTCCGGGTCTGAATGTTTGTCCTTGTGCAATTTATGTATGTAAACTGCTTGCACGATACAGGAGAAAATCCAAGTGTGTGGGTAATGTTTTTTAAAGTTAAAAAGTGCCAGAAAACACAGTCCCGAGCCAAGTGCATCCATCGACTTCCGTCACTAAATCTAGCGGGGGGACTGCCCTACACTTTGCCTACCGGTACGAGGCTGCCAATCGAGAACCTTTCTTCCCCATCGGTTGTCGATTCTTCGAGCTATATGGCCGGCCCACTACCACTGCAGCTTACTAATCCCTTGGGCTATGTCAGTCACTATGGTTCTTCTGCGGATTCATTTGAAATCTATTTCATTCAACACATACCTACATTAAAGCTAATCAATCAACAAGGCATATGAAAAAGTTTATTACCGTAGTTGCCGAGTAGTGATATTGTAACAACATGCTCTACCCCATATCGTCCCATGGGTGTCGTAACAGGCGACAGAGGGAGATTGAAACAGGTGATAGGTAACAGCATCTTCCTGATGACAACTTAAAAGAACTGCGTTTGACCATCATCTGCTCGCCAGTCATGTGAAGTGCGGCAAAATCCCCCCCCCCCCCATGAGGCAATCCATGTGGGAGGGTTCCTTTCAACAATAGACTCTTATAGGCTATAATGGTGATCGTAATATATAAATGAAAATAACCTCTAATATAAAAAATATGTTATCGCTTCATAGTGGTTTATGTAATAATTCATATTAAATAAGTTGTATAGTATAATTGTAATTTAAAATATGAAGTATTTTCTGAATAAATAAAAGATAGCTACTATTTGATTATCTTTATCGAACGCCATATGGTAACCGCGTAAGAACGTCTGGTACTACACCATACCATCCCATATCAGAAACTAGAACCAGAGATGGGCCGCAGCATCTTTCAAACGTGGCAACTATGTACTATTTTAGTATACACGGGAAAGAAGGTAAATAAATGGGGGGAGGAGGGTAAAATCACCTAACATACAAAGTATTCTATATTAGGATTCAAGGCTCATCAATAAATCGTATATTAATTCTGTGTTCAATAAAGAATATTATTTTTCTTATCTGTTCGAGTTGCATAATTAATATAGAATTTTAATGAATAATTATTATTATTATGGCAAATATCCTTTATTCAGTGAGAGGCCTTTATTCAGTGCAGTTTAAGAAAAAAGTAGAGGTATTTTCCGAAAACAGCAACGGCAGTAAATTTAAAAAAATGTAATGTTAATATTCTTTATAGATGCCAGTATTTTTATTTATTAGGAAAAATAAAGACACTACTGGGATTGTTATATTCACAGACTTAGAATATACTGGGTTGTACTCCGTATGGAGCTAAGTATACTTTTAAAACAAAATGAAGCAATGTACATACCGATGCTAAAATAAACGATAAACTTCATCAGAACATTAAATGTGTACACCATTGTAAGTTCCCGCGCCACCACTAATAATAACAATGTCTAAATCACAGATAAAGGAAGTAATCTAAGTCGACCTTTTTTAAAAAAATATGCAGTATAATAACGAAAGCAATTTTTGACCGTACACACAATAACAATTTACACGGCAAACCTTTGCACGTGTAAAGTCATACTGTTCACTTATCTAATATACATATACATTAATAGATTCTAAACTCATTTTAAATCTATACGTTGCAACTCTACCGCTATCACAGGATGACTGAGCTGCTGGATGAAGGTTCCATTCCCGCAAGGTGTCATCCAAATACGTTCAACGATGTAACCTTCATGTGAAATAGTTTTTGTAATGCATGCGGCATAAATATAAAAAGTAATTCAAGGACTATATTTACCGCTGCTCCGTGGTCAGTTAGCGATAAAGACATTGTCGCGACTATTATTCATAATACGTAGACGTTATGTAAAGTGCTGCAACTGCAGTAGCTCAATGGCCATGTGCTCGCATTTAAGGGGAAATATAACCTCAAATGGCTTTGCAAGATCGTCCGTTATGCAATATTGACAAAAGACAATATTGCAGCATTAATTTTGAAATAAATATATGTTAAAGTTGAGGATTAATGTTATGTACTATGTTAGACGAAAACATGATTCCGTAAAATTTTCTCGATAGAAAAAAATCCAGTTACCTCGAAACTGAACAATAAACCGCTGTTATTCATAAAATACTTTAAATAAGATCATAAAACTTTGCATACTAACTGAAGTAACTATAAAGAAGGGCTTATGTTTTTTATTTTTTTAATTACCATTATTTTCACTGTAAAAAGAAATTACCTAAACTATCGGCGTCCTGAAGCTTGTTTCCTGCCGCCCGGTTCGAAGCTATGCTATATAGCTAATACTAATACCGTGTAGTGGCGGTGAAAGAATGTCCACTACCCCCTGTAGTCCCGAGGGTGTTGTAAAAGGCGACAGAGGACCACTACCCACTAGATAGTAGTGGCTTCCTTTTAACAGACAAAACCATAAAACACAAAAAATTGCGGGTGCAAATCTGCTTACCTAGCTTGGAACTAAGGCAAATATCCCAAATATAAGGCAATCTATGGGGAAGTCTACGCCTATTGGCTTTAGGCTAATCTGATTGGCTAAAGCCTCGTTGTTAATTTTACAGTACGCGGGCAACCCGGGTTCGATCCCCGCCGACACCGATGGAATTGTTCATTGCAATTCTAAGTGATGATTTACCACGTGCTCGGCGGTGAGGGAATATCGTAAGGAAACCTGATTATATGTGAAAAAAAAATATATTTCCTAAAATATATATACTCGATTACAAATCAAAATGCAGATGCGTTGTCACCCGTGAGGACTAAGATGGAATGCCTCGTTTCCAGTAAAAAGGGTCTCCGGTTCTCTACACTCACCATACGAAATACAGCAGCATTAAGCTACTATTTCACGCTGGTATTCTGTGAGAGCGTGGTCCTTCCCCGGTCGAGCCGACCCATTCGTGCTACAACTATACTACTAATATAACTGCAGCATGGCTCTACCACGTATAAAAACTTCACTTTACTAAACTGACCTTACCATCAAGTGAGCCGCATGCTCGTTTAGACCCTCTTTTAAAAACAAACTAGTTACCGTTGTTGTTAGAAATAAACGCCTGCTTCTGTTAATTTATAATTTTCCACAAAGTTTTGACACACCAAAGTAAAATGAATCCCAAATTTGACCGTGACCTTAAAGTTTTTATCGTTTGCTTTTTTTCGCATAGTCGAAACATAATATGCTTCCTATATTTTTTACTTGCTTATTTTTATTTTTTACTTATCACGAGAGCAACTAAGTATATTATCTTAGTCTGATTAAAAAAACCTGGTTTAAATTATGTATGAGAAATATCTCATTGCAGCCACGTGACTTATTTTGAGGTTTTAGACTATAATCTATAGTATATTTCGTTAAAAGTCTATAATCTTGATACGATTTCTTCATTGGTTATAAATAATGTTTATGTAATTCCTTAAAGTTACCGAATTATTAAATCGATTTCGAAAAATCAAATTTTCAAAAAATATATGTTCTTCTGTTACACGACTATAATTTCTCGTTTATTCGGCAGTATGAGTCGGCAGTGAGAGTATTGTAATGATTTCTTATTTTTAGGCGCACACTACACATTTAAATAAAACCGTTTTTCATGGATTTTATCGCGTATATTAATTTACGCAGAAGTGTGTAGTCTAGTTCTAGTTCTAGTTCACGTACACGCCCCGCCACTATATCAAATTTAACAGAAACAAGAACACCGATTCCTTCCAAGGATGATTCGATGACTCGATGACGCAAAGCTATTGCAATCAAAAACTATCCTGATTTCAATAGAGAAGATGGCTGTGTGCTACCATCTGCTTGGATAGCAGCATACAACTGCAAGACTTCAAGTTACTATAAGTTCATACTGCGTAGATCGGAACAAAAATTAATTAATTTTTATCTGGAAGTAGGTGTGGTATTTGAGTATTCAGTGTGATTAACTATGACTTTGTGACGATGAACACCACAGTCTCCCCTGTGACCGTGGGTGCTGTAAAGTGCTTGAAACATCGGGAATATAAAATAAGTTAATATACGCGATAACATCATATCATATCATAAATCATAAAATAGTTTTTTTTTAAGTATTTGCAGTGATTATATAGTCTTTAGCACATGCAATTTAGCTTTAGGCGTTGATCATATATCTAATGTGTTGTTTTAATTCTGATTCCAAAAGATTGTGTTTTATTAATAACTTTAATTTAAAAATTTGATACTCCCGAAACACAGAGCTGATGATCTTCAAACGGCTAAAGGGATTTTCATTTCAACCCTATTACTATCACCTTAGGTTAGTTTTCAAAGAATAGCCAAATTTTAAACTTAAGTTCAATTATTAAATAAATAATGATATAACGTTATTACAGTTTATGAAAATACGAGTAAATAAGGCTCCTAATTTTATTTGAAATTATCACAAATTGAAAGTGAATTACGGGCAACAACGTTTTTGCCTACCGATCGACTTACGAATGTGTGCGTGCGCATTACCACGCATTTTCAATTTAAAAAGTAAAAAAGACAGAATGTTTGAGATTTTTAATCAGTTTTTCTTCACCATTTGCCTATAGGTATTACTTATTCTGATTGCAAAATAACCCTGTATAGTCTTTGTATAGTACTTCGCATACAAGGTTAATTTGCAACGTAGAGTTTCTAACTGCTGGTGTTTTAATGTGAAAATGATTTATCTAGCAGTGTGAGGTCTTCCTTTTTCTTTAACCTGAGGGACTTGCGGTTATCATGAAGCAATAAAAGCGAAGATCGATTGAAGTGTCAGTGTTGTTTAGCTTTGTTTTTGAGTGAGTTTTGCCATTATTGTTCGAAGTCCTTTAAAATGGACATCTGCGCTCTTTTAGATACACCCGAAGAAAATTATAGTGAATTACACCATGATGTGACCACCAAAAAATACCATTATGCGCGCTTCGCCCTAATTAAACTATTAAACAAAACTAAAGCATTGTTATGGTATAACCCGGGTTCAGCCATAGCGTATTTGAAATCCATTCATTTCTGCACGTACACATAAAAGCAAGGCAAACTTTAACGTGTACTGAGGAAGTCAGTTCGGAAGACTTCAGACTTCAGTTCTCTCTTGAAGTCGTTTTCAACCGACTTTCAGCTAGAAAAGTCGGTTGAAAATGACCTTCCTAACTGGGCTTCAAATATGTACGAATTTCATAGATCAAAGCATAGTTAAAATATATATTTTATAAATTATGTGTTTTGTTTTGTTTAAAATATAACGAAAACAGCGCACGAACACATATACATCATTTTAAGAGTAACATTAAGTCTTTAGTAGGACTCCCATGGCGCAAGAAAACGATTCTTTGAACGTAAAGAAAAAAAAGTCTTGAAACGTTTTCTTGCGCACGTAAAATTAATATATTTAATTTTACTCCATTAGGTACATCTATTCTATGCCCTGGTTTACATGCTTACCAGTAGCCGCCAATATATTTCAAGGGCGTCTACTCAAGTAGAAGTTCTTAGGTCTAAGCAATTAAAGCAATCATGTCCTGGGTGAACGTGATCTTAGATTTTATCACTGGCGATTACAATCTAGTTGGTGAGGATGGTGTCCTACTTCTTTCTGAAACAAAATTATGTTAGACGATATCAATATTTAGATGTTTTATTATTTATAATTTCAAACTATGAATTTATTATTACAGTCAAACCTGGATAAGCGAGAGTTGAAGGGAGCACAATCTCATTCTCGCTTATAGAGGTTTCTCACTAACCCGAGTTTCTCGCTAATGCAGGTACATGGGTAGCGTTTCTCTCTTATAGAGGTACGCAGCAATAACAAGTCACAGCAAGTACGAATGTAGTAAATATGTAATATGATAAAATTAGGTGAATAATATGCACAACATATATTATGTACATATATATTTTTAATAGTGTGTATATGTTACGTTCATTAGATTTCGACATATGCAAGTACTTTATAAGGGTATCTTTTGATTTTATAATTTTATAATAGGTGGATTCTGGTAAATTAAACTTCCTCTGAATTTCGTTTCGCAATTCTCCGGATTCAAACGCATTCACTATTTTAAGTTTATCACTTAATGACAGTACTTCAATTTTCCGTTTTGACATGATGAAGAACATAACTTTCCTTCGCAATTGATTAACTATGAGCTGAGTAAGTCCGACAAACAGGACGGTACACAGGCACAAGTGTCCATTCGAAAAGAATGCGATAAAATAACAACGTTATTTAGTTCCACGAAATAGAATAGGTACAATATTGACGAGAAAACAATACAAATACAATGGTAGGAAGTTCCACGAAAGTTAGGAATGAGTCATAAAATAGCAGATGTTAAATTTGAAATTTGTTTTGTCATTTGTTACTGTATGTTGTAAAAGATACCCATCTTTTATGCATGTATGTATTTTTATTGTAGCTATAGCTACCTTCCTTCTTCCTCGTAAATAATATAAATAAATAAAGCTCGACTGTCGCTTATAGAGGTATAGATAAGTAGCAGTCTCACTTACGGAGGTCCGTGAGGGAAAAACGACTCTCTCTTACAGAGGTTTCTGTTTCTCGCTAATAGAGGTTTTGGGAGCTTAAAATGACGGGTCCCGGCTATTACTCTCACTTATAGAGTTTTTCACTTATCCAGTTCTCACTTACCCAGGTTTGACTGTAATGTAACGTATATCTATATCTATACAAATAAATAAAATTGAAGTGTCTGCTCGTAATGTCAAAATAACATCTTGTCAACAAATCCTATACCTTTAAACAAGCAATTCGTGTATATATATATATATATATATATATATATATATATATATATATATATATATATATATATATATATATATATATATATATATATATATATATAATCGGAATCTCGGAAACGGCTCCAACGATTTTCATAAAATTTTGTATGCAGGGAGTTTCGGGGGCAATAAATCGATCCAGCAAGGATTTATTTTTAGAAAATGTCTTTTTGTCCGTGTTTTTAGGCAATGAAAAACTGCTACAATATCGTTAGAATAAGAAGGTAAATTTTGACAGTTTATAACGATTACAAATAGCTTAATTGTTATATTGGGCGGTCACAAAATCGTAATACCATGGTTCGAGCCCAGACTGACCGACTTTTTTTAATTTTTTTTTTCAAGTTTCTTTCTTTTTTTGAGAAAATATATTTTTGAGCCCTTTTTTTAGTATTTTTTTAAAAACACGAAAATTTAAATTAAACTAATTGCACTCATGATTTTTTATTCAAATAACCAGTTCAGTTTTTTCTACTACTTATGTCGCTAAGATCAATAAATATTATTCGTATTTCATCAGTATGTAGTTTGTATCTAAATATAATTTCCAAAACACACGAATTAAAAAAAAACCAAGCAAAGCTCGGTCAACCGGGTACTGCATATTAAAGTATATACATTACTTATAACAAAAAAAAAACAATTTTTAACATTTTTGTCTGTCTGTCTGTGTGGTCTATCTCGGCAATGTCTGGACCGATTTGGACGGGACTTTAACTGGAAGATAGCTGATATTATAAGGAGTACCTTAGCCTACTTCTATTTTAGAAAAGCAATTAGGGTTCTGCGTAAAAATTAAGCTAAACTTGTCTTAGACTAAGTCTGTTCCTTTTTCAATTGAATTTCTAAGGTTTTTAACATTAAAACCCATTTTTTTTAAATAATTACTAATAGGGTCCAGTAACAGTTGTTATGTCATGTTTTTATTAATTGTTTGTTTATGTAATATGTGATTACCCAAACAAAATAATTTCCAAGTATCTTTATCATCAGAAAAACGTTTTAAGCATTTTTAAGTTTAAGAAACAAGAAAAATTAAGGAAATGTGTTTATCTCAAAGAAACTTGATCTATTCTGACTTCTAGTTAGCGCCTAGTGAATAGATTTTTATTCAATAGAATAATCGGCTTAGTAAACCACATATTTATTCACACTAATTAAGATCAGTATACGAGTAGTAGGACACCCGTCCTACTACTCACATCTTTGGACCATCTTGTGACTTTGTGCTTATTACGGTTGTTCTTTTTATTTAGTTGAGCCAAGACCTAGCTGTGTGCTCCTTTGCTATTCTCCGACTATTTGTGTAATCATTCAACAATGGCTGCTTTTACTAATGATGAATATGCTGAAATCATCTTCGTGTATGACAGAGCTGACGGTAATTGATCTTTGGCACGGCGGATGTACCAAGAGCGATATAGGATTCGAAGGTTACCAAATGTCAGAGTGTTTTATAGCACATTTTGTCGGCTTTCAGAAGTTAAATCCATCACTCGAAACCTGTTGTCAATCCGGGAAGACCCGGCCCAAGTCCCGAGGGAGAAAATATTGCAGATTTCGATGCAGATTCTACTACGTGCGACAGTGCAGTAGCTCAAAACCTCAACATTTCAGTATAGAAGGTGGTTGCGCGGAAAAAACCATTGGATTATTATATTTGACGGTAGAGGTGCCAAGCCGCTTGTTCCTTTCCGACAAAACGATATCATTCATACCCTCCTCGATCCTCCATCGACACATCGGGGTGGTGGGGTGGGAGGGGCAAGAAGATGATTCTAGAATGTCACGTAATCATCGGGGCCGAGGATATATAAGGCACGCGCGACCGTTGCGCGGCCTCTTTCCTACCGCGCCAGTCATTGGAACAACAGCTTTTTTCCACTGCAGTCGTCGCTGAAACCACACCGCTAGTAGAAACCGCTTTAGCCTGGAAGCAGTCGAGCTCCAGGAGACCCGCCTCACATCGTGTGAGATATAGTCGCGCATCGCCTCTCTCCGGAGTGTTCCAGAAGAAGTTCCAGAAGTTGCAGCTATAGTGCTCAACAGGATAGAAGAAACCCCGGTGAGTCAATTCCTTTAATTAGCTCCTGCCTTACATAGTTTAACCCGCTCCAATTTTGTTGTTCTCCTAATAGGCAGGATTCCTTTTCAGCGATTTGGCACAATAATAGTTTAGTTTTAGGGAAGAGCGAGTGCATTATACCACATGCTATAGTAGTCGCCTTTACGTAAGCGTAGAAGCAACCGCATATACAGTCCACTTTAGTTAATATCTCGCGTAATAGGTTTAAGGTTCGACCGGGGAACTAGACTTCGGCAGCCTTAAACACGTGGCTCCACCATTTTATGGTCACTTCGAGCAGGATTTTGGTCGAATTGTTGAATTAATTAATTAGATAATGCACTCCAATTTATAGAATAGACTTAAATAGTGTTCGTTTAAATTTAAATTTTGATTAGGTACTCGCAAACAGAATTATTCGTTTTATAGCGCTCGTATTTGATTAAATTTAAAGCCTATTAAATAATTGAAACAGTGTAATAGGAACCGTTTGATACGCTTACCCACAATCTTGATAAAATTATTGAGTCTAGCAAATGACGCGTCACCTCGACTCGCTGCGCAGGTGTTCGATTTAATTACGTAATACGGCATACCGAGTGTCCATCCTTTATTGTTTGTGCGTTGTGAGATTAATTGTGATTGATATAACTTTATTATAATAGTTTAAAATGGCAGTTAGTGGAAGTGAAATCAAAATTAAAACGCTTTATGCTAAGAGGGACATACTGTTTTCGCGTATGCAGAATATAAGTGATTATATAAAGAACATCCATATAGAAGCAGTGCGGGAAACTTTTTTGACCGAAATCGAAACGATAGATTCTTTACGAATAGATTACGAAAAAATATTAGACCAAATTAATCATTTGGAATTACAAATCGACCCGAAATACATAGTGAACTACCAACCGCTGCTGGCATTCGAAGATATGTTGTGTCGCGTGAAAAGAATTGCGAGATCCCTATCTCAAAACGAAGCAAAGCCGGAAAAACAGGTACGTCCAAGCGACTCGATTAGGTTGCCGCCAATAGATATTCCGGTATTTAATGGTGATATTAAGACGTGGCCCTTCTTCTTCAGTAGTTTTCAAAACAATATACACAATAACCCATCGTTATCGGACGCCGAAAAATTATATTACTTAATCAGTAAACTTAGTGGCAGGGCACAGTCGATCTGCTCTGGTTTTATACCTACAGCAAACAATTACTTATTAATATTCGAAACGCTTAAAACTAAATATGAAGATAGGAGAATGTTAGCTTCCGAATATTTGAACCAGATATTCGATCTTAAATCTATATCATCCGAAACATCAACGGCTTAGAGCAATTTCTAGATAAATTTGTGGCATCGGTGGCTGCACTTAAGAATTTGAAATTTAATGATCTTATGGACGTGGTGTTTCTCCATATTGCACTGAAGAAGTTGGACCCCGACACCGTGCGTGCGTTTGAAATGGAGCATCGTAGCTCGGAGATGCCTTCCTTTCATTCATTAGCATCGTTCGTGCGAGATCAAATAAAGGTGATGCAGCGCTCTCCGAACGTTAAACAGGAGATTAAAAGGTGCGTCGACCGTAGACAGACTCAACCATCTAAAATAGCAGGGTCGTTAACTTACGTAACCGCTACGCCAACATCACTCCAGCATACTTGTTTAGTATGTAAAGATAGACACGGTAATTTATATAATTGTGCTATAATTGTGCGACTTTTCGTAAATATTCACCAAGCGAGCGTTATAAATTAGTAAAGACAAACAACCTATGTTTGAACTGCTTAAGCGATAAGCATTTAGTTGCAAAATGCAATTCGAGTTCCGTATGTAACAAGTGCGCCAGGAACATTCACACGCTATTACATTTTGAAAATAGCAACATAGCGGCGTCAAGTAAAGCGGATAAGGAATTCGCCCCTACTAAGGTCAACGATTCTAGCGGTCGACCTGGTGATGTCGCATTGGCAAATATGGGAGCACAACCTCCTTCAACCGTGTTACTGGGTACGGCACGTATTTTGGTTAGGGATTCGCGTGGAAACGAACAAAGCGTCCGTGCACTGCTGGACAGCGGAGCCCAAAATAGCTTTATAACGCGACAATGTTGTCAGCGCTTAGGCTTAGTAATAAATAGGTCACTTTCATGTCCTGTAATTAAAGGCATCGGAGGCACTAGTAAATCGACACAGGGATATATAAATTTAAAAATTTATTCTCAGATAGATCGTAATGTTAACTTTGATATAAATGCACTAGTAGTAGATAGGGTCACTGAACGGTTGCCAACCGTTTCGGTTGACACCTCGGCAATGATTGAATTTAAGAATTTGACTCTGGCGGACGACACTTACGCCGTTCCTGGAAACATAGACATGCTCATTGGAGCATCGCTTTTCCCTTATCTTTTGTTAAACAATAAGGTCAGGGGCAACTCTTCGCATACCGCGCCTTACGCACTGGAAACCGTATTGGGCTATGTGATCCTTGGCTCCGCCCCCATCATAGATAGTATTTCGGCAACCTCTTATTGTGGTATGGCTGTTGAACCGCTCGAGTCGTTAGTCCGCAAATTTTGGGAGATGGAGGAGGTGAACGTTCCACCCATAGCTAGCTCAGATGATAGGTTATGCGAGGAAATTTACGTCCGCACGACCATTCGTGATCGCGACAGTAGATATAGTGTAGCGCTACCTTTTAAAGGAGGTGTTTTATCTCTCGGCGATTCGCGTCAAATGGCGGAAAAACGTTTCTACAGCTTGGAGCGTAGGATGCTCGCTTTACCCCAGTTAAAGGAAGCTTACGACGGCGTCATTAACGAATATATAAGAGAAGGTTACATATCACTTGTGGCTTTGAAATTAGATAACTACGAAGACACACCGTCGTATTTCATACCACACCACGGAGTCATTAGAGAGGACAAACTTACATCTAAGTTACGTGTAGTGCTCGACGCTAGTGCTAAAACTAGCACTCACCTGTCGCTTAACGATATCCTCTATAGTGGGCAAAATTTACAGGGCAGTTTATTTAATATAATAGTCAATTTTCGTTTGTTTAGTATAGCACTATCCGCCGATATTCGTCAAATGTTTCTTTGCATAGGGGTCCGTGAATGCGACCGTAGATTCCAACGCATTTTATATCGTTTCAACCCAAAGGAACCTCTAATGGTGTTTGAATTTAATCGCGTTTGTTTTGGTTTAAAGTCGAGCCCATTTCATGCGTTACGCACGGTGAGACAGCTCGCTCACGATGAAGGTCCCTCTTATCCTAAAGCTAAGAGGGCAATTAAGAGCGGATTATATATGGATGATTTTGTGTACTCGGTCGATAGCGTGGAGGAGGCAACCCTAACCACCGCCGAGGTTATAAGGCTCATGAAATCGGGTCAATTCGATCTTGTGAAGTGGACTAGTAATTCGCGTCCGGTTTTGGATACAATCCCACTATCACACCGTCTTTCGGCGATAAAGGAATTCGACGATTCTGATACACACAAGGTGCTCGGTCTATGTTGGTCACCAGAGTCCGACGTGTTTAGCCTTAAGGTAAATCCGCCCGTAGAGAAATGCACAAAGCGCACAATACTGTCATGCGTTGCTAGATTATGGGACGTCATGGGTTTCGTAGCTCCGGTGGTATTGTACGCTAAGCTTTTAATTAAACAACTTTGGTTATTGGAATGCGACTGGGATGACTCGCCGCCTGACAGCATTGTTCGGTTGTGGCAGCGCTTTAGAGAGGAACTTCCTTTATTAAGAGAAATTAAAATACCGCGTCATATAAACGTAGATAGAAGTAGCGCCATAACAGTCGTTGGGTTTGCAGACGCCAGCGAGAAGGCTTACGGGGGCGTTGTATATTTCCACGTCCAGAATAATGGTAGAAATTCGATTAGCCTCATTAGTTCTAAGTCGAGAGTCTCCCCCCGTAAGGTTGTCTCTCTGGCGCGCTTAGAGCTTTGCGCAATATTAGTACTCACCAAGCTTATTACCGCAGTTATCAGCGCATGTAGGGATAGAGTTCACATAGAAAGGATATTGGCCTTTTCCGACTCCACCGTCGCCTTATGCTGGGTTCATTCTTCACCCCACCGTTGGGATACGTTTGTTGCGAACCGAGTGGCCAAGATACAAGACGAGTTAGAAACGCGGAACTTTTATCACGTGTCCGGTACGGAAAACCCCGCCGATTGTCTATCCCGTGGACTCACCCCGATGCAAATAATGGACCACCCGCTTTGGTTCCACGGACCTGCTTGGGTTCACTTGGATCCCTCGCAATGGCCAATAACCGACTTCGAACCTTCGTCAGTGTCACAACCGCCGGAAGAGAAGAGACACGCTCTAGTGGCGAACGTTTCGAGTGAGGTTTCTCCAATCATTGCTTTGGCGAACCGCTTGTCCTCTTGGTCGAAATTATTGCGTAGCGTAATTTACGTTTGTCGATTCGCGAAGCTGTTACCGCGACGTTCGTATGTCTTAGCATCCGATTACAACTATGCCGAGTCGCTAGTATTGCGTGAACTTCAACGTGCGCACTTCTCTGAAGAAATTAGAAGATTACAATCGAATAGAGCTTGTAGTCGCGCCTTTCAACGCCTTAAGCCATTTTTACAGGATGGGATTGTAAGGGTAGGTGGACGCTTGTCCAACTCGCAATTGAGTTTCGACCAACGGCACCCTATTGTTTTACCGCGTAAAGACCATATCATGAACTTATTAGTCGATTACCATCATAAATTGAACTCGCACGCTGGCCCCGACTTGTTGATGTCGATTTTGCGTCAGAATTATTGGATTCTTTCTGCACGTAGTTTAATACGCAATCGGGTGCACCGATGTATAGCTTGCTTTCGGGCACGCCCCAAGCCGACATTTCCGGAAATGGCGGAACTTAGATCTTGTAGAGTAATACAATCAGTAAAGCCCTTCACGCACACCGGGTCTGATTTCGCTGGTCCGTTTAAGGTCACGCTCACTCGCGGGCGTGGTATAAGATCCACAAAGGCTTACGTCTGCATTTTCGTATGTCTAACTACTCGAGCGGTGTATATAGAACTCGTTGGTGATCTAAGCACAGCAGGCTTTATGGGTGCATTTAAAAGGTTTCTTTCCCGCCGTGGCCCTGTAAGTAGATTGTATTCGGATAACGGTACGAACTACGTCGGTGCAAAACGTATTTTATCGGAACTACATGAGCTCTTAGCTAGCAAATATTATAATTCGGAGTTCGCTCACATTCTAGCCGAGAACCGCATTGAGTGGTCTCTGAACGTCCCAGCCGCGAGCCATTTTGGGGGCAATTGGGAGACTAATATCAAGAGTCTAAAGAGTCATTTATACCGAGTAATAGGAGATCAAATTTTGTCCTTCGAAGAGCTAAGTACGGTGCTCGCTCAAATTGAATGTGTAATGAATAGTCGCCCACTTTGTCGTACGTTGTCTAGTGACCCCTCGGAACCGCTGGCTCTAACTCCAGCACATTTTTTGAATTTAACGCCTTTAAAGTATTTGCCAGCCGCAGGTATGGATGAGAACAGACTTAGCATTTCCGCACGCCACAAATTATTAGATCGGTTAGTGCAATCGTTTTGGAAACGATGGAGGATGGAATACTTGCATACTTTGCAGTCTCGGCAAAAATGGAACACAGCAACTGAGCCTTTAGCTGTAGGAACTGTAGTTGTGCTCAACAAAGAGAATACGCCGCCTCTCCACTGGCCGTCAGGAATTGTCGAAGAGGTCTTTACCGGTTCCGACGGAGTAGTTAGGATAGCTCGCGTTAAGACCACGGTTGGGTCTTACTTGCGTCCGGTTGTCCGTTTGAGCCCCCTGCCTCTTCCATAATTTAAATTAGCTTTCTAGATTAAATTGTAGTTGAATTTAAGTAATCTTAGCGTTAGTTAGTTATTTTGTTAGTTGATCTTAGCTCTAGTTGTATTAGTTAATTTTGAAGGAAATCCTTCAAGGGCGGGGGAGATGGTTGCGCGGAAAAAACCATTGGATTATTATATTTGACGGTAGAGGTGCCAAGCCGCTTGTTCCTTTCCGACAAAACGATATCATTCATACCCTCCTCGATCCTCCATCGACACATCGGGGTGGTGGGGTGGGAGGGGCAAGAAGATGATTCTAGAATGTCACGTAATCATCGGGGCCGAGGACATATAAGGCACGCGCGACCGTTGCGCGGCCTCTTTCCTACCGCGCCAGTCATTGGAACAACAGCTTTTTTCCACTGCAGTCGTCGCTGAAACCACACCGCTAGTAGAAACCGCTTTAGCCTGAAAGCAGTCGAGCTCCAGGAGACCCGCCTCACATCGTGTGAGATATAGTCGCGCATCGCCTCTCTCCGGAGTGTTCCAGAAGAAGTTCCAGAAGTTGCAGCTATAGTACTCAACAGGATAGAAGAAACCCCGGTGAGTCAATTCCTTTAATTAGCTCCTGCATTACATAGTTTAACCCGCTCCAATTTTGTTGTTCTCCTAATAAGGCAGGATTCCTTTTCAGCGATTTGGCACAATAATAGTTTAGTTTTAGGGAAGAGCGAGTGCATTATACCGCATGCTATAGTAGTCGCCTTTACGTAAGCGTAGAAGCAACCGCATATACAGTCCACTTTAGTTAATATCTCGCGTAATAGGTTTAAGGTTCGACCGGGGAACTAGACTTCGGCAGCCTTAAACACGTGGCTCCACCAGAAGGTGTGGAATACGATGCATCGAGAAAACAAGTATCCCTTTCACAGGGCTTGGAAAATAAAGATTTCCACGAAGAATTCAGTTTTGCCGCTTTTTGCTGAAGTGATAGCGACATTAGATATTGTTACGCGCTCTAATCGACGATATACTAGCGCCATCTAGTGTCAGGAACGAGAGCGAGTAGAGCGTGTAAAGAATGACATCACAGATCTTTCGACCGACAGCGCCACCCGAAGAACTAAGTTTCTAGAAAATCTATACTCGAGCTCTCGGTACCTTGCGCGTGTTTACTTGAACATTCCGGATATTTTGCTAATTTAAATAAATAGGTGGCGCAAGATGCGATCGAGGCAGAGTTGATTTGACGAAACAAGCGAAGCTTCGGAGCGGAATTAAGTGAATTAGTGTTTTTAATTATTAGTGTTTTTAACTTTAGTTTGTGTAAAGTAAATTAAAGTGTTAATTTAGGTAATTTTATCGGCAATTTTTATTGTCACGAACCCTAAGCTCGTAACAATTGGTGTCAGAAGTGGGATAAAATAATGCCGATTTTACCTAAGGAGGAAACGGAGGGTGTCCGTACCCGAAGTCAACGCCAGCAGGAGACGGACCAGAGGAGATTTGGTGGTGCAACGCCGCAGATGTCTGAGGGCCAGCCGCCGGCCACGGAAGCCGGTCCGTCAGCAGCTTCTACGTCTGTGGCACCTGACTTAGGTGCTCTGATGGTGATGCTGCAGGAGCAGGCTCGCCGACAGGAGAAGCAGGCTCGCCGACAGGAGGAGCAGGCTCGCCGACAGGAGGAGCAGGCTCGCCGACAGGAGGAGCAGGCCCGTCAGTTGAAAGAGCAGCTGCAGAGCGGACAAGAGGAACAGGCCCGCCGACAGGGGGAACAGGCCCGTCGGTTGGAAGATCAGCAGGCGGAACAGGCCCGTCGCTTAGAAGAGCAGCTCAAACGCGATAGGGAGGAGCAGATGCTTCTCATGAAGGACCTTCACGCTACCTTCGGGAAAGAGATAAGGGAGGTGAAGGATAAGGTTGCTCAACATGATAACCGCCTGTCGGAAGCTGAGACCCAAATCAACCAAGTTAAGAAAACGCTGGATGAACTCAAACTTGGAGATGGAATTGCAGCCCCCGCAGTAGCTACTACACCTTCGCTACGTGGGTTCAAGGTACCACCGTTCGACGGGACTTTTTCCTGGTCGGCCTACAAAATCCAGTTCGAGGCCGTCATGGAGGCAAACGGCTGGAATAAAAGCCAGGCCATGACTGCACTCACCTTAGGCCTTCGCGACCAAGCCTTAACCGTGTTGGAAGCTCTCGGTAAGAAAGTGACCTACGAGCAGCTCCTTGAGGCATTGGAGGCGAGATATGGTGACGCTCACCTGGAACACGTCTTTCGCGCGCAGCTTAAAGATCGCGTGCAACGCAGCAACGAAAACCTGCAGCAGTGGGCCCTTGAGGTGGAGATGATGGTTCGAAAAGCATACCAGTCTGTACCTGCGCTCATTGAAGGGAACCTGGTGCAGACATTCATCGACGGCATCCGCGACCTGGAAGTCAGAGCTGCTGTGAGGCTTGGGCACCACGAGACGCTTAAGGACGCCTTGGCCCATGCACTGGAGGTAGAAGCCGTGCGGCAGGATCATCGTTCCCATCGCATCAGGGAGGTTGCAGCAGCTATAGCTCGTGACCGCAACAGAGGATACAGCCCTAGGTGCTATGGCTGTGGGGAAAAGGGCCATCTTCGATCCAGCTGCCCTAAGCGAACCGTGGAAAGGAGAGTTGATCGACCTCGAGAGGGTAGTGCAGCTAACGGCACTGCCTGGCGGCGACAGGATCATCGTTCACCTCACGCTAGGGAAGTTACAGCAGTTACGGTTCGCGACCACAATAAAAAATACAGCCCAAGGTGCTATGGCTGTGGGGAAAGGGGCCATCTTCGGTCCAGCTGCCCTAAGCACACCCTAGGAAGGGAAGGCGAACGGTCTCAGGAAGGAAGTGCGGCTAACAGCACCGCCCAGCAGCAGCAGGAATACGACTTTACTATCAGACACTGCAGCGGGAAATCTCACGGCAGCGCAGGTGCATTGTCAAGAAGACCTTGTCCTGAAGATTTCAACCACTGTAGTAGGCAAGAGAGTAAGGAAGTGGTATCCGTGAGGATGCACAGGACAGACCACCTCAGCAACGGGTGGAAGGACAGCCTACGACATGCACAGCAGGAAGATCCGGACATCAAGCCGATTCTGGAATGGATAAAGGCCAGTGCTCCCAAGCCCAAGTGGAGTGACGTCTCAGCGATGAGTTCAACCACGAAAAGCTATTGGGCCCAATGGGACAGCTTGCTGCTTCAGGATGGAGTCCTGTGCCGTAAATGGGACAATGGTCGAGGAGACAGCTGTCGTTTGCAAACGGTCGTCCCTAAAGCTAAAGTGCCGAATGTTCTACAGCTGTGCCATAATGGTCGTTCAAGAGTCCATCTGGGAATTAAACGAACTCTACTGAAGGTCCGAGAACAGTTTTACTGGGTCCATTATCGTGACGATGTCGAGGATTGGTGTCGTACATGTACAAGTTGTGCGGCTGTGCGGGGACCTCAGACACGTAGTAGAGGAGCACCGAAATTGTACAATATTGGTGCACCACGGGATAGGACAGCCCTTGACATTGCGGAGTCGTTACAGAAAGGCGTAAGAGGGACTCCTAAGATCGTCCATGTGGATCGCTTGGCGCGTTATCATGGGACCGATAATGCTCGGGACGAGCATGTCTTAGGAGGTGTCTTTTTCGGTAAACGTGTGGACAGGCATAATCGGCTGAACTTTGATTGATCCACACTTCCTACCAGATAATTTAAATTGAGACAATTACCTGGAATTCCTCATAAACGATCTTCCAGTACTTCTGGATGTGGTCAAAATACCAATATTGACAACGAGAAGACCAATGATCTTTCAGCAAGACTATTGTCTAGCGCATTGGACTCTAAACGTGCGAAAATATTTTGAATAATTGTTTCCCAGAGAACTGGATCAACAGAGATGGTCCCATCCCTTGGCCACCTCGTTCGCTTGATTTAACTCTCATGGGTCAAGAAGCTCATCTTCACGCAAGCGGAAATATGAACCAGAGATGACTTAATAGGAAGAATTTATATGGCTTTTCAAGTTATGAACCAGGAGATGAAAATGTAAATTACAAACACAGAAGTGAGAAGACGAGCCCGCGCTTGTATCAGGAATCGCGGTCAACATTCTGAATTGCTATATGTATATATCTTAATGCTCCTGTGTTTCGTATGGTGAGTGTAGAGAACCGGAGACCCTTTTTACTGGAAATGAGGCATTCCATCTTAGTCCTCACGGGTGATAACGCATATTATTAATTTTAAACAGACTTATAAAATAACATTTTTTGTTAACATAATTTAATATACTATTTGACGCTGGTATTCCGTGAGAATGTGGTCCATCCCGGTCGAGCCGACCCATTCGTGCTACAACTATACTACTAAAATAACTGCAGCATGGAAGATTAAATTTGCAAATAAATTTCGGTCACGGCGGCCAGTCTCCATGGGGACCAGCCATCTGCGCAAGACAGGATTATAGTGTCCGATGGTTGGCGCATGCACAGGTGCACTCTCTATTCCTGCACTCTGATAGTCGGAAGGAACGGTAAACCGACACGACCGGAGAGATATCAGGCGCAAGAGCAACAGCTTTAGGTGCTTTACGAGGCATGGAGGTGAAACACTCCCAACTTCCTGACTCCGGCCTGCTACTGATTATTTCTTGACAGGCAGACCCAATAACTGATTTTGACCCGAACTCCTTAATGACGATCAACAAGGCAGTCTTAGATTAACACTGCCGATTTCAGTCTAGCTGGAGAGGATGGTACTTCACTTACTGTTGTCAATAAGCAGCTTACATGACAGAGCCACGCTGCAGCCATATTATGATAGTAGCGCGAATGGGTCGGCTCTGTCGGGGTAGGATCATGCTCTGACAGAATATCAGCGTAAAATACCAGCTTACTGCTGTTGTGTTTCGTACGATGAGTTTAGAGAACTCTTGATACTAGGTATTCCGTCTTAGTTCTTAGGAGTGACAATGCATCTGCATTTTGAATCTTAATTTAGGATAAATGTAGACGTCTATGAGTCACAGCATCCGCTTACCATCAAGTAGACTGTGTGCTCGTTTGTCCCCCTTTTTCTATTAAAAAAAATCTTAGCTATAAACATAACAAACGACCAACAGAGTTAAAACCACAGGAAAATCGTAATTAATGTCGATAAAAGGTGACCTATGCAAATATGCACATAAAACAAGTTTAAAATGAAGTACATCATGTGCAGCGTTTTTAATGAATTTGAATTAAAATTACCGGTTTTACAATTAATTTTCTCACAATTACCTAGACCGACTTCAAAATTATCATTATCGAAATACGAATTTTCATCCAAATTGTTTAAGCCGTTTTCGTGAATCCTTGTTATACAATAAATAATGTAAGTAATATCATACTCTTATAAGTGTTTTGTATTTCTTACATTTATAAAATTTAAACATATATACAGTGTGGGCCAAAAGGTTGCTGGCGACTTGATGCTTGAGTGTGCTCAAGGAAGAGCAGCGCACATTTTGTGTCCGGGCGTATTACTACTTATATATCTAATGGTGGTAAGTTCAACTGATCACTCCAACTGCTGATCAGTTGGAATGATCAGTTGAACTTTACTGCGTGCACGCACTGCACTGCCTTCACTGCTTTGATGATCGCAGGTGTCCTAACTGTACGAGGTCGGCCGGTCCTATTACGATCTTCGAAGCTTGAATCTTCAGTGAATCGTTTGATAGTGCGACAAATTGTAGGGTTATTTTCCATTATTGTAGAATATTGAAAATCCCTTTTGGCGCGAAACCACAGTGGTTCAACGCGATAAGCGCTACTCTATCTTCTTTCTTCGACCACTCCATATTTGAAAATGAATGAATGTCGTTTTTATTTTCGGCAAGCGCAAAGCGTTAGATATATTTTTAAAATTGGTGAAATTCATCTAGCCAGTATTCAAAATTTTTAAATAATAAGGTTTTGACAGAACTTATGGCCCGACTAAGTAAATATATCAATATCGGAGTTTTATATATAAGTTTATTTATCGATATATCGAAAATTTAATCTTTTAAAAAATATCAACAGTTTTAGTTTGAACTGATCAGTTGGAATGATCAGCATGATCAGCGTAATTGAACAACGTTATTTTTAAGGCCGTGTAGCATTTTTCTGATAAGAACTCAAAATTTCAAAAAGGAAATTCTTATCAAACTTGCGTTCGCAAGGCCGCCCGTCATACTTAGTAGCTATAGCAAATTCCCCCCTATGGGGCAATCAAATAAAACAGCAGTGGATTTATGTAGGTTGTAATGGATGAAATGGATTTTTAAGACGTAAACATTCCAAGCTTTCCATTTATAAAAAAAATTGTTGTTTTTAACCGGCTTCAAAAATGGGAAGGTACTCTATTCGACTGTATTTTTTTAAGTGTGTTAACTCAGAACCTTTTTCTAGGTTATCCGATTTTAATGACTTTTTCTGTGGTCCCATATAAGTTTGATCAAGATCTGACCAGTAGTTTTTGAGTTATTCTTAATAATGCGTATTTAATTGACTTCGTATACATTGATGATGTTCTCATTTTATTAATATTGAAGTCGGATGTACATAACTTTTTAATTTGACCATTTGTTTAATTTCATATTCAAACTGCTAAAACCCTTTTTAACCATTCTGTATATACAAGAATTGATCGCAACAAGTATTAAGATGGCATTTGCTCATATAATGCGCAACCACAATAATTGTCAATGTGTATGACCTATGAGGTCGTGATTCTTATACCGCAAGGTCTTCCATAATGTGTTCATAAACCCGGCCTTCATTGCTTAATATGTTTCTTCTAATATAAAATTATATTATATGATGGTTCCGTGACGCAGTGGCTTATTAGCATATAGTTGCTAAGCTGAAGGCCACAAGTTCAAATCCCGTACGATTTAAGTAATTGTATGGCCTACAAATAATTTGTCCGGGTATGTATGTTTGTCCTTGTGCATTTTATGTACGTAAACTTCCACCGCAATGCAGTATAAAAATCCTAATGTGAGGTAACGTATTTCTCATAAGAATTAAAATATATATATATATACATATATGATTAGTTTTACTCGTATAACCAGGCCCACAGTTGCTGAACGCGTTTAAATTTAGCGCTCCTTCAAGATATCCGCGTCATCCGTCTTCTCCACTGAAACCTCCAACCCGCATAACCGTTCTTGGCTCCAACTCCATTACCCAGACTGTGTAAACTGCTAAATAGCTACAAAGACATGGTTGACGTAAATTTCATTGTAATTAGCTGACGGGGTAGAAAACTTACAGTCGCAATGTTAGATACTTTGACGACACCCAGTCTATGGCGACCACTCAAATAATTGTATATTGCAATGTATTGCATTTTTTCTTCATCATTGGCAGCTTGTAAACGTAAAATGACAATGTCTTTATTGCCCGCCCTTTTGATTTTTCCTATATAATCCCAAGCTGTATCCGGGTTTATTCTGTCAACTATATCTAATTCTGCAGCAAGCTCTTCTTTTAAGTCTACAGCATTTCCTGAAACCTCATGGGCTGCAACATAAAACCTGGTCAACCATGTTAATACAACTATTCCATACTATTGGTGCTGGATTATCTACAGTGCTGGTTGGTTCCAAATCACTCTCTTCTTCTGTTTCATGATTCCCGTTTCCTTCAAATTTGGAATGGAATTCTCGTTTTCGACATTCTCTTCAACTTTAACAGATTCAAGCTGAAAAATTGCGTCCCTACAACTCTAGCGTCATGCGGTTCTATATATATATATCGATTCCATCGATCGATTTATAAATATCGACGATATTCAATATTTATCGCGGAATATGAAATTCATATTAATTTTGATATATTTTAAAATGTTAAATTAATCGACAAAACATTAAGCAACAAAAAAGCTACGAAAATATTCATGTGTAGTTATCGGTTTTTTTTTTGTCATCCAACCGTCCAGTAATCTCATTTTGAGCCTTATAGTACTACATTATAAAAAACGTTACGATATATCGATATTTATCACGTGAATACATCGATACTGTTAAAAATATCGATACGATATATATCGATATAGTTTTTCACTTGCCCATCCTCACTCGTCGCTATTGCATCATTCACCTCCTTTACCTTTACCATTTCGTCTTAATAGTGGAAAGATTTGGGTGTCTAAGGGCTACAGCATCCGTTACCATCAGACTGTGTGCTCGTATTACTCCCAAACGTTTAAAAAAATAACAATAAAATATTCAAGCTCTAGTCCAAATTGGTCATAAAGCCTTTGTAAGTGCCGGCCACTTATCAAGTGTCATCACGTTGTTCAACCCATTAGAAGGCACATCCACTTGCTGCACCGTCGACTAAAAGCACGAAATGTAGCAATTTGATCGCTATTATTTACGTAGACGTAACGTCTGATGTGTACTTTCTAAGATTCTGACGTAACAACGAAACTTGTGGTTATTAAAAACGTAATCTTCGTAATCTTTAGCACTCTTCAAAACATGTAAAACATTAAATGACAGCAGCCTAGTGGCAGGGTGTGAACCGCGAACTTAAAATGTTGTGGGTTCGAATCCGCCATTAGACTATGGTCGTGGACCACTCCTAACACATGCATTTTAGGCTTACTTGGGAAAGATAATATCAGTAGCGTTAATTGCATTGCTAGTATTTTTTCAAATCAAAAATCATGATAGCTCAGGGATTATGCGCCCGCCTCAAAATTTCTTACACCGCCCCTACACGGTAATCTGCTATCCCTTATCTGGCTACTAACAGGCGACAGAGGGAAGAAGAAAAACAGAAAATGAGCAGCAAACAACGCAGCATTACAACAAAACTTTTTACTTAAATATTCGGTATTCGTCCGTTTCTATACATATAATAAATCTGTAGAAAGGTCGTGGCTGTAATTCTAATATTTCCTGTGAAAAAAAAAAACAAGTCCATGGGACTAAATAAAGGATACTGAAGCCAAATTACTGGTTTTTAGAATTTTTGTCTGTCTGTCTGTCTTTCTGTCTGTGTATTAGAGATTCACGCAAAAACTACTGGACAGATCTCCATGAAATGTTGTATGCAGGCAGTTAGTGATCCGGGGCTACTTATAGGATACTTTTTATCCGATTATGATACTTAAAAAGGAGGGTTTAATATTTTCTTTTCCTTAGAACTTTATTTTCTATTATGTATGTTTTTTAGTGTTTTTTGAGAGTGTTAGTAGTGTTTTTTAAATGAATACAATATTTATAATTAAAGTTTAAAATTTGTGTTAACTGTTATGTAATAATTTGACCAATATTGTATGTACTCGAAACAGCGCCAACTGTCATAAAAAGTAAAAAGTAGTATATTTCCCCTTTAGTTATCAATTATGTACTAATAAATTAAATAACTGACATTTATATGTTTTAATAATTATATTTATAAATGATTTGAAAGTTCTAAGATTTATTTTAAGTTTTTCATTCATCATAAAGAAGTCTACGAAAATTCAGACGATGTTTAGTTTAATTACTAATATTATATGAAATTGAACCGATTAAAATTGGTTGCCTGCGATTATTGCAAAACTCTCGTTTAAGTGTAATTTACTTTATTTAAAGATATTTTTATATACGTCGTGACCAGATCGTAGAATTGATTTTATTATGAATATTCGATAATTACGTGAAATTGTGGCATTTCGTGAAATTTTACACTGTCTGTTGACCATGATAAGTGTTGACCAAATCGATGAATAAACATTGTTTGAAGAAATTATCAACTAAACCCTTCATTGCTGTTTCATAATATTCTAATTATATCGTAAAATAGTTTTACTATTTTTTAACAGAATCCACATAACTTTATTTCTCATCGCGAACATTTAAATAATATATATATATATATATATATATATATATATATATATATATATATATATATATATATATATATATATATATATATATATATATATATATATAAATGGTCGCAGCTTTGAAGTAGCTTAGCATTCGGCTTGTCATAGGTAATTTCTGGATATCGTTGGCAACGCCACCTACCGGGTTCAATTTCAAATCTAAACCATCCAGAGACCTACTTAAACACACACAAAAATTTCATCATAATCGGTGAGTTTTAGCGAGACTATCGGACACACAATTGGTTTTTATATTTATAGATTACTATAATATGCATGTACTTATTATATATACAAACCTTCCTCTTGAATCATTCTGTGTATTGATGAAAACCACATAAAAATTAGTTGCGTAGTTTAAAAGATCTAAGCGTACAGACGGTGGCCATCGACTTTGTTTTATACTATGGAGAGATGGTCAGTAATAATAGACTATCATGAAATGATTGCGATATTTGAGGTAGTCCAGCACTTCATAATAATATGATCAGTTCTATAATCTGGCCACATTTACATAACTTGACAGTTTTGGCCTTCATAGTTTTAATCTAAAAATAGCGCTATCTGTTTACTGCTAAATAAACTAAAAAATAAACTAATAATACCTAACTAAATGATAACATTAAATATAATACTACTGAATACTTATTCTTGCAGGATCAAAAGATAAAAATATCCAGCCATTATCGGGATGATTTACTTTTCGGGTTTAGCAAACTAGCTAAACTGTTATACTGCATACTGTGTTTACAAAACTGTGATTAAAAGAGTAACTTTTTAGTAACTATATTTATTGAGTGTATATCGGCATAGCAATAATTTCACTAACTTCCTTTGGTTTTAAAAGACAACCATGAAATTCGACAATATTTGGTCAAAATTAAATTACCTTAATTTATGAATTGAATCAAAGATAATTTACCCTTCTTAAAGATACCTCGGAAGTCATAACCGATATAAAAAGTGACAGGGGTTGCTAGACGTATGATATTAAAGCAATTCTAAAACAAATCACGTAGTACGTAATAGTATTCAAAAGAATTCAAAAGATATCACTTGACTAAAAACGTGACAACGAGGCGACTCTACAAGTGATCCAACTTTGCAGATTTTGGTACGGAGCAGTATCAATGAGTTTCCTCAAGGGAACCCCATGCGAGCCGAATACTAAACAATAGTCGAATTTTCGTTGCAAGTTTAAATGCAATCTAATATGGCAAAGAAACCAACGTAAGGAAACCAACAAGTCTGATGAATAAAGTTTTTTAAGGACCCCCCCCCCCCCCTCCCCCAACATTCACTGCAGCAACAGGGCAGACTCATCACTCCATAACCTCTCGATATTCTATGGAAAGGTGCATTTCGGAGAGCGTGCGCAGGAATTACATGCTTTAATTTCGCCCTCTCCTGTCCACCATCAGATAAACAAGCGGTCGGCGGATCTTCACCTCTTTGTTTAGAACTTTATTGTTTTGCATTAGAACGAAACGATTCCCTTCGTCTTTTGTAATGCGCACAGCAAAGGAGTGGAATAATTTGCCGGCTTCTGTCATTCCGTCCAAATACAATCTGGGGGTCTTTAAGGCAAGAATGAACAGGCTTTTGTTACGCTAAGACAGTGCGACTTAACATCTAGGATTTCATCACCACCTACCACCAGGTGGGATTGATCAAGCACTTGCTTATAATAAGTAAACCATACTGCAGCTATATTATGACTGTAGCACGAATGGGAAAATAAAATAGCAGCTTAATAATAATAATAATGTCCTCCACGGTCTTTCTGCCACGGCGGCCTGCCTCAACGGAGATTAGCCATCGGCGCAGGACAGGATTATAGTGCCAAAGTGTGTGCGCAAGCATGAGTGCACTCTTTATTCCCTCATTCTCATAGTCCGATGGTAAGCCGACACGACCGGAGAGAGGTCAGGCACCAACGGCTTTACGTGTTTTGCGAGGCACGCGGGTGAGACACCACTAGCTCCGGTCAGCTACTGATAATTTGTTGACGGAAAAGCTCAATAACTGACTTTTTTGGCTCAACCCGGGATTCAAACCCGGGATCTCATGATCAGCATTCGCACTACTACAACCACTAGACCAACGAGGCAGTCAGCAGCTCAGTACGCGTGTTTCATATGGTGAGTGTATAAAAACGGAACCCGAAACGGAAGGAAAAAGAGGGATTCCATCTTAATCCTCAAGGGTGACAACGCATCTCCATTTTGATTCTTAATCGACGATAGATGTAGATGTATATGAGTCACAGCATCCACTTACCGGCAGTTGGACTGTGTGCTCGTTTGTCAACTTTATTTATAAAGAAAAAGACGTTCATTCAAGTTTTACGGTACAGGGCCAGCAAAATGACTTTTGTAGATTAGTACGAGTATGATACGAGCGCCAATTTGCAATCAAAGGATGTTACCTCTATAAATAGTGTTCTAGTAGATATTAAATAATTCTATTTAACTTTTACTATTACTTTGGCATAACATAATTATACTTACGTTCAGACAACTTAACTTGCAGATTACAATGTTCGCTGTGTTTAATAGGTTAGAACCAGATAATTAAATAATCACGATTTTGTTGTTTTATTGCATGCAGACAACTTAAATTCTAAGTTTATATTATACCTACTGGCGATACGCCAATATCGACAATATCGCCACCTACCAGGTGTATTTCATCAATAACAGTCTAGCCTTTTAGAAATTTCAGTAACAAACATACAGGGTTATTTTTCAGAGTAGCCAAATTATAAAGGTTCGAATATATAAATAACGATTATAACGTTATTGCAGTTTTTGAAAATACGAGTAAATAAGGTTTGTACTTTTATTTGAAATTGTCACAAATTGTATGTGATTTATGGGCAACGTTTTTGCCTATAGATCGATCCTTACGAATGCATGCGTGCGCTTAATTAGTTAATGCATTACCTTGTAATTACATCCCTTACATTAAAGCAAAAAAGGACAAAATGTTTGAATTTTTTTGTTCTTCACCATATATGTTTGTATTACTTATTCTGAACCTTCTCTGCAAATTGGGCCGGTTATTACAAAATAACCCTGTATGAAGATTTGTATAATATATTAATTGTAAGGACTCCTTGTCAGGTACCACTTACGTATTCCTGTCACGAAACAACAGTGAATGCATTTAGAGCCAGTATAATTTAATTACACGCTGTGAGACATTCCATTATTTGTACGTGGTAATGCCACTGCCACGCTGCAGCTTTATTATAGTTGTAGCACGAATGTGAAAGCTTGACCGAGCTAGGGCCACGCTCACATAGAATACCTGTGTAAAATAGGAGATAAATGCTGCTGTGTTTCGTATGGTGAGTGTAGAGAACCGGAGACCCTCTTTACTGGAAACGAGGCATTCCATCACAGTCCTTAGAGGTGACAACGCATCTGTATTTTGATTCTTAATTGAGAATAAATGCAAATGTGTATGGGCCGCAGCATTCATTTACCAGCGGGTGGACTGTGTGCTCGTTTGTCACGCTTATTCCATAAAAACTACATAAAATAATAAATCCAGGGTTAATGCTACTCTGTTACTGTATTATTCTATGTCTACTTGATTATTCTATCGTCTCGTAAATCGAAAAGCGCACTTTGGTTCATTGATTTTATATTTGCACAAATACTACCTATACCTACTTTAATAAGAGGTTCTTTTTTCAAAACCTTAAAGTTATCCAAAATCAAGTAGCCAGAAACCAAATCTTTAAATAGTTTTAAACAGTTTATAAAAAAAAAACAACATAATATACATTTTTATCGCTGCTTTAAAACTTTAATTTAATTGCACTTGATGAGATTGTTGGAATAAAATTATTGCAACAATAAAATTTTATAATAAGTAATTATACTTTAGCGACGAGTTACTTTAGTAAAAATATAATCAGCGATAAAATTAAACAATGACCAACACTAATGAGTTAAAATTTTATCCACATTACTTTACTTTTACTTACTTTTATACATACAGGGTTATTTTGCAATAACCAGCCAAATTTGCGGAGAAGGTTCAGAATAAATAATATAGACAAATGGTGAAAAAATTTCATACATTCTGTCATTTTGATCGTTTAAATTCAAAATGCGTGGTAATGCGTTATTTTACCAGATTTTACTGCGCACGCGCACATTCGTAAGGGTCGGTCGGTAGCAGGCCTGGTCAACTCTGTATGGACAGAATGAAATACCTACGGGGGCTGAATTTTATTATTGCCATTTGTCAGATAAATGTCTTGTTTCATAATTAGTAAGATTTTGCTAAAGATAAATTACACTCAAAATTTTTGAATACAGAAATAATAATCCATAGGAAGATAACTATGCCTGTCGTATTTTTCTACATTATTATATTCGATAGGAGTAATAGTGTTCTGTGGTCGGTAAACAAAAACTTTGTTTATTGCTTATAAATAACACTCAATTTGGGATAATTTAAAATAAAAGTAGAAGCTTTATTTACTCGTATTTAAAAAAATATATATTTGAACTTAAGTTTAAAATGCACTATTTTTATTACAGGACGAATGGGTCAGCATCTTGATGTTGCTGTGGTATAAAAAAACTGGAGACCTTGTACTAGAAACGAGGTATTCCATCGTAGCCTTCAGGGGTGACAACGCATCTACATTTTAATACTTAATTGAGGATAGATGTAGGTGTCTACGGGATACAGCATTCACTTCCATCAATTGGACTGTGTGCACCTTTGTCGCCCTTATTTCATAAACAAACCTAACGTGATTAGTTATCATCAGTTTATAATGAAATTGTTTTGCAAGAATTGAGCCTATCACAAGCAAAGCGTTTGCTTAAAAGGAACCTCCAACCACAATATACTGTACAAACTGGACTAAGTTATGAAATAAACAATTTAGAATTTCGAATAAAGATTTTTTTTGGAACGCCTGAGATAATATTATGAACATTACAGTAGTTTTTATTTTACGTTAACAAATGCAGTACCAAAGTTAGGACTGCGAGGAGTTAAAACAATTTTTTTGAACTTCTGAGTTAGCGTAATCTCAGAAGTTTAAAAAACTGTCCTTTTTTGTGTCATCACGTCACCAGTCTTGCGTCCGCGCATATATATATATATATATATATATATATATATATATATATATATATATATATATATATATATATATATATATATATATATATATATATATATATATATATATATATATATATATATATATATATATATATATATATATATATATATATATATATATATATATATATATATATATATATATATTAATTTTCTACAAATATTTAAATTTATTACCGGCTTCCTTCCATAATTTGTTACTATTCACCCGAAAATTCACAAAACATAAACTTTATAATGAATTTACTTGCAATTTTATTTACTTTTACCGTAGAATATTTAACAGGCCTGTTGGTCTAGTGGTTAGTGACCCTGACTGCTATGCCGGAGGTCGTGGGTTCGATTCCCACCCAGGACAAATGTTTGTGTGATGAGCACGATCATTTGTTCTGTGTCTGGGTGTAATTTATCTATAATATTTATGTATTTAGAAATATATAAGTATGTTTATCAGTGGTCTAGTACCCATAACACAAGCTCTGCTTAGCTTGGGACTAGATGGCGTTGTGTGATAGTTGTGGATTATTATTATTATTATTATTATTATTATATAATGTATTAAACAAATATTAATTCATAAAATTGTTCAAAACAAAATAAAATTAGAAAAAATAACCGGTTATAAGAGAAAGAGAGAAAGAAAATGTGCGCGCGCGCTGCTCTCTTGTTTATATGATCTACTCAACTCCCGTTCGCGTCGCCCGATCACACTTTTTGTAACGCTTTCGTCACGCGTTCGCTTGCCTACTCCCTAAGTCAAGCGTGCGTAAAGAAGTTTTACTTCAAAAAGAACTAGTATTAAAAAGTGTTTATTGTTTAAGATGTTAAAAGTTAATTAGGTAAGATCCGCGCAATAAAATAAAATGATGTGTCTTACCTACTTTGAGGCGCACCTCCCACCCTCCTTCACTTGCCTGCACTATCCCCGTCACCATCAATTCCAGCACCATTACTCCTAACACCACAACACTAGGAATGACACACCACCGTCGATTGTCGACGGTGGTGTGTCATTCCTAGTGTTGTGTATGACAACGTGACCCAACGCCGTCTTAGGCCATACCGGGGCTCTTGGGCACACAAGAATTTAGGACCCTATTGGAAAGTAAAAAAAAACCGGCCAAGAGCGTGTCGGGCCACGCTCAGTGTAGGGTTCCGTAGTTTCCCGTCCGTCACAATAAGTGTTCCCACTTCTGAGTTTAAAGGGGTATCCATTATGTTCGCGCTCCAGCATCGCTCCGCGCTCCTGCAACTGCTCCCGGTAGTGGGTACTGTTGTTTCCATCCAAGTTCAAAATGATTTTCCTAGAAAGTCCTTATAAAGTTCTACTTTTCAGATTTTTTTCATATTTTCTAAACTAATGGTTCAAAAGTTAGAGGGGGGCAGAGACACATTGTTTTTTACTTTTGGAGCGATTATTTCCGAAATTCTTGACATTATCAAAAAATGATTTTAGTAAACCCCTATTCATTTTTAAATAAGTACCTTTCCAACAATATATCACACGTTAGGGTTGAATTAAAAAAAATCACTTCCCACTTTACATATAGGGGGGCTACCCTAATAAAACATTTTTTTCCAATTTTTATTTTACCACTTTGTCGGCGTGATTGATACACATATTGGTACCAAATTTCAGCTTTCTAGTCCAAACGGTCACAGAGATTAAGCGAGGAAGGACAGACGGACAGACAGACATGGCGAAACTATAAGGGTTCCTAGTTGACTACGGAACCCTAAAAAGTGAATGACAAAGAAATTTTTCTGCTATGATCTTATATTTAACAAAGTTAATTGGTTAAATTCAAATAATGTGTCATTAATGACGGATCCACGACTAATTCTGCCACCAGGGCGGCGCCACTTTACAATTAGGTAAAATATTTAACAGATTTCATAGCGGGGACGATAATTTCTTAGGAAAATGTAAACTTTAATGTTTCAAAAAAGAAAATATTCTATAGCAACATCAATGCGTGTATTCTTTTTATTTATTATATTAATATTTCGGCTTCACTTGTCTAAAAGTAAGGATCGTAACAATTATTTGCTATAAAATCTAATATTTGTGGTTGAAAATTATCATATTAAAAAAATCATCTACCGTTAAATCTTTTGACGTAGACAGAGAAACCTAGAGACTAATGATTAGTGTGGCCTAGAGTGAGAAAGGACGATAACGTAGTTTTAGGTTATACAATAATCTTAATAACTTTTAAACATATTTAGAGAAAAAATTTAATTGTTCTAAGAACTGAACTGAACAAGATTCGCCAATCTTAAGCTCACAAAACACTTTTTTTCTCACTTAAACCAACTTGTAAACTCCTTAGATTGCTACGAACTGTCAAAGTTGTTTAACAAAGTGTAGTTTGCTAAACAAAAAACCGGCACGGAGAAAGGGACAAACAATCACACCGCTCTGTCTCATTTCTATGCAAGACGTACCTATGCATAAATCTATCTTTTTCGTGTGCGAATGCAAAAGGCGTCATTTTGTCAATAGGTTTCTCTGTCTACATCTTTTGAAGTGTTATTTTTAATTAACAGTACGAAATGATATTTTTATCTCATAAATTATAAATACGTACAAAGAGTCCCGAAAATTGAAAAAAATCCAGGCTATAAGCCCGACAAAAACGTTTAGATTGCCGCGAAACGCGGAACTTACATATTTTCTACCTAGGAAATCTGTCAATGCCACGTAAACATAATGTACTCTGTGATGCCACTTTTGCTGGATAACTCGGTAATGTGTAACTTGTCATTACCCAGGGTTGCAGTGACAAGCAACACTCTCATTTACTTTATTAGTTTTTTTTTGTTGGGTTAAATTTTCCTAAAATAGAAAAAATATTGTAGCTATAGCATAAGCGAATAAGGCCAATGCCTTTCATCACGAGGGCCCCCATGACGATACGACCTGGGCACGGGCCCTGTGTGCCCTTATGGTACAGACGGTACTGCTAAGACCGCTCTATGCCAAGTGAACTGGACTATAAACAAGGTTGCCAGGACCATTGTTAGAACGTCAGTAAGTTCTTTCTGTTTAATTATACTATGATTCTGTTTACGCTGCATTAGATCACGACCTAAATTCAGTTGGAGATCGAACGTAGACCAAGGCACCTATACTATCAAAATATCAGCAAATTGGCATTGATCTTGCTATAACAGCTGGCATAAAGTAAATAAAACTCCTCGTATCTCAGCGTTTTACTTTTGTAGTCTTCGTGGTAATAAGGCAAGTCCTTGTAATTGCCTACAACATTTAACAGAATCTCTAGTGAACGCCCTAACTGCGTTTATACTGCCCTAGTGCTCCAATTAGGAGACAGTGCGGTCTCAAACTCGCCCGATCCCCCTAAATCAGGATCCTTTCTAACTAACATCGATAACACTACCGATTTTAGGGTCATGACCATTGAAGTAATATGTACTTACGTACTAAAACGGCTATTTCAAGCAAAAAATTGCGCTACTCTGTGTTCGCGCGGTTGGTTTTTTATCATAGAATAGGTAAACATGGGTAGAATGATCCGTAGGTAATACTAGATTGTATTGTTAAATAGGTAAATTATATAGGGAACAATATTTAAATTTTGTCATTTATTTTGAATATTATATTTGTTTATTTAATATAATATTACATAATATTATATCACTATTACATTTTAATGATATTTTATCTGAATATTTCAAAAGGTATCTGTGTCAAATATAAAAAACATACTAAATGTATGTTTAACAAAACTTATTAACATAACATTTAAATTACAAATATATTTATTTAAGTTAGAATAAGAGGTTCATAAATGCTGGGCACGCGAGAGTAAAAATGGACGAATTTATTCCACTTTGACTTTGATGTGGAAACTTAAAAATAAAATAAAAGAATAATAAGCAGATTTAAATATGAAAAATTTAGCCTAATTATAATAACTTATACATGTTTCTACAAAAACCTTTGAAAAGTAACTGATGAAAAAGTTAACCGATGAAAAGTAATTCTTTGGTTTTTACTGACATTCCTTGAATTATTTGTGCAATATCTAAGTACACACGAGGGTATATTTTTATCAAGAGATTTTTTTTTAAATCAACACAACACGTGACAACTCTACAAGCGCCTAGCGAGTGACTGATTAAAGTGCGGTGTATGCGCCGGAGTTGAGTGGAACAGAGTAGCTGAATGCAGTGTCGCCTCTAGTACGTAGTACATAATAGCTCAATGTTCATGACTTAGTGCCCTATTTATCGTCTAATCAGGGCTATAGTGCAGCACAGGTAATTATATGAAATTATGTGGCGGATCGCAACGAGTGGATCCGGCAACTAGCAGTGACGTCACGGTGGTCAATCGCCAGTAAAATTTGGCCAAAAACTTCAGATGTAAGAGCGAAATTCGATCTTATTTATCTTAGTAATTAATTATCAAGGATAAAAAATAAAAACAGTATTATATGCAGATTTCTTTACATTTATAACAAAAATCAATAGTTACTCATAGCAGACATAATGTCAATTTTACACTGCCTTGTCGGTCTACTGGTAGAGTAGAGTAGCTGTTCATGAGGTTCTGGGTTCGAATCCCGGATCGGGGCAAATAACAGTAGTTGGGTTTTTCTGACAATAAGCTCTCAGTAGCAGCCTGGAGTCTGGAAGTTGTATATAGTGTGTATTTCATCTCCGTGCCACGGAAAGCACGCGCAGATCCAAGCAAATTAATTTTTAGGAACTTAAAAAATGCGTTATTTTTTATTTTCTATATTATATATCAATGTACGATTGAAAGTTAAGTTCAGCTTGCCTAATATACAAACCCAAAAAAATTGAACTAAGGTCGAATTTTGACCACTAGTTTTAATAAATAGCCCACACGTACATAGCCGAAATACGCTCAATAAGCGATTTCGTAGCGGTTATTTTTTTTTTTATATTATATTTAAATGTTCAATTTTTTTTACCAATCGGTCTTCCTTTAAGTTCAGAGTACTTTTTATAAACCAACCCGCCACAGAGTACTTTTTATAAAACAACCCGCCACAGAGTACTTTTTATAAACCAACCCGCCCCAGAGTACTTTTTATAAACCAACCCGCCCGCCAAACGTTATAACTTATATGTGCATTTGGTTACTTATAACTTATAAGTAACCAAATGCACGTCAGAAAACGCATTATCGTACTGATCAGTCCACCAGTGAATATTAATACAATAAAAAATTGGGGATGTGGCTATATCGTGAACTCGATTTTACGAGTATATACGTGTACATAACGTCAAAATTTATACTAACCAAATCGGTAGACATGTGTCAATCATGAATGATTCGTCCGTTTGAGCTGGTACACTTAAAAAGTATTGATGGTTCATTCATCTGTTTTTGAATATTCCGGTACAACCAATCACAAACAATTGACGGAGCCTTTTTAACTCTGTGGCTGGTGTGAATTGTGAATGAGTTGAAAACCGACCGAATACCGAATGATCTGAATGAATTGTTTTAGTGTAGGGTACTGGAGCCCGAAATGATCCATTTGAATGATCGATCCGAATGTACCGGTACGCGTGACGAAATGTACTAGAATGATTCGGTCACGAGAAATGAGTGATTGACACATCATGTCTACTAATCGCAAATTATGTGACGTAGCGAAACGACCTCAAAATGGCGGCTCACCCCCTTCGCTTTGCGTGACGACCCACAGACGGCCCTCAACGTTACAAATTCTTTGATCCTTTAGCTATCGAGTGGTGTAATTAAATTGTGGATGCAGATAATAAATGTGCAGCTGTAATTCTCGCCTGTATCCCTCGATTGTGCTATCATCAGTTTTCTGCATTATCTCCCACTATGGAAGCAAATTTAAGGACGTATTCACGTCATAAAAAAATGACAACACAAACATAATTTTTAAACATTTTATTTCAAATTACATCGTACAGGAATGTTTACACAGTAACAGTAGGTATTTTTTTTAATTTAGCAATAGCACAATACAAAATCAAAAGTATAGTATTATGCGTTTAATCCACACTAATACCTCTTATAATTAACTAATTCACAAATTAAATTATAAAACGATGTAATATGTATATTACAAAATATCTACAACCGAAATATTAAAACAAATGAAACAAAATAATAAAATTTGTATGCCACAATGAAAATAAAATATTTACAAAATCAATTCAAAATATTACAAACTTAAAACAAAACTACTTTAAAATTATGCTCAATCCAACCAATAATATTAAACTAGTTTCTGGTTTAAACTATGGTAAACCATATTTTGGTAAACCAGAGTATTTCTCACATAAAGAAATCTTATATCCGCGACGCCAGTCTTCTCCATATTTGAAATTTGCTATCAAACTTTACATTTTATTCCATGGGTCTTTTTACTGGATGTACTACTCATAACTTTTTTATGATAACGGTTACATAATTGATATGAAGTTTTCATATCGATGTGTAAAAAAAAACATTTTTAATTTACGTTTCTGCAGTTATAATTGCCAGCGATCGAATAAATTTTGAATGATCAAAACAAAATTAATTTTAAGAAATCAACACGCGTTTTGTTTGCGCAAAATACACTTCGTAAAGTCAAGTTATTGATAAACACTTGACATTAAACTTACCAGTGTTACAATTAAGTTTAATTTAGAATAATGGATTAAGGTAACGATAAACGCACCTGAGTCCTGCCGAAATTAATCAGGGCAGGGTCACCTTTTAGACAGAAAGGTTGATAGTAAAGTTGCTTCGCCGCCAAACTGAATGGATATGATTTTACGATAAGAGAAGTTACGGTAGATAACGTTTAGATTCAAAACAATCGTTTTGTATAACAAGCGTTACTGTATAAACAGTTTTCTGTGTGAGGCATATCGATACGATATGTTATATGTGTGTGTTTTATTTGCGTTTTGATATATCGAATTGATGCTAACTCTAGTTTATACCTGAGGCTAACAATAAACTACTTTTTGTAATATGACGGTGTATAATTATGTATATAAAATCAATTTAAATGTAAAGATGTGGGCAATACTAAAACGGACTTAAAATGTATCACGAATACAAACGATATTGTAGTAAAGTATTTTTTCTAAAAACTGTCGAAAAATGAAAGGGTAATAGTAATAAAGAAATTAATAGATGATACTCACTAATTTATTTTTGGGTTCAAATTATTTTACTCGTCTTTAATATAACATTCTTTGCAAACGCCTTATACTTTCTATTATTCGTTAAATCCATTTTAATAATGATTATATTTGTTTAAATGTATTCGCATAAAGTTTGGGATTTTAGTACCCGTCTTTTAACGTAAAAAGTTTAATCTTAATAAAGTAATACCTCTTTAAATTGATTTTTGTTGTAATTTTAATAATGATTACCGTTTTTTTTAATAATCGCAAATATTTTAAAATGCGTTTTATTTTATCTGCTATATTCAGAACTTAATGGTGTTTGTTTATTTTATATTGTATTACAAAGTAATTGCAATAATTAATAGCGCCTTTTGTACATCCTTTATGATATTTCTATGTAATTTTAAGTTATTGATTTTTATAATTTTCCTCACAACTTTAAATAATTTTATGGAAAATTAATATCAACCGTTCAAAGTAAGAACAAAATCATCAAACACAAATGCCATTTGGACTTAGAATATCCCTTCCATTTTTCATTATTACATACTCTTATCGTTTACATCGGTCTTCGTTTATTTCAATTCATATAATTTAACAAATCCAAAAGATACATAGAACGCCTAGCAGACTACAATAAAGTGTATTGATAGAGAAAACATTAAGAGTAGATACGGTAGAGTAAATACGGTTCTACAATAATTCCCTGCTGCAAATTAATTTTTTCGATTTCTTCAAATATTTAAGAAATATTACAGTCAAACTATTACTCAGAATAAATTTCAACTGCTTCGCAAAATTTATCATACTGGACTCACGAGTTTACTTCAGATCGACATCATCTCCTAGAAGATCTTCGCACTCTTTTTCCCACTTATCATCTCCAGTCTTTTCCGCGACTACCTCGTACTCTTTCAACTCAGCTTCAAGTTCTTTCTCCCATTGCTCTGAAATATGTTAAGTTTCGGAATCAGCATCGTGATTGTACGAAATTCATTTCAAAAATAATTTAGCATCATTAACAATAGAGTTTACTTTGCCTTCGTTCATTTATATCAAAATATATTTGCATCAATCACTAAAACAATGGTTGAGTAATTCAACGTCAAATGTCACCGATGATAATAATAATAATAAAATATCACCGATATTAATAAGTAGATTTATTTTTCATAATTATTCTCTTCAACCATAATACTTTTATATATATATATATATATATATATATATATATATATATATATATATATATATATATATATATATATATATATATAGTTCTAATGGAAGAAATTTTAACAACATAAACATTACCTTTCAACTGTAAACTTAGAAATAAAAATGCGAATGCTATTTTAGAATAATATAATTATTTCGATTCATAATAGCTAACTATAAATGCCATTATTAACTATATTATGTTGTATCCACTAAACAGTTTCCAATTACTGACTGATGATGGATTGTTACAACTACACAGTCACTAATAAATAGTACGTAACACAGCATGAGGTTCCAACCCATTACTTAAAAAAATATTTTATCAACTCGTAAAGAATACCTTTAACGCTATAAATAACGAGATTTAAATATTTCAATTTAATGTGAGATAGTTTTATTTTTGTTGGAATCCTTTAGGATGTATTTTTTAATTATAGAGCGCCTCTAGTAAAATTAAATATTGGAAATTTGTTTTACTAAATTTGTAGGATTTTTAGTAATTATAAATAAATATGGGTAAATCTAAAATAAACATTATACAGTTACTACTCCAGTACTTATAAAATTTAAAAAAAATTACAATTTTCAATGTCCCAAATAAAATTTAATCGCCGTATACAACGTGCAACGTATACATCGTGCGTACATACAGGACTGTTCAGAAGTTTATTGCAGAATCCTACCAGATATTACACATATTACACGTAGCTAAGTAAATCGTAGTTTTAAAGGATGAAAACAAGGAGAAAAATAGGCATGTACGTATCACCAACTCGCTCCCAAGAACATCGGTCGCATTTATCTAAACCTATACAATTTTATAACATTGGTATTTTCATCATGGATGCTATTTTGAACATACTTAATAGTAAATCAATATAAAAAATAAGATGTGTTGCCAGTGTTACGGATGCAGGATAACTATAACTGTATGAAATTTAATTGACCTGTCACACATAAGTGATATGCCGCGGCTGATTACACGAAAGAACAATGGCCATTTTGGACTAGGAAAAATATAAATTATTACCGACATGAGACTGTCACCAAAATGTACAATATAGTCAACTAAAATTAATGGATATCATCAGTTTATTTTTAAAGGCTCGGGGAAATATAAATTACCGTTTTTAAAACATATAACTTTACTTATCAGAAGGCAGTATTAAAAATCAAAAGCAAACGTTACATCCGAAGTACGTTTTACTAGATAAGACCATAGATACCAAAGAGTATATAATCTAATAAAAAGCACTCTGTGATATAACCACTAAGTTTTATCCGTACTTTTTTTTTAAGTATAAATCGATATTGTTTCTGAATCGAAATTAAATTCTATACCATGGCAACAGTATAATCTTATGTTAATTATTATTGAACTAAGAAAAAACTTTCATTTTAAAATGATACAGATTAATAATATACATAAACTCAAAAAATTGCATAATTACTTGATTCTCCGTACGTTTAAAAATATACTGAATGCCGTACTTTGTTATATTTAAATGACCAAATGAAACGACATAATATGTTTTATCAAGTTACGTCATATTAGATTTTACTAGTACAAGCATGTTGAGGGAGTGGCCATTGTTCTTTAATCTTGCGCGATCTATCATACGATTTTAATAGAAAAGATTCGCTATTGAAATCCGATGAAGAACTTTATATTATCTGCCACTGAATAGCTAAATCTAACATTTAGTACGAATACTTCTACAGCGGCGAGAGTATCTGTGACAAATTTATTTTCAAAGTAACAATTGAGATTATATTTGATCTTGATGAAGGATTATTATATTATGTTAATATTATATTATATTATATTATATTATGTATTTGTCGAATTTTAACTTCTAAGATTTCAAATGTATGTCATATTTAAACGCGTGTATGAAAAGATGTACATTATATTATAAAGCTTTCAAAATCTGACAACACACAGTTTTGGAGTGTACAGAGGTCAGTTTCAACATTGCTACACGCAACCAGCGAAGACAGAAAAAAATGCACGTTGCAAATACTTAACGACCAACTTTGAGAAATAATAGTCAATGAATATCGAAACCACGCCAATGCCAAAAGCAGTATCGTCTATGAAGGGACTTTAGTTTTAACAGAAGTAGCAATGTCGAAACCCCAATGAAAACATACCAACATTTCAACACTACCGAACGAAACTCTATTAAAATAAGTGACATTAACATACCTTATTTACTTATACATATATATAACATTCAATAGACATTAAGACATTCTATAGGGACTAGTAAAGTTTAAAGACGTATTTCTCTCTCTAAGAGACACAGTTTAAAGTGTTAAGAGACCCTTCATAAAATAGTCTTATTTTGTAGATATTAAAACATTTGTCAGTGTTAGCCACAGACAATATGTTGAGACTTTTAATTGAGAGACCATTAGCTATATTGTCTTATAACATTCATTTATTCATAAACGACACACGAGATAACAAGGATGAAGATATGATATATAGTGATATAGATTATAAATTTCTTGAATAAAAAAAACAATAAATCGAACAACTATAAATTCTGTACACATATAACTTCCGAAACAATATATATGTATAGGGAACATGAGAAGATAACAGTGGTACAGTGATGCAAGTTGATAGAACAATGCAAATTTCAATGAATATTTGAATGATCTTTAAAATTTATAAATAATTGGCTGCTAACATTATATAAATAATGTATTGCAAACTGAATGATAGATAGACTTAGAGTCCAACATTTTATTTGATTTACTCATTGCATCATTCTATCAAGTCTGAAACAATTCTATTATAGAACAGCTTTATAAAGTACATTCGGCTCACGCAAGCATCGATAATTATAGACGATTTTATTATATCCACTTTCGCTATGATTTCAAAGCTGTTGCAACCCAACGCTTAAATCAAAGGCAGTAAAATCAAATATTAAAAAAAATGCTTCTCCGAGTCTGACTCCAGTTTGCAAGTATTTGTAAGTGGATATCATATAATGTCTCAGATGTCAGGTCAAGTGAATGCGGATGCTCCTCAGAAGTCCGTGCGTCTTGCTTAAGCTGCATTCCAGAGAAAGGAAAAACATTTACATTTAGCAAATATACATAATCTTTGATATATATTTTTATCAATCCTTTTCAATGTTTAGTAAAAAGGACTATCCCGTTGGCTTTGTATTAAAGCTCCAACTTATTGCCCCTGTATTTATATTATTCATAATATAGAATATAATATAATAAGCAAGCTATAAATAGCTCTATACTTTATTCCTCAAAGTTGGTGGTTTATTTAAGACATGAAAATTGACAATGAAATATGTGACTACTCCAACAAAATTAATTACTAATAACAACGCTGTGAATTAAATAAATTTGATGCAAATAACTATTTACACTGTGGAAATATGACGGGTGTATAATTAAAGGAAAACGAAGGACCGAAAATAAAATCAAAACCAGAAAACTAAGGACTTCGATTTCTCCACTTCGATTCTCGACTTTTCCCATATACAGGTTTAGTTTTGAAAAGAAAAATATCTCAAGCGACTCATCAAATGTTAGTGTGACTGGAACTTGAAATCGTGTCCGTCTTACCATCGTCGTTTTCTCTATCTACTTTCAATGACTTTATCCGTTCCTTCGCGTTGTCGATTGATTCCTGTG
The DNA here is from genome assembly GCA_036936625.1 of Parnassius smintheus behrii. Classification (NCBI taxonomy): domain Eukaryota; kingdom Metazoa; phylum Arthropoda; class Insecta; order Lepidoptera; family Papilionidae; genus Parnassius; species Parnassius smintheus. The sequence continues at coordinate 2,661,992 of JAUPFT010000023.1, forward strand.
ACGACTTCTCTTTGGATATAAGTCTCTCGCTTGCCAATTTTTTATCTGGTAGATTTAGAAAAAACAAAATGTTTCAAAATAAAAATAATGAAATAATCAAGCAACTAAAGAAATAAAATGGAGTGTTAACTACAAGCTGATTTGAAATTAACGTAAAAATAGGATTTAAATATCAAAAAACTGGTATTTATTAAATGTAAATAGTAGCAAATAAAACGATAACAAATGTAAGATTAACGATGTAATAGGGGCGGATAAATTGATAATAATGATTGTGGTTGTATTAATAAAAGTACATATCAGTAATAAAATGTAAAATATGTGTAATAAGTAAATGTTTACAAACACGGCTGTATTCAAATAAGATAATCTGACTTTGTGCGTAAAACAATCAGCAAAATACAGATGAAAGAAACATTAAAAACGAGTAGAAAATCCAAAAACGATATAAAAATTAATGGTGAAAGAGAAAGTATACTTTGAAAAGTAAAAAAAATTTGTGTAATAATTATAAATGAGATTGGAACTGCAAAATTGAATAAGATGATAATGAATATAGAGCAGGATCATACCCTGTGAGTCATCGGCACTCGGCTGGCGAACGGCGGCCGCATCAGCCTCGTTGGCTTGGCAGATCAACGACAAACGGTAGAAATAATTCCTCCAGAAGTTCTCCTCCGTGATTCTGTAATAGAATTAACATATAGGGATGACCAGGGAAATGAAATGCAATCAGACTTAATAACTGTGACAAGAAGCCGAGAGACTTTCTAGTTAAAATCTCAAAGTACCATTTTTGTAGCCCTCTTAATTTGGAGTTGAGTGTTGTGTAGTCGAAATTAAATACAATAAGACTTAATAACTATGTTGTGTTTTAAGATAAAGACACATGAAATAGAAATAGAAACCTTTTTATTCAATGTAGATTATAAAAATACTTATTGAAAGTCACTTTTTTAATTTACCACTGGTTCGCAAGAAAAACCTCTGTCCTGGGAAGAACCAGCAAGAAACCCAGCGGGACTATTTTTTTTTAATAATAGCTTACAATCATGTTTACAATCAACAACACAAGACAAATTAGAAATAGCTTGGTAGCGATCACCCTTCCCAGGGGTTATTATCATCTATAAATTCCTTAATATTATAATAACCCTTTTTATACAAACTTAGTTTAATAACATTTTTGAACTTTGTGTATGACAAATTTTGTATATTTTCTGGGATTTTGTTGTAAAAGCGTATACATCGCCCCAAGAATGGATTACTGACTCGGTGGAGTCGAGTAACTGGTACTACCAGCTTGTGTCTGCTCCTAGTATTTACAGAATGAATATCACTTATTTTCGCAAAACTACTTTTATTTTTGTGTACGTACATTACATTTTCATAAATGTATTGATAGGCCAGAGTTAATATACTAATTTAATTAAATTTTTGTCTCAGTGACTCTTTTGGTTTTAAATTATATATTGCTCTAATGGCCCTTTTCTGTAAAATAAATATAATTTCAGTCATTCGCGTGTCCCCATAGCAAAATACCATACGACATAATACTATGGAAATAACTAAAGTAAACTATTCTAGCTGTTTCAACACTGGTAAGAGTTCTAATCTTTTTTACAGCATATGCTGCAGAACTAAGTCTGCTAGCTAGTTTTGATATATGGGGGAGCCATTGAAGCTTTGCGTCCAGTGTGATTCCAAGAAAAATGGTGGTATCAACAAGACTCAGTTCTTCCCCATTTAAAATTACATTAGTATTGACATGTTTAACATTAGGAGTTACGAATTTCATACATTTAGTTTTAGTTCCATTCAAATGCAAATTATTAACATTAAACCAATTGACTAACTTAGCTATAGCATTATTTACTTCGTCGTAATTTAATAACTGTCGTTTTAATTTGAAAATTAATGAAGTATCATGAGCAAATAATACTATATCATGGTTATCCCCTACTATGTAAGGTAAGTCATTAATATATACAAGAAACAGAAAGGGGCCGAGAATTGAGCCCTGAGGCACGCCCATTTGTACAATCGACCCGGAAGAACTCATACTATTAATAACAACTTTTTGTGTTCTGTCACTTAAATATGAAATAATTTAAGAGCATCATTTCTTACACCGTAGTGTTGAAGTTTCCTGATTAATGTTTCATGGTGAACACAATCGAAGGCTTTGGTTAGGTCACAGAACACACCCAAAGCATCCTGTGAATTCTCCCATGCATTAAATATATATTTAATCAGCTCAACACCAGCATCAGTTGTCGAGCGACCCCTTGTGAAACCAAATTGATTTTTATGAAGTAATTTATTTACATTAAAAAAAATTAACAATTGACAAGAATAATTTTTTCAAAAATTTTACTAAGTGTTGGCAGTACAGAAATGTATTGCATAACAATGTACAATATGATCTTAATATATAGTTTTAGGCTCAACTCCCTCAAGCCTACTCATGTCGGATATGCAACAAGAAAAAAAAATTAAAATTAACAACTTTGATTTTAATTTTTTTGATTTGATTTGATTTTGATTGATTGTAAAAAACATTTTCAATTATCAATTTCTTTATTTTGTTTTGAAAATATTTTACCCATTTAATTGTTTAATATAGCTGGTTACAGGATCCAAACAATTACCTGTTGTCATCAAAGATTTAAATAGTTTGATGCGCCCTTACCATAGTATGACCACTCCAAAATGTGTCCATTCTCAAATGAGTGAGCTCACTCATTAGCAATCAGTGCTCATTTGTGCGACAGAGAAAGTAGTATACACAATTTCTGAAAGATAATAAGAGATGACACTATTGCATTAGTGTGCGCGCGTCAGCGTCTTGCAAACGAACACATCCAAAAATAATGCCACAGTTTTCAAAATGAAGGCGCATCTAAGTATTTAAATCTTTGGTTGTCATAGGCTTAGAGACTTTCTAGTTAAGTCCTCAAAGAAGCATGTCGATTAGCCTTCTTAAATATGGAGTCGAGTGTAGTGTGTTTTAATGATAAAAGCTGGCTTATTTGAAGAAATGACGCAAATATGAACGTGCCTCTAACAGTTTAGGACCCAGTATTATAGTTCTGAAGGAACTGGATTAAAGGATTATAACCCAAGGATATAAGCTATAAACAAAACGCATCAAATATAGCTTATATCCTTGACCGTCAGGTCCGTTAGGACCGTTAGGTCAGTCGCCGTAGTCTACATTTCCTGAGGATGCGTCGTGTAGAGGCGAAACACGTGTCATATTGTCGTCGATGGTGTGTCTTACCTGGAATACTGGTGTTGGGAGTAGTGGTGCCGGGAGTAGTGGTGCCGGGAGTAGTGGTGTTGGGAGTAGTGGTGCTGGGACTAGTGGTGACGGAGTTAGTGCATGCAATTGAGGCAGGGCGGGAGGTGCTCTTCAACCCAGGTATGTTACATCATTGTAATTAGTTAGCGGAAGGTTGCAAAGTAATGAATTATTTATTATAATGGATTTCCGCAAAGTAACGCCTGTTTCTATAAATTATATGTATACGCAATAACAAACATGACGAACTCCTCACTGCGCCAAAACTCCTCAAATCTCATCTCAAATTAGAGGAGGCCAGTGAGACGTTATTATTCTTTACTTTTAGACATGTTTCGGTAATGTTTATTACGTGGAAGATACATACACTTTGGGCACAAGGTCGAAGCGCATCGTCTCGAGGTTGGGATCCTCACTCATGATGGCTACAGCCACTGGGTACATCTTGTCGTAGTCGAATTCGAACTCCACACCAGCGGGGGGCGCGCGAACGAAGTTCCGACGATCCTGTAACACGTTTAAAAAACATTCTTTGATCAGCCACACGCGAGAGTGGAGTTTTTCCCCACATAAGGAGGGTTTATCCCGACCGTCAGGCGGATTTCAGGACCACAGTAGCAGACGTCTCGCACGTGTGATGCTGTTGCACTTTGCCGGTTTATTTACGAACACGTAGAGAGCAATGGTAGAAGTGACCTAAGCTATATTTTATATTCAAAGACTATGGAGGATTTTTTGTGAAATCAAAAAATTGATAAATAAAGGTAGTTTTTTGTAATAACTAGCATAAACTATATGAGATATAAAAAAAATTCGACCAATAATTTTTGCTTTGAAATTTTACCCAAATAGTTCCTCACACTTTCATCGTCATCATCATTACAGCCCTTCAGAAGTCGACTGCTGAATAAAGGCCTTCACCAAGGAATGTCACAAGAAAGCCTGGTCCTGAGCCACTTGCATCCATCGACTCCATCTAATGGGAGCCCGCCCTACACGCTTAGCTTGCCGGTACGAGTTTGCCACTTGTGAAACTTCTTCCCCATCTGTTTTCAGTTCTTCAAGCTACATGGCCGGTCTATTTCCACTTCGGGTTAAAAATCCTCACACTTAGTTACCTTATTATTTTCTATCTCTTATTTTACTTCAACGATAAATGATAATAATTTTAAAAGATAAAGTGATATAAGACATTTTTACGTAAAATTAATCGAACTTTATTTTAATTTTAATCCTTTTCTCATATCGCACATTGTTTTCTAGATTGTATAAAAAAACAGAGTTTAAAATAGTTTTTCAATAATTGACTAATATTTTTAATGATAATTTAATGATAATTTATTACTTTATAACAAGTAGTAAGTTGTCACAATATTGTTGGGCACCCTCTTTTAAGTAAATAGATACCTGTAGTAGAGGGCCCCGCTCTTCCTTATTACAATTATATTACTAATTTAAATTAGAAATAAGTATATAACACAAAACAATAAAATAACAAAAAAAACATAGAAAAATCAAAAGCTAAACAAAACACAACTGCATGTAAGGTATAATTAGCGATATTTGCGTGATATTATTGTGAAAAAATGTGTGCTCCCACGCTCATCCATACGTGTGTATGGATGAGCGTGGGAGCACACATTTTTCAAGTCAAGTCTGTATGAGTGTAAAAATTCATAAGGCTGTGTTTTCGAGAAGGAATTCGATTTCTTCGTAAGAAAGTTTTCTTAACCAGTCTGTTACGGTTTTTTTACAGTCATGGTAATTCAAGAAGTAAATATTGATTTTTTGGTTTATTTTATTATATAAGTAAACTGAACGTCTAGTATACTGTCTTGATGCAAACTTAGTCTTAAATGAATCTTCGTAGGGTATTTGATATTTTCTTCGTCTGGTGATTGAAGATATGTGGTAATTTATGGAATTATGAAGTTTTAAAACTGTTGCTAAAATGTAAAGTTTTCTTACCGAAAGTAAGTTACTCCATTCATAAAGTTCAGTTGTAGAGAATCTATAGGGCTTTAAGTACATACCTTTAATTAAGCATCTTTGAGCCCTTTCAAACTCAAGGAACCTAGTTTTTGCTGCACCACCCCATATAGGAATACAGTAGCCCAAAGTTGACTGAGCCAGAGCTATGTATATTTTATTAAGTAAAGACTTCGTGGAGACATGTCGTAGAGACTTAAATATCCATATAAGTTTTCTGAGCTGAGTTTCCATTAATTCTAGATGTGAATACCAAGATAGTCGTTGGTCAACCATGACTCCAAGGTACTTTATATTTGAGACTTTATTTATTTGGGAGCATTTACAACTAGAGCTTTGGACGTCCGAGCAATCGTGAATTTTAATATGAAAATCAGGTGTAGGTTGGGTGCTGTTATACATAGTAAAGCAGATATATTTAGTTTTGGTTATATTCAAGGTTAGTAGATTCTGATTGAGCCAATCTGCAACCCTAGCAAGGCCTAATTCTGCTGCTTTCCTTACGGAGTCCCATGTCATCATCATCATCATCATTACAGCCCTTCACAAGTCCACTGCTGAACATAGGCCTCCCCCAAGTAATGCCACAAAGCACGGTCCTGAGCCACCTGCATCCATCGACTTCCTGCATATCTTACCAGGTCGTCACTCCATCTAGTGGGGGGTCGCCCTACACTACGCCTACCGGTACGAGGCTGCCACTCAAGAACCTTTCTTCCCCATCGGTTATCGGTTCTTCGAGCTATATGGCCGGCCCATTGCCACTTCAGCTTACTAATCCGTTGGGCTATGTCGGTCACTCTGGTTTTACTGCGGATATCCTCATTTCTGAGTCTATCACGCAGAGAAACTCCGAGCATAGCCCTCTCCATAGCTCGCTGAGCGACCTTGAGCGTCCTCATACGGCCAGCAGTGAAGGACCACGTCTCAGATCCGTAAGTCATCACTGGCAACACGCACTGGTTGTACAATCTAGTTTTTAGAGATTGAGGTATACCTGACGAGAATCATCATCATTCTCTATACCATTTCCCATTATCTGGGGTCGGCGCAGTAAACCTTCTTGTTCCATTCCTCTCTATCAGCCGTCATTTCCATACTTACTCCTTTCATTCTCATATCACTCTTCACACAATCGATCCATCTTTTATTCGGCCTTCCTCTGCCCGTGTGTCCCTCCACATTCATATTCAACACTCGTTTTGTGACATGACTTTCATTCCTCCGCATCACATGCCCAAACCATGCCAATCTGCTTCCTCTCACCTTTTCTACCACAGCGCTACTTTCAGGCTTCCTCTTATATACCTGACGAGAATATATGTCGTAATTTCCCGAACGCTGCCCAGCCGAGTTGAATCCGTCGATTGACCTCTCGGTCGAAGTTGGACTTACCTAGTCGGACTATTTGTCCCAGGTAAACGTACTCGTCAACAACTTCGAGCATAGTGCTCCCAACAACTACCGGCATAGGTGTGACATGGACATTGAACATGATCTTTGTTTTGTCCATGTTCATCTTAAGACCTATCCGTTGGGAGGCACTATTGAGGTCATTGAGCATAGTGCTTAAGTCCTCCAGCGATTCTGCCATAAGGACTATATCGTCGGCAAATCGAAGGTGAGTGATGTACTCGCCATTGATGTCAACACCGTATCCTTTCCAGTCCAGTAGCTTGAAAACGTCTTCCAATGCAGCGGTGAAGAGTTTCGGGGATATAACGTCACCCTGTCTTACACCTCTCTGCAGTTGGATAGGTTTCGAGCTCTGGTTCTGTACTCGGATAGCCATCGTAGCCCTACTGTACAAACACTTCAGCACTTCGATATACCGACAGTCAACTTGGCACCGCTAAAGGGACTGTAGCACCGCCCAAATTTCGACGGAATCAAAGGCTTTCTCATAGTCCACATACGCCAGATTGCAAAGTGGCAGATTGTACTCTTCAGTCTTCTGTACAATCTGCCGCAGGGTATGTATGTGGTCTATGGTACTGAAGCCTTTTCGGAAACCGGCTTGTTCGGGAGGCTGAAAGTCGTCGAGTCTGCGTGCGAGACGATTCGTAATGACTCTCGAAAACAGCACGTAGACGCGGCTCAGAAGGGAAATCGGTCTGTAGTTCTTTAAGAGAGCGTTGTCGCCTTTCTTAAAGAACAAGACCACCGCACTTCTGCTCTTCGCCTCTGGAGTAGTGCCACCATGGAGGACGGAATTGAAGAGCTTCTGAAGGACTTCAAGGGGTGTTCCACCCGCTTTCAGAAGCTCCGCTGTAATTCTATCCTCGCCTGGGGCCCTGCCGTTTTTAAGGTGCTGGAGAGCCATTCTAATCTCGCTCAGACTGACGTCCGGGATATCATCGGAATAGTGTCGGATAAGACTTGCTCTTGGATCGTTACTCACACTTGCGTGTGGCTCCAACGATGATGTGTACAGCTGCCCATAGAACCTCTCAATCTCACTCAAAATCTCAGGTGTCCCAGAAACGATGCTGCCACACTCAGTCTTCAGCTTCGACAGTTGGCTCTTACTGGCAGACAGATCTCTGGCAAAGACTTTGGAGCCCTGGTTCCGCTCGATCGCTACTTTAATACGAGCAGTATTAAAGTTGCATAAGTCTCGCCGCATGCATTTGGAGATCTGTCTGTTCAGTTGCCTGTATGCTGTCAAATCTGTTGACGATTGCAGCCTCATCTCCCGTCTAACAGCCATGAGATTAAGAGTGTGATCGGAGAGTTTTTGTGTTCTTCTGCGGCGGGTCTTGCAGAACTTAGCTCCGACCGCATGGACAGTTTCCACGAGCTTGTCATTCATATCGTCCACTGAATTGCAATCTTCTAGGCACTGAAAGCGGTTACGTAACTCGAGCTGAAAGTTTTCGGGATTCTGGATTAGAGCACGAGGGGGACGGAGCGTTGACTTCATTAGACGAGACCTCTCCAACTTCACGTTTAGGTTCAGTGTGCCTCTAACCATTCGGTGATCGCTGCCAGTTTTCACCCTTGCGATCACTGAGACATCACTGAACAGTTGGCGTCTGGTCGTCATAATGAAGTCAATCTCATTTTTTGTCGCACCGTCGGGGCTCGACCAGGTCCACTTCCTGTGGGGCCGCTTCTGGAAGAAAGAGTTCATCATAAAGAGTCCCTCTTTCTCCATAAAGTCGGCCAGCTGCTGGCCCCTTCGGTTCCGTTGCCCTACTCCAAATTTCCCTAACTTCAGCTCACCGTTTTCTCTTGTGCCTAGTTTTGCGTTGAAGTCTCCCATCAACACCGTGTATTGAATTTTGGAGGAATGCATGGCTTTGGAAATATCCCCATACATTTCCTCCACCTCCTCATCGGGATGTGCCGAGGTTGGTGCGTAAACCTGTGCGTAGACCTGTATGACTTTCAGCGAATACCGTTTGGTGATTCTGAGTATCAGGTACGCGACCCTCGTCGACACGCTCCCAATCTTTACAACGTTGTTGACGAGAGACTTGTGGACGATAAATCCGACACCTCCTTGGGACAGATGGTCGCCCTCCCGGTGATAGAACAAGTTGCCGGATTCGAGAATCACCGTGTCCTCCCCCTCTCTTCCGACCTCGGATAATCCTATAATATTCCAGCACAACTTGTCTATCTCTTCTTCCAGCTCCAGGATCTTCTCGTCAGTCCACAGAGTGCGTGCGTTAAATGTTGCCAGGTCGAGTCGTCGTAGGTGGCAAACGAACCTCCACTGGAGATTCTTAGCACCGCCTGCCCCGCCGTTACCATGGTCGCCACCGTAGCCAGGAATAGCGGGGCCGCCGGGGACTGGGGGCCGTCTATTTGTGTAATTGTTCATGGGGGTATATTGCCATAGTTGCCACGCTTGGCGAGCGGGTTGGCAACCGCAGTTTTTTTTTGTCGTACAGTTGCTGTTATCGGGAAGATGCTGCTGCCCATCTCCTGCCTGTGTCCCTCTGTCTCCTTTTACGACACCCACGGGAAGATATGGGATATTAGATATTCTTAACCGCCCCTACACGGCTAGAGTCCCATGTGTTTCCAGTAAATACAATGGCAGTGTCATCTGCATATGAAAAAATCTGCCCATTGTACAGTTTCATATTACATAGTTATTAATGTATATCAAAAATAGAGTTGGACCCATCACACTTCCTTGTGGGACTCCATAGTTAACAGATACAGTTTCACTTACAGTTGTTCCAATTTTTACCGACTGTTTTCTGTTTCTAAGATAGCTGCCAAAAAGAGATAGAGTTTTATCTCTTAAGCCAATGCTTTCTAGTCTTTTTAACATTATGGGTACGGAGACTATCAAAAGCTTTCTTTAGATTCAAAAATACTGTTATACATTTTTTATTTTTATCAATTTCCTGCACAATTAATTTAGTAAGATCCCCAACAGCATCTTCAGTAGATAAACCCTGTCGAAAACCATACTGCGACTTTGAAATTAATTAGTAGTCTTTTATTTAATATTTTTCCATAATTTTAGAAATTGACGTTAATACTGTTATTGGCCTATAATTAGTTACTTCATCTCTGTTACCACTCTTATATACGGGTGTGATTATAGATTTTTCAAAGTCCTCCGGAAATATACCCTTTTCGAAGCTTAAGTTTATTAAATTACTAATTGCAATGACGACAATATTTTTAGACTTGTTAAGAAAATTAGTCGGAATATTATCCCATCCTGTTGCGCTATTCCAATTTAATGACATAAGTGTACTCTCTACTTCAGTTGGATCTGTATTTAATAAGACAAATGAATTCATCTGAAAGTCAGCAATAACTACGTTAGTAGAGGTTTGGATGTTACCATTATTGATAATGGCTTCGGCAAGAGATTTTCCTATTACCGAAAAGAAGCTATTTACCTGGTTGACTGAATGTAAAGGATTCTGTGCTAGGGTAAGAAGATCAGAGCTAGGAATTTTTGGAGCTTTAAATTGTGTTATGTCGTTAATTGTGTTCCATAATAATTTTGTGTTATTCGTAGAAAGAAGTAGTTGTTTTTTGTAATACTGACGTTTCAATTTTTTGACCAGGTTATTACAGAAGTTTCTGTACCTTTTATATGTAATTTTTAAAATTTCATCACATAGATTACAACGTAGCTTTTTTTGCATATTATTTCTTACGCGGATGCAGCGTAAAATTCCCTCAGTTACCCACGGTTTAAGTAGGCGTTTATTAATTGTGATGGGGGTGATTTTGGTGTTTTCTTTTAGGGCTGTTTGAATCTTTTCAATCAATATGTTTGCAAAGGTATTAGGGTCACTTTGTTTGTCTAGCTCTGAAAGATTTTGTAAAACTAAACTATGATAAGCTTTATCAAAGTTTATGACAGTTTTGTAAAGTATATTCTCATTATGATTTCTATTACAAGAAATCGATAGGAATATCATGAAGTGATCAGTTATTGTAGTGTTAAGAACTGCAGTAAAGGCGGAATACTTCTTTTTTTCAAGTTTTATAATAAAGTGATCAATGCAGTTATTTTCCCTTGTTTGTAAGTAGTGTCCAGGAAGTAGTCTGTGAAGGGATAAAGCGTTAAGATAATTACATCTATTGTTTCGCTCATATGTTTGTTCAGATGCTTTTGGAATTATGTTTATGTTTATATCACCTGTCAGTATAACATTTCGTCGGGATTTAAGTAGCTCTAGATGGTTGTTCATAGAGTTAAAAGCATCTGCATTATTGTTAGCCGGCGATCGATAAACACCTAAAATCACGAAGCAAGTCGTAGTAATTTGAATACAGGAAGCGTCTGATAATATTATTTCGTTAACATGGGCTTGAATGCCATTTTTGATAAATGCGACTACCCCGTCGTTTTGATTCACGTGATTTGTCGTCGAATACATTTTTTAATTATTAATATTTGGAATAGGTTTATCTCTATGAATTCTACACTCGGTAAGAATTATTATATCCACCTTAAATTTAAATTGAAGTAAGTTTAAGGTTAGGTCGTCAAGGTTGCGGTACACACTTCTTATATTTTGGGACACAACAGTGAATTTTACATTATTTGAGTTTAAGTGTTTAGGTAATTCCTCAATATTGCAATAAATAGAGGTAGCAGTTTCGCTATTGTCTATCTCTTTCAAAGTTCGAAGTTTATTATTCATCATGGACTGTTAAGTTACGATATATTTTTACATAATTCAATTTTTTTTCGATATTTATAATTAGTGAGATGAAGAAACCGATTAAAAAACTGTACGTATGCCTTAGTATTTTGCAGAAAAGAATGTTTATTATATGGTTAGTGGTATATATAGTTTGTGTATTTAAAATTATTGTGCATTTGTGTATATGAGTGAAGTTATTCATTGCAACAATGATTACTATGTTAATACATGCTTTATAATTACATATTTTATAAGTAATATAGTGACTGTGAAAATCTGCCTTATTACCAAAAAGAAAAAATAGAAAAAAATGTTGCAAGTTAATTAAATTAGTAACATAAAATAGTCACTCCTTTTGCAGAAGACTATTAACATGAGCTTCACTTTTAATAACGATAATAGGCGAATTTTCATTTTTCCTGATATATATTTTACCGTAGGACGTCCAGCAGAACTTGTAGTTTTTAGACTTGGCAAGATCTCGGGCTAGAAAATGTAGGCGTGCTCCTCTTGCAGTCAGTTGTTCTGATACGTAAATGGGTTCATACTCATTTTTTGTGAAGCCTAAGTGTTTTGTGCACAGTTTCTCTTTGTGTCTCATATTATAGTTTTTGGATAGTTTTAAAAACTCTGTTTTTTGCATAGTATACGTCATCTCCGTTATAACTTGACTTTTATTTTGGTCACTTTTCCTATGTACTCTGTAGATGTCTTTTATATCATTTTTTTTCAATGTTACAGCCTATGTTATTGGATAGAGTTAGGAACAACTTTAATAAGCCTTCCTTGGACTCATTAGGCACTTTCGGAACATTTTTTATTTCAATGTTGGCCTTACGGTTTTCTCGCTGTAGATCCTCGATCTTGTCCTCTAGTATTGTTATAAAGTCCTTGTCCTTCTTTGTTTGAAGTTCCAACTGCTCTATTTTCTTTTTTAGTTCCTCATTCTGAGATGCAAGAAATTCTATAGAGTTTTGTATGTTGCTATTTGTAGTTCTTATGTCCATTAGAGTAGGGTGAATTTTCTTAATTTCATCCTGCTGTACAGCCATTAAATTAGAAATCATTGATTTTTTTTCCTCCCGAAAAGTGTTAAAATCATATTCATAAACATGTTCTCTGCCCCGTTTATTGCGTTGAGTGACAAATTTAGGTGGTGTATGCTCCAGTTGCTTTGAGATATTTGATTCAGACGAAGATTTGTCGAATTTGTTCATTTTAGTACCAGGAAATAATAAGCTGCGAAGGATTTTTACTTTGAGCTCGCTAAACACCACTATGAGTGGACAGGTTGGGACACGCCTTTGCGTTCCCTCAAACCAATATAAATCAGGGGTGTGGCTTTGTTTTTGACGACAAAGGATGACGTTCCTGCGCGTGTACTGATTTGATAAAGTTAATAAAACAACAATAATTCACAGTGGCTTTTCACTTGGCGACAAGTTCGAAAGTACCAGGGCAAAAGCGTTGTGCAGGAGATTGATAATTATTATTGGCTGGCCTTTGTGTTTTCCCAAACCAATATTAATCAGGGGTGTGGCTTTGTTTTTGACGACAAAAGATGATGTTCCTGCGTGTGCAGTGATTTGATAAAGGCAATAAACAACAATAATTCACAGTACCTTCTCACGTGATGACAAGTTTGAAAGTACCAGGGCAAAAGCGGTGTGCAGGAGATTGCTAATTATTATTGGCTGGCGTCGACTTCTTCTTGATTCTGCGCTCCTATTTTTCTTTGCTGATTATTTTCACCAATTTAAATTAATGTAGTTTAAAATGCGGAGACTGTCTGTACGTACGTACACGTTAGCACCCTATGGCGGTCCGAGGGGAAGAGGAATATTTGCTAAAAATTACTATTATAGATTTTCAAAATATTTTGTTTGTGTAATATTTTATTGTAAAAGCTAGTATCAAACAAAACCCTCTCAGAAATAAGATGAAGTCCGTGCCTAGCATTTCGACTATTATAGGCTGTTATTTTCTTAAGCTATTTTGTAAATAGAACACCAAGAAGAAGATAAGGAGCATAAAAACATATCGCATTCATATTGTTGCAAGCTATAATTAATTCCCCTAGCTCCATCTGTGTCGGGGAGCAGAGCGAGGGGAGATTTTTAGAAAATGCCACGCCTGAACTTTCCACCAACAGCGCCATCTAGTATCGAATAGAAGAACTAACCTTTCTAGAAAAGTCCACGCTCGAATTTTCTACATCTAATCAGTCGGGACTGGAACATTCTAGATGTTTCGTTGGAAAAGGCCTATATAAAACCGTTGTGGGCCGCGACCGGGCAGTATTGACTTGGCGATACGAGCTAAGCTTTCGGAGCGAAATAAAGTGAACTAAAGTGTTAAGTGTGATTAATTATTAGTGTGAATTAAGTTTTAATTGGTGTTCAGTAATTAAAGTACCAATTTTGGTAATTAAATCGGTAGTTTTTACTGTCACGAATCCTAAGCTCGTAACAATAGCCTAGTGGCAGGGCGCGGACCGCGAACTCAAAAGGTCGCGGGTTCGAATCCACCATTCGACTACTGTCGTGAACCACTCATAACACAAGCATTTTCAGCTTGAGTGGTTAAATAGAATATTAGTAATGTTAGTTAATAGGATTACTAATATTTAAAAAAATATTCCATTGATGATCTTGTACAAAGCAAGCCATATAATAGTTAAAAAATGCACTTACAGTAGAGAGTGACAGGCACTCTTCCTTAAGCGCGGCCTCGTTGGGAGCTCCAACCCAGGGTGCCACGGCAGCAGCACCGCCGCGGGAATCCTGTCCCTTGATGAAGGCGTCCTGTTCGCGGTTAAACTCGCCCAGTATGCTCTAGAAACAAAATAAAAATTGCCTTTAACATTTTTTGAATACCTATCTAACAACACGGGGCAGTCGATGACTAGTACATGTTATGATGATTTCTTAAGTTAGTAAGTAAGTCTTAATACATGTTACTAAACCTATTTATATCATCGTTGCCGGACGTCCAACTTTGCAACGTGTTATATGGATTACTTAGCATCCCGCTATGTGTTAATCGCGCTGTTTTAATATTAGTCAGCCGCGTTCCGGTGTGAAGGCTACAGAGAGCCAGGGTTACTGCGAGACAATCCAGCTTAGTCCTCAGCAGTTAACAAAGCATCAAAACAAATGAGCGCATAGTATACCTGATGCTAAGTGGATATTGTGACCTATAAACATCCACATTCATCATCGATCAAGAATCAAATGCGTACAGATGCGTTGTCATCCCTGAAGCCTGGGATGGAAAGCCTCATTTCAAGTAAAAAGGGTATCTAGTTCTCTACACTTACCACAAGAAACACAACAGCATTAAGTTGCTGTTTTACGCCTGTATTCTGTGAGAGTATGGTCCTACCCTGGACGAGCCGACCCATTCGTGCTATAATCATAATATAGCTGCAGCGTGGCTCTACCTCGTATAAATTTACCATAAAGTGGACTGTAGGTACGTTTGATGATAAGTTCGCAGACTGAACCGCACAAGCGTAGCCAAACACACGCAGAAAAAGTATGTTATAATTAGTATCAGAGAGGTTTAAACTATAATCCGTTACACAAAGAAAGTCCCGCGGAAAATTAAGAGCTAAAATTTAAAGTTATAGAGTTTGACAGCAAATGTCAAATTTCACGAAGACTATTCTCGAAGACTGAAAGACTGAAGACTTCGAATATTTTAAAGTCATAAAAAACGGGACTATTAGATACTCAATCACTGTTTGTAATAAGACGGATTAGATACTGTATATTATGTTTCGCTTTTATTTGTCATAGAACGAATTAATAACTTTAAAAATCTTGCTTTGGTCGAATATTAATATATTTGTATAAGCGACATACAAATGTACCAACGTTTACTAATCATTGAAACACGTTCTACAATACCAAATCATAAATATTAGCATCTTAATAATCCTAGTCAGTATTTTCACACTCACGGCAGCTCCATTTTTAACCTTGACACTAATTTAAAACAAAAAAAGTCACAAGATGTGTTTACCCTAAGGTTAAAGCGGAATGCCTCACTGTCTATAATCACTAAATTAAAACTCCTTTGAAACAGAACACAAAATACAAAAATAAAAGGAAGACACTAACCCAGACGGACTCATAAACAGAAGATAGTTCTAGTCCTACAATGTTAGAAGCTGAGATCGAACTATATACCTATCATAAAGTTCGTGGCGTATCGGAGAAATTAAAACAAAAAACACTTGAGAGGAATTATAAAACATGCCAAGCATTGGAGTAACACTAAGAACGAACTATTCCCTTTTTATAAGCTGCTGTTAGTTGCTGATGGCCAAAAAGCAAGAAGCCGCCACGATCATTAAATGCGATGATGAAAAGTTTGACGTAAGCAAAGCA
Organism: Parnassius smintheus behrii; assembly: GCA_036936625.1. Taxonomy (NCBI): domain Eukaryota; kingdom Metazoa; phylum Arthropoda; class Insecta; order Lepidoptera; family Papilionidae; genus Parnassius; species Parnassius smintheus. The sequence goes on from JAUPFT010000023.1 coordinate 2,677,813, forward strand.
AATTCGCCTCTTAAATTATCTGTCCGATCGAGTCAGACGGATAAGGGCGGGAAAGCATTAATCTTAATCCCACGAAGGAATTTTCTGAAAACTCTCATTAACCTTTATTAGATTCCGCTGCGATGTAAATTTAACAAGAAATTTGCATTAATTTGTGACTTGGCATGATATTAGCAAGAATTAAGGTCATAAATATGACGAGCTTTTCAGGAATAAATATATCATATCATACTAATGAAAATAGTTACTTAATAGAAGGATATATCAAATCAAACAAAGCACTTACGAACGTCGACATATCATAATAATACATATATAATAATTACTTAGTGTTCTATACTTGCACAAAGAAAATAGCTACGACTAATTACGTCTTTGGCGAACTTATGATAAGTATAACTTATTAAATTTTCCAACTTTGAAGATGAGATTGTATATGTATTACAGTTTAACACATTGAGACCAAGCCACGCTGCAACTGTATTATAGTTGTAGCACGAATGGGTCGGCTCGACCGGGGAAGGACCACGCTCTCAGCTCAGAGAATACCAGCGTAAAATAGTAGTTTAGTACTGCTGTGTTTCGTATGATGAGTGTAGAGATCCAGAGATCCTTTTTTACTGAAAACGAAGCATTCCATCTTAGTCTGCAGGGGTGACACGACGCATTTGCGTTTTGATTCTTAATCGAGGATAAATGTAGGTCTATGGGCCTCAGCATCCACTTACCATCAGTGGACTGTGTGCTCGTTTGTCATCATCATTCTATAAAAAAACTTTCTTCACAATATAGTCATTGACTGTGTAATACGGGTGTTAACAGCACTCATGACCCCCACCCCCTCCCACCGTTAACATACCGTAGGTTTTTATAGTATTTGACAAATTGCATGACATTTAATTTAAAAAAGGAAAAGTACGATTCAATACAGCTTTCGATACGGAAGAAAATAAGACAGGCAAAAGAAAAGTGGTATAGTGATCTTTGTTCTGAGATTGAAGAATTGGACAAAAAGATTGCTTATTTTAATATGCATAAGAAGATTAAAGAGGTTATATCCCCTAAACATCAAGGACGCACACAAACAACTCTTCTTAATAAAGATGGCAAGTATGCCTCTTGCACAGATGACATGTTGATAACTTGGGAGCAATATGTAACTGAACTCTTCTGTGACACTCGGTCTGATCCTGTTGATTTCATTTGCGAAGACACGGGACCTGCCATTACAAGGAGTGAAGTCTATTACGCCATCAGAAATGCAAAAACAAGGAAAGCTGTTGGTCCCGATGACATACCAGTCGAGGTAATTAAAGTGATTGAGGAGTATAATCTGGATTATCTTGTTAGCCTCTTCAACGCTATTTACAACTCCGGCACAATTCCATCCGACTGGCTCAAATCGACATTCATCACCTTACCCAAGCTTAGGAATCCTAAAAGATGCAGTGATTATCGTACCATTTCGCTCATGAGTCATGTTTTGAAGCTGTTCTTAAAGATAATCTATAATAGAATTTACTCAAAATGTGAGTCCGTACTATCATATACTCAGTTTGGTTTTAGAAGCGGTTTGGGAACTAGAGACGCACTTTTTGGCTATCAAGTGCTAGTACAAAGGTGTTGGGATATGAATAAAGATCTGTTTGTCTGATTTATTGACTATGAAAAAGCCTTCGACCGCGTTCAACATGGCAAGTTGATTGAAATACTTCAGAAAATTGGCTTAGACTTCAACGACTGCCGATTCATAAAAAACTTATACTGGAGCCAGCGTGCAAACATAAGGGTCAACGGGAAATCATCGTCATACATTGACATAGAAAGAGGCGTACGACAAGGATGTATTTTGTCACCCTTACTGTTTAATTTGTATGCTGAAGCCATATTTTCAGAGGCACTAGATAACAGTACAGACGGCATATCAATTAATGGCAAATTGTTAAGCAACATTAGGTACGCAGACGACACGATATTAATCGCCGATAGTATTGTGGGTCTTCAAAGGTTAGTAGATTCAGTGGCTTTCGTTAGTGTTGAATACGGTATTAACATCAATGCCAATAAGACGAAGTACATGGTAATAAGCCGAACACCTGAGCTTATCACGTCTTTATCCCTAAATGGTCAGGGTCTTGAACGGGTCACCAAATTCAAATATCTAGGCACAATGGTTGACGAAACAGGAGATCACAGCCTCGAAATACGATGCAGAATAGAGCAGGCACGCAACGCCTTTTCGAGAATGAAGAAAGTTCTTTGTGACCGGAACCTAAGTATCTCTCTTCGAACACGCATAGCGCCGTGCTATGTCTTTTCTGTACTTCTCTATGGTGTAGAAGCTTGGACGCTGACAGAAGCCATGTCTAACAAACTGGAAGCGTTTGAGATGTGGGTGTACAGACGTATGCTAAGAATTTCTTGGAGAGACCGCGTACGAAACACCACCGTGCTACAAAGAATGGGGAAGGTCACAGAGATACTTACAACCATAAAGGGGAGGAAATTGGAATATTTTGGGCACGTGATGCGTAACACCAAAAAATATGAACTCCTTCAACTTATCATTCAGGGGAAAGTGGCAGGCAGAAGGAGGCCTGGCCGCAGAAGGATATCGTGGCTGAAGAACTTGCGCCAGTGGTTCGGGAAGAGCACAAGATCACTGTTTAGAGCAGCGGTCTCAAAAGTTGAAATCGCCCTAATGATTGCCAACCTTCGCAAGGAGACGGCACCTTAAGAAGAAGAATGACATTTAATAATTGCAACGCCAGGGGAATTGCAGGTTTACTTTTTTTTGGAATTTTCAAAACATCTAGATTCACACCGGGATTATTTATTTCGTTTATGTACACAATCTATCAACATTTACATTAAAACTTCTTAGTTTTCTGTGTGCAGTTCGATAATATGTAATTCGTATTGTAATAATTGACGATAAATCTCGATCATGCGAATGTAGGGGTTGTCGATAAATCGGATTAATCGGACCGTACGGCTACGGCTTCCGAATACATAATCAATGTGTTTCTATTCAACACATCACCTAATCAAAGAATTTTGCCACATGGTTTAAAACATGATGGATGGTGAAAGTAATTTAAAATCATACTTCATGACAAAAATAAAGTTAACATTTTAATTTTAAGCGACATAAACAGGTGAAGTTAATATTTTTTTACATATATTCGTAAGATGAGGTGAAAGCGAGTCTTATAGCCCGTGTCATTTAAGCCAAACTAGCTCTTTTCTTTTAAGCCGAATCATAACAGTAAATGTAATTTTATTTTTTATAAAATAATAATGAACAATAGAGCACATCGTCCACTTTATGGTAAATAGATGCTGTGACTCATCGACACGTAAATTTATTTAAAAAACGATCGCACACGTCAATAACAATAGCATCAGTTAAACAGAATTTTTTGTCAGAAAGTTGGCGCTAGTTCAATCCATTGCCTCGGAAAGCATCTAAGGCCTTGATCTTGCACCTGATCGCTCTGACTATAATTTATTTATTTATTTATTTATTTATTTAGGTAATCATACAGCGTTTTTATCATATTTACAATACATATTATCATACAGTAAGGCCAATAGAGATTACACAATTTTTATCAACTAATAATTAAGCGTGCGTGCATGCGTGCGTGTGTTTGTGTGTTTGTGTGTGTGTGTGTGTGTGTGTGTGTGTGTGTGTGTGTGTGTGTGTGTGTGTGTGTGTGTGTGTGTGTGTGTGTGTGATTATGCCCTATTTTTGTTTACAACATCACGTTTGATGCGACTCTTGGATAGGTTGAAAATATCCAAGTCAGCGTAAAACTTATTATAGTTTTGAACAATACGACATAAAGTAGAATTTTTTACGTAATTTGTGTTTGCTCGTGGTACATGAAATAATGGCGTATGTCTAGTTCGGTATTTAGGTACTAGTAACGATATTTTAGATAACAGGTCTGGACAATCTATGTTACCAGACCATAAACCGTGTAGCAAAAACATATCGTGTTGAAGTCTTCTGAGTTCCAAGGTATCTAGGCGGTAAAATTTGCAAGCATCTTCGTATGAAGCAAAACTATTATGATCTTTTGATGAGATAAACTTAATGAACAGTTTTTGAATTGATTCTATTCGATGCTTATGCTTCGCGTACGTTGGAGACCAGATTGTATTAGCGTATTCGAGAACACTCCTTACGTATGCAAAGTATAGAGCTTTAATGCAATTAATACTGTTAAAATCGTTGCAGACGCGCTTTATGAATCCAATTTGCTTGTAGGCTTTGTCAACAATACTATCTATATGCTCATTGAACGTTAATTTTGAGTCCAGCCTGATACCAAGATCTGTAACTGATGATACACTCTTTATGGATTTATTGTTAATTGAATAATTGTAATCTATGAGCTGTTTCTTGCGACTGAAGGTTATTTTGACACATTTTTCACTATTGATAGTAATTCTATTTTTGCTGTAATAAGTTTCTAGGTTTTTTAAATCGTTTTGAATCAGAACACAGTCATCAATTGTTTTTATTTTTAGATAAATTTTTTTGTCATCTGCGAACATTAAATAGTTTGAATGATAGAAGCAGTCACCGATGTCAAATAAATAGGCGTTGTAGAACAAAGGTCCGAGTATTGAGCCTTGTGGGACACCAGATGTTACCATAATAAAATCACTACGAGCACTACCCAGTAAGACTGCTTGCCTTCTGTTACTTATGTATGAAGTTACCCATCTGTGCAAATCACCATGAATACCCAAACTGTAAAGTTTACGTAAAAGGATGGCATGATCAACACGGTCAAATGCTTTTTCAAAGTCCGTGTATATTACATCGACCTGCTGCCTGTCGTCCATGCTCATATATATATAATTGGTTAAAGTAGCTAAATTTGTTACAGTTGATCTTTTATTTATAAAACCATGTTGTTCAGTTGGTATTGATTTTAAGATTATGGGACTGATGTGTATAAGATAAGTTTTTCAAAAATCTTTCCAAATGTGTTTAATATGGAGATTGGGCGGTAGTGCTCAATTCTGCTTTTTGGTCCACTCTTATGTATAGGTATTATTAGAGCTTCTTTCCACTTACTAGGAAATGTTCCATAGGTGTTAACAGACATATTAAAGATTATTAAGAGAGACTTGGCCAAGTGTTTTGCACATTTATGTATAAATAGGGGAGGTATGCCATCGCTACCAGGCCCTGTATTAGTTTTAATTGTATGTAGAATACGAGAAACATTTTTAGTACTAAAGTATATATTATGTAATATATCATTTGATTCTACGTTTGGAATATGGGAATAATCGTAAGAAGAAGAAGGTTTTTGAAAAACACTTTCAAAGAATTTATTAAATCCCGCACACACGTTCGTTTCGTTTGTGTATGATTCATTTCCTAATTTTAATGTATTAGGGTATGTAGAGTTGCTATTACGTATAGATTTTAAATAAGACCATAATATTTTAGGATCTTTTTTTAGAAGGCTTTGCATTTTATCTAAGTAACGCTCGTGGCACTGTTTAATCCTGTTCTGCTCATAGCTAGTCTCCGTTGAGATTGGCCGTCGTTAACGAAATTCTGTCTGAAGGGCATTTTTAACTCGCAGGATAAAATCGAACATATTTATAAAGAAAAAAATTAATATTTCCAAAATATAAAAAGAATAACAAAAACGTGTGAAAACATATTGAAATCAGGTCATCGGCGAATTTCAAGTGGACGAATAAACATACACGCAAGGGAATAAAGCTCTTCGTCTCATGAAAAATTGTGTTCCATTGTGTGCACAAAATGGATGATAAATTTTAAAAGCCTTTTGTGAAAACGGACCGCCGCGTCGCATGAACGCCTGTAAGTCAAGTGTTAGAGGATGAATATTTTACTTTCTTCTGTTTTATTTCTAAAAATTTATATGGTCCAAATTTTCCACGTACTCAGAGTAGTAAAGAAAACGTTGCGAGAAACCAACACTGAGGTCTCGTATTCGGAGACAACTCGAGCAATGACACTTACCATCTGGTGGACGGCAAGTTTGTTTGTATTAATTGCTTAATTTTGTATGTAATTGCTTAATTGTTGATGGGAGACTTCAACGCAAAACTAGGCACAAGAGAAAGCGGTGAGCTGAAGTTAGGGAAATTTGGAGTAGGGCAACGGAACCGAAGGGGCCAGCAGCTGGCCGACTTTATGGAGAAAGAGGGACTCTTTATGATGAACTCTTATATAAATATGTAAATGCTTAATTGCTTAATTGTTGATGGGAGACTTCAACGCAAAACTAGGCACAAGAGAAAGCGGTGAGCTGAAGTTAGGGAAATTTGGAGTAGGGCAACGGAACCGAAGGGGCCAGCAGCTGGCCGACTTTATGGAGAAAGAGGGACTCTTTATGATGAACTCTTTCTTCCAGAAGCGGCCCCACAGGAAGTGGACCTGGTCGAGCCCCGACGGTTCGACAAAAAATGAGATTGACTTCATTATGACGACCAGACGCCAACTGTTCAGTGATGTCTCAGTGATCGCAAGGGTGAAAACTGGCAGCGATCACCGAATGGTTAGAGGCACACTGAACCTAAACGTTAAGTTGGAGAGGTCTCGTCTAATGAAGTCAACGCTCCGTCCTCCTCGTGCTCTAATCCAGAATCCCGAAAACTTTCAGCTCGAGTTACACAACCGCTTTCAGTGCCTACAAGATTGTAATGCAGTGGACGATATGAATGACAAGCTCGTGAAAACTGTCCATGCGGTCGGAGCTAAGTTCTGCAAGACCCGCCGCAGAAGAACACAAAAACTCTCCGATCACACTCTTAATCTCATGGCTGTTAGACGGGAGATGAGGCTGCAATCGTCAACAGATTTGACAGCATACAGGCAACTGAGCAGACAGATCTCCAAATGCATGCGGCGAGACTTACGCAACTTTAATACTGCTCGTATTAAAGAAGCGATCGAGCGGAACCAGGGCTCCAAAGTCTTTGCCAGAGATCTGTCTGCCCGTAAGAGCCAACTGTCAAAGCTGAAGACTGAGTGTGGCAGCATCGTTTCCGGGACACCTGAGATTTTGAGTGAGATTGAGAGGTTCTATGGGCAGCTGTACACATCATCGTTGGAGCCACACGCAAGTGTGAGTAACGATCCAAGAGCAAGTCTTATCCGACACTATTCCGATGATATCCCGGACGTCAGTCTAAGCGAGATTAGAATGGCTCTCCAGCACCTTAAAAACGGCAGGGCCCCAGGCGAGGATGGAATTACAGCGAAGCTTCTGAAAGCGGGTGGAACACCGGTACTTGAAGTCCTTCAGAGGCTCTTCAATTCCGTCCTCCATGGTGGCACTACTCCAGAGGCGTGCAGCAGAAGTGCGGTGGTCTTGTTCTTTAAGAAAGGCGACACCGCTCTCTTGAAGAACTACAGACCGATTTCCCTTCTGAGCCGCGTCTACGTGCTGTTTTCGAGAGTCATTACGAATCGTCTCGCACGCAGACTCGACGACTTCCAGCCTCCCGAACAAGCCGGTTTCCGAAAAGGATTCAGTACCATAGACCACATACATACCCTGCGGCAGATTGTACAGAAGACTGAAGAGTACAATTTGCCACTTTGCCTGGCGTATGTGGACTATGAGAAAGCCTTTGATTCCGTCGAAATTTGGGCGGTGCTACAGTCCCTTCAGCGGTGCCAAGTTGACTGTCGGTATATCGAAGTGCTGAAGTGTTTGTACAGTAGGGCTACGATGGCTATCCGAGTACAGAACCAGAGCTCGAAACCTATCCAACTGCAGAGAGGTGTAAGACAGGGTGACGTTATATCCCCGAAACTCTTCACCGCTGCTTTGGAAGACGTTTTCAAGCTACTGGACTGGAAAGGATACGGTATTAACATCAATGGCGAGTACATCACTCACCTTCGATTTGCCGACGATATAGTCCTTATGGCAGAATCGCTGGAGGACTTAAGCACTATGCTCAATGACCTCAATAGTGCCTCCCAACGGATAGGTCTTAAGATGAACATGGACAAAACAAAGATCATGTTTAATGTCCATGTCACACCTATGCCGGTAGTTGTTGGGAGCACTATGCTCGAAATTGTTGACGAGTACGTTTACCTGGGACAAATAGTCCGACTAGGTAAGTCCAACTTCGACCGAGAGGTCAATCGACGGATTCAACTCGGCTGGGCAGCGTTCGGGAAATTACGACATATCTTCTCGTCAGGTATACCTCAATCTCTAAAAACTAGATTGTACAACCAGTGCGTGTTGCCAGTGATGACTTACGGATCTGAGACGTGGTCCTTCACTGCTGGCCGTATGAGGACGCTCAAGGTCGCTCAGCGAGCTATGGAGAGGGCTATGCTCGGAGTTTCTCTGCGTGATAGACTCAGAAATGAGGATATCCGCAGTAAAACCAGAGTGACCGACATAGCCCAACGGATTAGTAAGCTGAAGTGGCAATGGGCCGGCCATATAGCTCGAAGAACCGATAACCGATGGGGAAGAAAGGTTCTCGAGTGACAGCCTCGTACCGGTAGGCGTAGTGTAGGGCGACCCCCCACTAGATGGAGTGACGACCTGGTAAGATATGCAGGAAGTCGATGGATGCAGGTGGCTCAGGACCGTGCTTTGTGGCATTACTTGGGGGAGGCCTATGTTCAGCAGTGGACTTGTGAAGGGCTGTAATGATGATGATGAATTGCTTAATAAAAGAAGAAAACGTTTTTGTAGAAATTGCGGCAAAGGAAATAGATTGCAAAAGATATTTTCGTACAGGGAATATGCGCGTTATAGGAAGAACGTTTATGGAACAATGAAGAAAAGTACTGCATTAGAGGAGAAACAGACTGATCCCAAGTACGCAACGTATGCGATGCAACGCTCTCACGTTGATAGACACACTTTATTTACGTATACATGCAACGTACGTTTTGCGTCATACCATAGATAATACACTATAATCTTAGCGGACGCACTAGTACAAATTTTTACCATGTTTTCTGATTCTCAGATGTTCATAAACAAAAAATTAGCATCGTGATACTACACATTTAATATCATAAATACATTCGTATCGCCTTACTGAATCGATGAGCTGTTCATCTTAATATTTGACAACGAATCGCGTGCACATAGCAAATGTCTATATGTTTATGACGTACTACGCGTAAGTTCTAGGAACGCACTGGACGTACGCGTGGGACTGCGTACGAACATCCCCTCCATTTTCCCACGATCTAGAATCGCGTGTGATTGCGTTGCATACGACAATTGTGTTGTCTGTGTGTTGTTTTTCATACAAAAGCACGGGTTTAAATGTCATAATGCGTTGCAAACGTTGCGTATGTGGGACCAGTCTGTTTCTACCTTTAGAATACAGATTTGGTAATGCTAACCCACTACAAAAAAAGAGGGTGTTACAAGTTTGACCGCTATGTGTGTGTGTCCGTCTGTTCACCCGTTTAAGGGCTATGGTGCCGTAGCCCTCAAACGGGTGGACCAATTTGGAGTGCGGTTTTATTTGTTTAAAAGTAGGTTTTCTAGCGGTGGTCCGGAAATATGTTTTATCAACATCCATTCAGCCGTTCGAAAATCATCAGCTTATTTTGTTTCGAGGGTTATTAAATTTTTTAATTTAAGTTTTTACGTGGTAGAGCCACGCCGCAGCTACATATATTATGGTTGTAGCATGAATGGCTCGGCTCGACCGGGGAAGGACCACGCTCTCACAGAATACCAGTGTAAAATAGCAGCTTAATGCTGCTGTGTTTCGTATGGTGAGTGTAGAGAACCGGAAAATCGTTTTACTGGAATCGAGGCATTCCATTTTACTCCTCAAGGGTGACAACGCATCTGCATTTTGATTCTAAAGCGAGGTTAATTGTAGATGTCTGTGGGCCACAGCATCCACTTACCTATAGGTGGACTGTATGCTCGTTTGTCACTCTTATCCTATAAAAAAGTTATAACTTAAAAAGTTCGGACTAATTCGTCGACTATATGCCATGCGTGTCCGACTCCCCGCGGTGCCCTCAATTGTGCTCACGTCGTCGACCTAAAGCCGTTTGTCTAATAGCGCTCTTAGGTAACTTTTACGACTACCGCAGAAACTGACGCAGTAGTTCCAACATAACTAATGCGTAAGTCAAAATATTCCCTCATATGTTAGCGGCTTTACTGCGTCTGTCGCAATCGTAAAGACTGCTCCATAAAATTGACCAATAGAGTGGTTGAAGGTAACAAAGTGTATAGCAATGGTTGTGTATATATGCAGTGACATCAAGTATTTCAAAGCCGTAGTTTCGTATACGTGGTAAAGCCACGCTACCGCTATATTGTGGTTGTACCATAAATGAATCGCCTCGACCGGTGAAGGGCCACGCTCTCAGAATACCAGCGTAAAATAGCAACTCAACGCTGCTGTTTTTCGTATGGTGAGTGTAGAGAATCGGAGGTCTTTTTTACTGGAAATCAGGAATTCCATCTTTGTATTTTATATTGGCCACAACATCCAGATGGCATCAGGTGATTCTATAAACAAGCCGTCGGTAACGTATTTCAAATTTAAATGTGCTATCGATAGCCATTATTTTTTTTTAACTCGCATAAGCCATTGTTGAATAATACTATTACTACACTTCTTTTGGTTCACTAAGAGTACATATTACGTATTTGTTACCTAAATTATTTTAATACACAATTTTTTTGCGTCAATAAAACCAACTGTAGTTTAAGAATTTTCTTCAGCAATTTAAAACATGAAAAACATTGTCTTGTATACAGTAAAATAAAAAATCGGCTCGAATCAGGTGTCGCTTATCGGGAAGTCTAAGTGAGCTACAAAAAACTACACTTCTATAAAAAGGCACAATAACGACAAGGTCATATTAAATTTACCTGAAGGAAAACCGACAAAAAGCAAATTGAAAGAACTGAAGCATAAAAAAGGTTTAAGAGAGTGGCAGAATGTTGGGATTTAGAGATAATATCGTGGATTGAGAGACATAAAAACTGAACCCTTCTTCCACGGGTCGAACTTAATCAAAACCTACATTACAAAGAGAAAAAATCTGGTGTAGATTTGAAGCGATGAATTTAATGGATATGAATCCAATCTTTTCCTACAAATGAGTACTTTTATATGAATTCGCATAGAACATTTTTGGACACGATTTTTCCCAAACTAATTATGTTTTAAAAAAAGTTGTGCGTGTGAGCTACGACGCGTGACTGGAGTTTACTCCTAAAACGATTGTCTTAAAATATATAGAGTGGGCAAAGGAAGTAAATGAATCCATATATTTATTTACAATGATCCGATAAAAATATTACATAAATTATATATATATATATATATATATATATATATATATATATATATATATATATATATATATATATATATATATATATATATATATATATATATATATATCTTTCAATGTACTCATTAAATAGTTCGTTGGTATCTTTCACTACACATAAAATATGGAGGGTAGAAGTAAGGAGTACTATAAAAATAAGTAAGGAGTACAAGGAGTACTATGTAATTGAAAGTGTCCGTCGAAATGCGTTAAATTTGGGTGGTGCTGTTACCTTGCTGCTACAATAGCAGCAGGGTAAAATTTAAAAACATGTTTACATTTTAAAAATAATTTAAGGTTATATTAAAAAAATATTATTGGACTACGTGAATAGTTGAAGTTTTGTATAGTGTACTGTGACTAACTACTCTAGTTACCAAAAATATTTTTTTTAACTCGGCACACTTCAATCCATCTACAACTGTCACATTCATACCATACCCTGTATCTAACGCTAGCGTCATTCTGGAAGCCAAGCACGTGATAAATCAGCAGCTAAAATCGCGATAAACAATCTTATTTGTACCGGAGGGGATCAGATCCAGGTTATTTTATAGAATATGGTGTCGACAAGCAAACCGTCAACCGAATGGTATGTGGATGCTATAGCACATGGACGTAGATCTACATTTAACTTCAATTAAGAATCAAAATGCGGATGCATTGTCACCATTGAAGACTAATATGTAATGCCTCGTTTCCAGGAAAAAGCATCGACTGTTTTGTACAATCACCATACGAAACACAGCAGCATTAAGCTGCTATTTTAAGCTGCATACGGTCAAGCCGATCCATTCGTGCTACAACCATAACTGCAGCGTGGCTCTACCATATATTGTGAAATTTACGACGACCGCCTAGCCCATGAGCTACCGAAATACATTTCAGGAACATTAGAACTTACAGGATACTATTAAAAAATGTGCGTTGTACACACGTACGAAGTGAAACTTCTTTACGACATATCATTTCTTCTATTATTTTATTACTCATGCAACCCCGACGGTAAAAGTTACAAGAAAACAGGACTTTTTTAATACCGTACTAAATTTCTACAAAACGTGCTTGTAGCACGAATGGGTCGGCTCGACCGGGGCAGAACCACGCTCTCGGAATTCCAGCGTAAAATAGCAGCGTAATGCTGCTGTGTTTCGTATGGTGAGTGTAGAGAACCGGGGACCTTTTTTACTATAAACGAGTCATTCTAATCTTAGTTCCCAGGGGTGACAACGCATTTTCATTTTGATTCCTAATTAAGGATAAATGTTGGAAGGAAGGATGTATGTGGGCCTTACCATCAAGTGGACTGTGTGCTCGTTTGTCACTGCTAAATAAAAAAATCGTCGATAAAGAAGTTTCACTTCAAAATGATCAGCTGTCAACTACCTTCTCCGTTACAGCCTATCAGAAGTACACTACTGGCTTCACCCACACATTGTCCAATAGGGAGGATATTTGTCCCAGTTGCCACGCTGGACAGGCGGGTGGGTACACGTTGTTTTTACTTTTAATTTAATATTAACAAGACGCCGCTGCGTATCTTCTGGTTCGTTTCCATGTGTCGCCTCTTACGACACCCACGGGACGACATGAGTAGTGGATATTTTTACGCCAGCACACAGTCACCGTATCAATTAAAGACGTCTGTGGCGCAGTAGCTTAGTAATGAGTTACAGTGCTAAGGGCTACGTGTTCGAATCCACATCACGAAACAAGTATGGCCTAGAAGTAATTATTCCGGGTCTGGATGTTTGTCCTCGTGCAATTTAAGTATGTAAACTTACACCCACGATACAGGAAAAAATCCTAGTTTGAAGGTAACATGTTCTGAAAAAAGAAGAAAAGAAAAGCCTTTAAAACTTTACTGTTGCCTCTCCGTGTTAGCGTTAATTACAAAACTATTGTCTTTTCTCAGAGAAGTTGTCACCAATTTTACGACAGTTTAAAAACGAATCAATAAAACAGCACAACGATATCAGTTTCACTTAAACTAAGATACTAGGTTCGTTAAATACAAAACTATTGTGTTACGAGCACGGAATGAAACCAAAATATAAGATTTTGGTTTTACTTTGTGTTACTTTTAGAACAGCTAAAGAATATTTTTATATTTATATACATAAATTACCGCAGGATAGCTATGTCAATTTTTTTAAACGTTACTCTTACGCACATAAATCGCACAAACACAAACGTCACGACCCGGAACAATTATTTTTAGACCATCCAAATACTTGTTCCGTGCGGGATTCGAACCCGCGGCCCTTAGCGCTGCAATTCAAGCTAAGCCACGGCGCCACGGAGCCGTCATATTGAAATTCATTTACGCTTTTACCCCTGCCCTGGTTCGAAGAAGAACCTCAGTCCTGGGAAGAACTCTAAAAAAATTTTGCGTGACTCTTTTTTTAAACTTTCATTTACAATAATCATAATATGTTGTACAATTAAACATGAAAATATTTAGAAACGGCATGATTGCAACCAGCACATTTCCATGGGTTATTATCGATTATGTACTCTTTAGCTGCAGCTAGTTAGCTTCAGACGAAGAATACTACACACAGATGCGTTGTCACTTCTGAGGACTAAAGGTGGGTCTACGCTAGACGAGCCGAGCACATATTCGTGTAGTGTTGACCGACTACAAGCCTCGAGCGTTTGGTTCATGCTTGACGGTGCTCCGCCTGTTGTCGGTTGTTGACGAATACAAAGGTATTTGCATTGCATGCGTCGATTTGCATGTTGTAGGCTCGTTGCACGACCACACTTGATACCGTGAGTAGAGCGGCTCAGTTTGTGCTCAGCTCGTGCTCGGCTCCTCTGACGTACACCTACCTTAATATCGAATTCCTCGGCTCTCTATATCCTTGAGACGGTGACGCAGCAGCGCCAGCACCGCTATTTTACGCCAGAAATAGTTTATGAAAGTCGTACCTGCCTAAGCAACCAGTTTAGACCTTGGAATTATGATTAAATAACGGCTATAAAATTAGCAATACAAAATTAAAAACACATTATTACTAGCTCATACTAGTGTATTTTGATAAGGAGCAGATTGAATAGTAGATGCAGTACAATTACAGGCCTTTCATCTTAACCGCCAGGGACGACAACGCATCTCTGGCTTCTTTGGTCAGAGTTGGTAGGTGCCAACCGATATGATGGACGGATAAACAAACATACAGTTCACCTAATAAAAAGTGGATGCTATAATCTGGATACATAAGACAATTGTCGATTAATAAATGCAGGTGTAAAAATTTATTAAATACTAAAATGTCACAGTCACAAAAGCCTTCGTACAAGGGTTGGTTGTGACTAAAACCAAGGAACAGCGAAGTAGCAGTCAAGTATTGTAGCCACTAAGCTGGCTGCAATACAAGTATGTATGGTAAGTTGAGTACCAATACAAACCATTATTGGTTTAATTGTACAAATCATTATTGGTTTAATGGTATAAATCAAACAAATATGTAAGAATACTTTTGATAAATAAAAAAATACTAAATAATATATCCGTATGACGACTAAAAAGACGTAAAAATCTCACCGCTTCCGATATATAGCTAAATACGCCAAATGTAAGCTATATATCGGACTACGTACGTACGACTACGTAAGTACGCTACGTATCTAGGCCCGCGAAGGTAAGCCTCAAAGGTGCCAACCGCGGCGAAAGCAATTCCCTCCGCCTAGCATTGCCAGGCGTCCGGATAAAGCCGGACACATTCAGGCTTTTTAGTTGAGCGTCTGGCCAAATTAGACGGCGTCCGACCTGTCCGGCTTTTATTAGGCTTTTTATGTTTGACAATTTTGTTAACATTTTTCATGTATACTTACATTCATACTATTGCAATTATTGCAGTTAATATTGTAATGCATATTGAATGATTAAGAATAAAGAAGACTGATTCTTTCCATTTTATTGTTATTTCATTAGAATTTAAGAAGATTTTATGGTAAATGATAAAAGCACTGTTTTACTTTAAAGAAAATTATCGTGTTATACTAAGACCCATTAAAGGTGTCCGGCCTTTTTACCAAAATGTCCGGCTATACTGGCTGGTCTGTCCGGCTTTTGGTTTTAAGACCCGGCAACCCTAACTCCGCCATACAAACAACAGGAACGGCCTTAGAACATAAGATTTCTTATACCAAAATAAACATTAAAATATTTTGATAAAAATATACTATAGCGGAGTTACTACTTAATTGAAGAGAACACGCAAACGTTTATGTATAAAATGGTTAATATTTTTCGCCATGCGAACACACGAGTCACATTTTATTTTTAATTTATAAGCTTAGTGTTAAAAATGAACAAAGCAAATGTGCCGACGATAAAAGTTTTAAACTCAGTGTTTTTACAATCGCGTGTTAGGCGGACAGAACAAAGGACCTCACACGACCACAGCAAAGTTCTGAATAATAGAAACGATGACATCGCCGCGACTGATCCTCTTCTGTAAAACTTTGGAAGGAAGTCAAAAAAAAAACGAATGATTTCCTGTATTTACTCGATTTCTTAATAGTATCATGTAACCTTTTCGATTCTATTCGATTCAGGCCTACTCTTATCTCCGAAAGGTTATCGAGCAATAAGACCGTCGCGCTGCTCCAGCTTTTTGGTTTCTTAAAATTGCAATTAACAATTTCGTCGGTGCCGCCAGGAATCAAACCCGAGTTGTTCGTACTGTAAAATCTAGAGAGGACGCTTAAAACTTTTCTGTTCAGTTAAAATGTGAGTATCCTCAAGACAAGAGTGAACAGACTTTTGTTAAGGTAAGTCAGTGCTTTTTGCCATCTTTGGCTGTATTACCACTTACCATCAGGAGGGAGGGATAAAGGTCAAGTACTGACTTATAATAATTAAAAAGTCGGAGCTACCACACCCAGTTTTCCAAATCTAACCAATTCCCAATGGTTAACCACTTGAAATTAGTTAGATTAGAACTTTTAACTAGAACAGAACGAAGAGGGGAAGGTCAAGAGTACTCGGATACCTAAACGTGCATGTATGAAGAAGATAATGAACCTCAAAAAAGCGAAAGAGGTATGTAAGGATCGTGACACTTGGCGATCTGTTCTCTCTGGCTACCCCGTTAGGGATTGTGCATGAAGATAAGTAAGTAACTAGAACAGACTTTAGATGTGAACCGAAAGAAAGCTATTTAAAGTCTAGTCTAGTAAACTCTCTCCCTCTCGCTCCCCCCCCCCCTCTAGATCTAGATATTTCAACTTTAGATGTGACTTTAATAAATGTCTAAATCGAAAGAGGAGTATTTAAAGTCTAGTCTAGTAAACTCTCTAACTCCCCCACCTCTATCTTTCTATCTCGCCCTCTCTAGGTCAATATTTTTTTTTAGTTTGGGATTACAATTCGGTAATTTATATTACCTAATCCGTTCTTGACGACAAAGATTCGTCCAATTTAATGATGAGGGATAATGTTGCAATAACAGTAATGACCTAACAGCGATACCAAGCAAGTACCACGGATATACAGCTCATCAATCAAGAGGATGGATGACCCGGTTAAAGCGGACATAGGGATAACGTTTTTTCCTCCAATTTTGTAGCTTTGCTTTGGCGAAAAGAATATAAATAAATGCCACCTTTTAACAGGTTATGTACGACATGTAATAAAAGTGAAACATTCTAATAACTTGGAAAGATCTGAAATATACCTAAAATGAAAACGTGCTAATATTTTATAACTTTGCAACACCTTAAGCGATACAGCCTATTAAAGTCCACAGCTGGGGCTCCCTAACAGATTGCCTCATAGGGGCATTTGAAATAGTTGCACGATTGGCAAATGATTTGGCAACCATAGTTGTTTTTATTTTTAATCGTTACTAGGAAGATGCTGCTGCTCGTCTCCTGATTAGTTTACCTCTGTCGCCAGTTTACGACAGCCACGGGATGGTATGGGGCAGTGGATATTGCTGCTCGCCACAGTTGATGGCACTAGCGCTATCTATTATCGAACAGAGGAACTAAGCTTTCTAGATAACTCCACACTCGAATTTTCTACATCTAGTCGGTCGGGACCGATATTTGCTGGAACACACTAGATGTTCCGGTGGAAAAGGCCTATGTAAAGCCGTTTGGGCAGTATTGAATTTTCAATAGGAGCGAAGCTTTCGGAGTGAAATAAAGTGAACTAAAGTGTTAAGTGTGAATAATTATTAGTGTGATTTAAGTCTTAATTGGTGTTCGGAAATTAAAGATGAAGATAAAAATCAATTTTGGTAATTCAATCGGCAGTTTTTTATTGCTCGTAACAATATTCTTACATCGCCACTACAGGAGAAGTTTGCATAGTGGTACTGGTAATAAAAGGTAATGTGTTTGTTAATATAAAAATACAAAAGTAATGGTAAATTCATTTCGATATTCCATTACATTTTAAAATAAAAACCCTGAATGTGAAACGCGCAAAGAATGAAAAGATGAAAAATGCTAACAAGATGAACTGTAGCGAACAAAAGCTAATGACAAAGCAGAAACCCGTAACGACGAGGGATAAAAGTTCTGTATAAAGAGCTCAAATACATCACTAACGAAGTTACTATATAACAAGTAGTAAAAAGACTTGATAAAAATAAATTGTAAACTAGATAATGATGGTAAAGTACTAGAGAACGCAATAAAAAACTTTATAGAATAAGGGTGTCAAACGAGCACACAATACACCTGATGGTTATAGGTTATTGTGCCCATAGACATCAACATCTATGCTCATTTAAGAATCAAAATGCAGATGCGTTGTCACCTCTGAGGATAAGATGGAAAGCTTCGTTAATAGTAAAAAGGGATTTCGGTTCTCTACGCTCACTATACGAAACTCCACAGCATTAAACTGTCATTCATTATATACATGTGATTTTTTGCGGTATTTTAGTGGACTCTTACGAAAACGACAGGTCAAAATTGAGTGATGGGTCGCATTTGTACTACAACCATAATATAGCTGCAGCGTGGCTCTACCACGTAAGTATAAAGTGCCCTAAAAATGTAACTTCTACCGCAAAATTCAACCAAATTTTTGTAGTAAAAATATCCATGGCATGATAAAGCTCTCGTAAAAGAAAACAAAGTTGTAATTAGAGAAGTTGTGAACAGCTTTAAAAATGTTGCCTAACAAAATAAAAATGAATAATTGAACCAATTTGTGAGCATCCAAAAAGTTTATATTTTCCTTATAAGATTAACAAATATTTTTGTTTGCAATCAGTTTGTATAATTACGCAATGTGCACGAAATATCACTGTATTATAAAAAAAAATTGTCAATGGAAATTTTAATACTTCGTTGTGCCGCATGATTGATAACCAATTTACTATATCTGAATAAGTAATGAATCATACACCGCACGTCGAAATATGTGAAAGTGCAAAATATGAAAACTATTTAGGAGCGTACCGTTATTTGGCACATACAAGATATCTTTTATAACTCGTAATACGTAGTACTCAACCTACAGAATCTAACACGTTGGCCTAAATTTCAGAATACGAACTTCTTAAGGTCACATAAAAGAACGATCCACTTGATAAGTTGCTTTTTTTATAAAATAGGGGTGACAAAGAAGCACAGTCCACCTGATGGTCCTTTTACCATGTACTGTGGTCCATAGACATCGACATTCATCCTCCATCAGGAATCAAAATGCAGATGCATTACCACGCTCGAGGACTAAGGTGGAATGTCTCGTTTAAGGGATCTCCAGGTCTCTATTGTTAATGTAGATGTTGAGTACAGCAGCAATAAGCTATTATTTTACGCTGGTATTCTGTGAGAGCGTGGTCCTTCCCCGGTCGAGCCGGCCCATTCGTGATATAACTACAATATAGCTGCAGCATGGCTCTACCACGTAGAAATAATATAAAATAATAAAACAAAACAGACCTTTGACTAAATCACAACCGGAGGTAACTCTTTTAGGACAATCCAACACTGGTAAATCTCGCTCGAGCCGACCCATTCGTGCTACAACTATAATATAACTGGTAGCTGTAGACAGGGGAAGGACCACGCTCTCATAGAA
The DNA here is from genome assembly GCA_036936625.1 of Parnassius smintheus behrii. NCBI lineage: Eukaryota > Metazoa > Arthropoda > Insecta > Lepidoptera > Papilionidae > Parnassius > Parnassius smintheus. The sequence goes on from JAUPFT010000023.1 coordinate 2,697,231, forward strand.
TGCCAGCGTAAAATAGCAGCCTAATGCTGCTATTTTTTGTATCGCAGGTGTAGAGAACCGGAGACTCTTTTTATGATAACGAGGCATTCCATGGTAGTTAGTACTCAGGGGTGACAACGCATCTGCAGTTTGATTCTTAATCGAGAATAAATGTAAATGTCTATGCACCCCAGCATCCACTTACCATCGGTATAAATACATCATCATAAATAAATAAAACAATAATTGGTGCTGATGAGAAACAAACTAGAATTAGTCGCGTATTATGAAATGTAAAGTTAAAGCTTAATAAATATTAACTAGTTGACAAATTAAATAAATTATTATATAGCCAAACATAAACATAAGAACTACGCAATAGGACAATAACACAAAGTAAGAAGGGATAATTTTACAAAGAAACATTGGCGACTTTTCTCTACGATATTTTAGCAAATTGGAGCGGCATCAAACTCACAAAGTCCTCATGTTGCTGCGAATATCTTCAAAGGAGCACTTATTGGCCGTAATTTATAAATCTAATTTATTACAGACGACGAGCTCTATGTAAATTTGATGTAAATACAAAACTGAAATAACAATAATTCGGTTAATTCTTGGAGTACCGAATACAAAGAAGCTCGCTTTTATATTAATATATACCATCAAACTTGTAGAAAATATTAGCATCAGTATTTCTTGAAAGCACGAATAACTTAATTTTCATGTAAATAAAACATAAAATTTCTGTATCAATTCAAGGGAATGAGCGAGATTTACCAGTGTTGGAATGTCTTAAAAGAGTTAGTTGTGATTTAGTCAAAGGTCTGTTTTGCTTATCGAACTTAATTGAATTATTGAAAGACAAATCTTCATAGTCTTTTTCAAATTTTTATACATTTTTCTTGTAAAGTAGGAAAGTGTCAATCAGTATCTTATTTTAAACTTAACTCTAATATATAATTGTGTCGAGTGGGATACAGTACATAATTTTATTTCAGTGAAGGCTTATAGATCAAAGTTCTACTATTTAAAATATCCCGTGCCTCTTATCCCACCCATTTAGATAAAATTGTGGTAAAAAGTCAGCAGTTTCAAATAGGATAAAAATCAGTATAATAAAACCATTAACGAAACTCTCTTGAAAACGTGATAAATTTGAGTTTAATGTAAATGATGACTTCTTAAATGATAAATTTGACTCAAATTGTAATTATTGAGTTACTGAACTTAATTTATTGAGATGTTTTAACTAAAAAAATTAGAATTATTTGATTGATATTCTTGTTTGTATGAAGACTTAGTTTCCATTAGTATTGCTGTAAGTATATTCATAGTATATAATAATTATTGTATTAATTTTCTGTTATATTCTAAAATAATCTATTTGAAAATATTTATACGCCGGAAACGGCAAAATATTTGGATCCAAATTCTTTGGTATCAAGTGTAATGTACAATATTCTAACAAATAAAGCATCTTATCTTATCTTAGATGTGCTTATCTTGTATGTACTACGAGTATCTCATCCTCAAAGAGTAATAAAATGACTGGACTTCAAATGTCGGGTATAACTCGCGGCACGTAACTCTAGCGCTGATCGAAACATGGAGGGGATAGCTGCGAATGCGATGTCACTGCTAGACTTTCGTGCTTCGTTTCGTTCGTCGAGTTGTACATCCGTGAATTACGTTATTTTGGCAGCGACATAATAAATCATGGGTTAAAAAGCGCAACATCTGTTACTACGATAGTCGCAAAGCGTTTTTTTTTAAATTGAAGTGACCAACGAACTTACAGGTCACCTGACGTTAGTAATTATACTGGCTCTCTATACACTTCAGACCGGAACACAGCAGTGTACGCACTGTTGCTTAGCGGAAGAAATAGTAAGAGAGTGGTACTTAAAAATGAAGAACTCTAAGGCGTAAAAACGAAGGAAAATGTTATCTATAAATCGAGAGGCCTAAGTCCAGCGGGAGATGAATACCGCATAATCGCTTGATTGAGCAATAGGCATATGTGTGGTCTCTCAATAGGGGGTTCGAGGGAACCCCTAAATAATTCTTCACCACAGGATACAATTGGCTAATTAGGAGATAGTAAATATAGTGTTACATATATGAGAAGCATATACACATCCCACTGCTAGGCACAGGCCTCCCCTCATTTCTGAGAGTTTTAGGGAAGGAATGCGCTGCCCTAAATGCGTGTTGGCGAACTTCACGTCCTCGAAATATTTTTTTTCTTATTCCGCAGGCATGCAGGTTTCCTCACGATGTTTTCCTTCACCGCCGAGGACGAGGTAAATCATCACTTAAAATTGCAATTGACAATTTCATTGGTGCCGGCGGAGATCGAACCCGGGTTACTCGCGTTCTGTTATATTTACAGCGAGCGTTAACCATCTGAGCTACCACGGCTCTGAATGAGATGTGAGTGAGATGAGAAGTGGTGGCCATATAAGGCATCTACATCAGATCATTAAGAATTTGTTCTGAAATGGCTCTACTACTATATCACAAACAACGACTACACAGCCCGAATAGACGCCTCATGCAAGGCAACCACTTTCTGTCAACACATCAGACAAATACATCTTACTTGAGAAAACGATCGCACGATCCACTTTAGTAGCGACTAGCGACCACTTCCCTGACCCGTGAACATCTTGCATGTGACTTGTGAATTTTTGACAAAATAAAATACAACAGACGCGCAACATGGTTCCCTATACAATAAAATAGTGCGAAAATAGTAGCCAAATGTGTAACTGCAAAAAAATGGCATCATTGTTCATAGATAAGTGAATTTTAATTTCCAAATTCATTAATTAAAATCAAATCAGATATATTTGTCACAAGCAACTCGCGTTGACTTATTCGGACATCTTCGGATATTTTCGGACTATGCATCCCTTTCTTTTCAATGCAGTTCATTGTTGCTATACTTTTCTTTAATTACCGGCACGTGTAACTAGTGCCACCAGTTAAATTATAATATTGGTACAAGTAAATATTATGCATGTTATCGTGAATGTTATACATAAGTATAGTATAAGTCTGTAAGACTTATACTATACTTATAATATACTTTAAGCGACATAGGTGTAAGCTGAATTTTTTTAGTGAATGTACGTTAATCCATATTTGAATTAATTGATTTAATAATTAAATCAAATTATTCGAAACTTCTTAAAAAAATCATAAGAAAATTGATATAACTTTTAATAGACGGCACTCCGCTCTCTTTACTGCTAAGGCGCCATGTCAAGACGAGTAGGAAACGGAAGTGAATTTGACAGTTTAAATAATTATTGCTATTTTATTTTTAATAGTATTCTATTATTATTTCAATATTGTAAAGAAAGCTTGTTTTAATAAAAAATATTCTTTAAAACAAAAAAATCATAGGTATTTTACTATATACGATACCTACTTAAGTATCGTATATAGTAAAATACCTATGATTTTTTTGATAATAAAATAAATAAAACTGCTTTTGTTTATTTTTTATTTTGTACAAATATATAGTAGAATGTAATTCTGGTACTAATTAATAGACTTGGTACCAAATTAATTAGTTAAAGTTCCCATCACTATTTGCTTATTAGCAAGTGTCGCAACCTTGATTTTAACCAATTAGCGTGCATTTCAACCCGCCTCCTAGTACCGCTTACCTCAGACTTTTGACAGACAGGTTTGGATGCAGAAGTACATACATTAGGCGTCTATTCGGGCTGTGTAGTCGTTGATCACAAACCACAACACTATTAATACGACCATTTAAAATCCTAGACCACACTTTTATCGTTACTTCCGGATGCTGAATGAGGAAAGTTTGAAAGTGGGCTCACTACTAAAACTCAGGGAAACTTTCTATAATAGTTGCATTTACGACTAACATTACTCAGCCTTTATTAAAGCAATTTATCCTTTTCAATATGAAAAATACTTTTAGATGCTGCTCCGTGAACGCGTTTATCACGGGTCAGAGAGTTAATGCAATTAATAACAGTTAACTTATTGGTCTAGATTATTTTAATATTGCTGGAAAATATCATTCGATTAAATTTACTGCGGTGTAATGTCATGCTAAATATATGAACGAACGTTCATAATAGTTATTTTCAGTTTAATAATTATTGATAATTTTTTAATTTTATTAAATTAATTTCTACAAAAGAAAGGATGTTTTCTTGTTAATATGCAGATCGGCCTTATTTTAGTCTGTAAAAAATATTTCCTTTATCTTCATCAGTTGGAGAGAGGATATGCCATAATCCACGATTGGTGGTGGAAATTGTAGTATTTTACCATTGCACCTTCTCTCCGTCGTCGGTCAACATATTTTACTTCTCGTGTGAAAAATATAGTTATATTACGAAACCATAAGATATTTCTGGCAAGTATCATAGTCGCCTCGTAAAATATAAATAAACAGATTTCATTGATTTACATTATCCACCAGGCATCCCTACCGTGTTGATTTTCTGTTTTGTGATGACGATGACGATTACACTTACTAATACTCATATATATTTTAAAAGCCCTTCGAAATAAGTGCGATTTGGCTTCGCATACTGAGATACGATTGAAGGACCAACTTATGATTACAGAAGAAAAATGTTTTCCCGTACTATGGTCTACATCATGGTCAATTTTCCTAATGCAAATGTAAGTTTGCGATATCATAAAATTTATCTGATGTATATCATACACAAATTATTAATTTTCGGTTTTTTTCCTTTACTTTTGTTATGAGAGTTTCCTCCTTACTAAATTTCATAATTCTATATAAAAGAGAAGTACCTATAGGATTTTAATGAGAGTTTTAAAGTATCAAAAAATATGTGACATATAATTGATGTTATCTATTGAATACGTTATTTTGTAAGAAAATTGAATTTTTTATACCTCCAAGAGACCGTATACCTTTGTATTTTAAACTCATTTAAACTTGATACCTTACTCTTTCCTGAGAAAAAGGGCTTTAACAAACGGATATACTGACAACATAGCGATCCTTATAGGGTTTGTTTTTTTTTTCTTCTTTTTTGTGGTACGGAACCCTAAAAATATTGATCGACATCGATCAAATTTGTTGCAAATTTGAACAGAACTACCATCAAAGTATACTCTATCGTAAAAAAATCAGCCATAACTTGTCTAATTTTGGAGATGTCAATCGACAGTACTTTAAAAAGTAAAAAAGTAAAGTATGCGTAGGTGTACGGATGTGAAAGAAACGAGAGAGGTATGTCAGGATCGTGCTCAATAGAAGTCTATAGTCTCTGCCTACCCCTCTGGATGGCAGGCGTGAGTGTTTATGTATTATGTAAAAAGTAACGTCGTATTGACAATCTACTTTTTTAAAGTAATATCCGATACCACATTAATTCGTCTACGACCAATAATTTGTTTATTTATTTAATTATAAATGAATCTTACAAAACAGCATAGGATCAAAAAACGGACTTAATGCTAAAAGCATTCTCTGTCTGTTAATCATAGACAAAAGGCAGTGATAACACTATGAACAATACTCTAACCCCATCAACACACTTCACTTTTGTCTACCGAAGTAACATCTGATAAAATCAGAGTTGAGTGACGCAAACAGAACACAAACACATACGGAGATGCTCCGTTTTTTTATAGTATAATGGTGACAAACGAACACACCACCCACCTGATGGTAAGTGGATGCTGGAGCCCATAGACATCTATCTACATTCATCCTCGATTAAGAATCAAAATACAGATGTGTTGTTACTCCTAAGGACTAAGATGGAATGCCTTGTTTCCAGTGAAAGGTGCCTCCGGTTCTCTACACTCGCGATACGAAACACAGCAGCATTAAGCTGCTACTTTACGCTAGTATTCTGTGAGAGCGTTGTCCTTATTCGGTCGAGCAGGCGACCCATTCGTGCTAAAACCATAATACAGCCGTAGCGTGTCACTTTAATTATGGTTTGTACTCCTTATAAACTTAGAACCTTTACAATAATTTATAATATAATTTCTTTCTTCTATAACAGCTTTTAAAAGTCTACGCCTCTCCTGTTTAAGGAGGATTGTCTCATCATTACCATTTCCATTGGGCTTCCCCTATAGATTGCCTCGGAGGGGGATATTTGTCATAGTTGCCACGCTTGGCAAATGGTTTGGCAACCGCAGTTAAATTATTTTTAGTCGTTATTAGGCTGAAGCTGCTGCTCATCTCCTGATCTGTCTCCGTCTGTCGCCTCTTACGACACCCACGGGATGATATGGGGCAGTGGATAATGTTACACCGCCACTACACGGTAAGGGATCTTGTCTTAATCTTCTCGTTTAATGACGGACACGGATTGAACATCGCAATACCTCACGCACCTTTGAAGCTGGTATCTTTTTGCCGGTGTGAATATTTTACGCTCGACGTAAACAGGATGGAAAGGAGGTCATAAGGTCTTACTGGCATTTTCTATCTAGTCGTCTCTTATTACACCCACAAAACAATGTGGCGTAAAACAATTCTTTTACGCAGCTAACACTCGTCACAATATAATCTTAGATATTATGATTCTGCTATCATGGATATACTCTTAAACTATTCAAAATTCATAATATTTTCGTATAAAATAATATTATATTTCATATTTTGTTTATTAATCCGTTACGATGTTTTTATACGTGGTAGAACTATGCTGCAGCTATATTATAGTTTTAGCACAATTAGATCGGCTCGACTGGGGTAGGATCACAATTTCACAAAATACCAGCGTAAAATAGCAGCTAAACGTTGCTATGTTTCGTATAGTGGGTGTAGAGAACTGGATACTCTTGTTACTGGAAACAAGACATTTAATTTTAGTCCTCATGGGAAACAACACATCTGCATTTTAATTTCTAATCGAGTATAAATGTAGATGTTTACGGGCCACAGTATCCACCTACCATCAGGTGGACTATGTACTGATTGTAACCATTATTCAATAAAAAATGTTATAGGTCAAAGATATTTTAATACAATATACTTAATCTCAAGTTGGTTACAAAAACGATACCCAAAAAAAACAACAACAACAGCGTTTCTTTGCTCTAAATTAGGTAGTAAAAGAAAATAACTACGTAGTATTCAAAGAAAAACCCAATAAAATTTTCGCTGAGAGCTTTCTCGCGACACTCGCGTGAACATTGATTTTCGCTTCGCAACAGCAATCTCACACAGTTCATCCCCGCTATTATCATATTTTATCTCTCCCTGCAGTGTTAGATAATAATTTACCGTTAGAGCCTATTAAAGTCCACAGCTGAACATAGGCCTCCCGCATACATTGCCTCATAAAGGGGATTATTTGCCATAGTTACCACGCTTGGCATCAGGTTTGGCCACTGCAGTTTTTTTAGTCGTTATTAGGAAGATGCTGCTGCCCATCTCCTGATTTGTTTCCCCCTGCCGCCTCCTACCACACCCACGGGATAATATGTGGCAGTAGATATTCGTACACCGCCACTACGCGGTAGTAATTTATTTTTATCTAAATGGCAGTAAGTATCCCAGTGTCAATAAATTTATTCGAAAGTTGCTGGCCGTATGAGAATGCTGAAAGTCGTTTAGCGAGCTATAGAAACTGTAATGCCCAGAATTTTCTAAACTGCAGTTTTAAGTCGTTGTGGCAATGGCGGCCATAGCTCGAGAAATTGACAAAATCTTCATTCCAGTAAGTCTGAGTATAGTACCTCTTACCCTCCCAGATTTGATGGGCCTTGCTAATCAAAGGGCCAAAACCCATATCAAATGCTGTTTGAATATCACAATTTCAGTTGTAATTGTATAAATGATAGTTCATTTATCTATTGAAGCTGTAGCAGTAATTTACGTGTTGGTATTAGAATAACATAATATGTTACATACGTGGTAAAGTCATACTACAGCTATACAATGATTTTAACATAAATAGGACCGGGAAAGGATCCCACTCTAACAGATTACCAACGCGAAATGGCAGCTTAATACTGCTTTATTTCGTATGGTAAGAGAGAACTAGAGACACTTTTTACTGGAACCCTTTCCATCTTAATCCTCAGGGATGTCAACGCATCTGTGTTTTGATAATTAATTGAGATACAAGTGCATCAATATAGGTATAGATATAGGTACGACTGCACTCACTTACCATCAGGTAGATTGTATGCTCGTTTGTCACCCTTATTCTATAGTTAAAGAAATCCTTGAGATCATATACAACATTGGTTTCAAAGACTCATAACAAAAGCACATTAAATTTTCTAAAAATAAACCATTCATCTCAATGCGCATAAAAATTAAAGAAATGAAAAGCTCCCTGATGACGTCATAAAAATAAATTTAACTTCCAAGCTTTCAACCAGAAAACTGCCGAAAAAAAGTCAAATGGCCCATAAAACGGACATCGCGCCGATTATTACAAAACTGGATCCTAAAGCTCTAAACAGTCTCTATTGTCAAAATTTTTCTTATTATTGTAATAAGCAAAAATAGTCTCGTAGATGTCGCAAAAGGAGACTATGGGAAATGCCAAAAATATATACTGTCAACAGATGGTGGTGTCACCATCCCAATATTTTATAGAATAAGTGACAAACGAGCACACAGTCCACCTAATGGTAGGTGGATGCTGTGGCCCATAGACATCTGTACATCTATCTTAGATTACTCTATAATCACCATACGAAACACAGCAGCGTTGAGCTGCATTTTTACGCTGGTATTCTGTGAGAGCGTGGTCCTTCCCCGGCCGAGCGGGCCCATTCGTGCTTTGAGGATAACATAGTTCGTATCATATGGGTATTGTAAGTGGTAACAAAGAAAAAATGAAAAATGAGATGGCCAGCATTATTCTTCTGTGAACAACCCGAATTGATGCTTGTCAGTCTGCCGATGAGGGCCTTTGCGATACGGTCTTCAATTATTTTTATCCAGGCTGGGATGGCGCTACTTTGTGTAGTAGCACGTCCAGCCGTGGCGCCAATAATGAGGCATACTACCAGTGCGGCGCCAAAAAGAATTGAGTCCGTCTCGCAAAGGTCCCGGCTGACTTTCACATAGGTCACCAGCATTAGGTTTAGAGCCCTAAACGGGTACTACGGTAAGCGCGGAAGTCGTGGTCGATCCTCGAGAGGCGTACTGCGCGTTTCCGGAATCGCCTATTCCAATATGCTCCTCATTTGCTCTCGTTCTTAGGCGACTATGTCATCGTCGTCTGAGTCAACCACAAGGAGACCTACGGCAGCATCTACATCTGAGGGTTGTTCTGCTACTCGTAGAGCCGTATCTCCTGTCGTGATATTTTCATTCAACGAGTGAACAGCCCTCACGTCGTAGCCGTTCGAATTCGGCGTCATTAAATATTTTTGAGCGCATGATGTGCGGAACTCGGTCTGCCAGCTTTTGCTTGCTGACGGTAATAGAAGGCTCCAGGCTCAGCAAAAAAGCGATTCATTCTAACCCGGTACGCAAAACATGTAGCTTTTCCCCCTTTCGCCCTAAGATATGCCCGTAATGTGTTTGAATTCATTTTCTTCGTCCAACGCATGCGGCGTACTCCACCAGAGGCGGATGCCGTTTGCTGATCCCGGGAAGACCCCGCCGACACCAAGCCATCTGAAGGGGATGATGGATGCGAGGGGCTACGAGATGATCGTGCAGCTGTTCGCGCTCGACTGGCGGCCCGCATGCTGTCGTCTTTGTGCCATCATCTAGGCAAGTGTATCCACGGAAGGTTCATGTAGAGTCTTGGAGCTCCTTCTCCTTCCATTAGGTCTCCTCTCTGTACTGCCTTGACTTGGCATTGCTCGTTAGCTAAGGATAAAGGGGTAAGCCCTTTATCGCAAGAAATGACGTCCTTATAGAATGAATCATCCAACCTCGTCAGGAAGTAATTACGGAGACTGTACACTCCGATGATAAGCGCGCTTAAAAAGCCACACCCACCATGTTTCTGCAGCAAGTACAGCCTCATAACCGACGATCTCGGGTGACGCATCATATGGGACGTCATAGGAGTGCGGACTTTTTTATTCAGGACTTTACGTTCAGTTTGAGTCCACCTAAGTATACCAAAGGTATACAGGAGTACAGGCATGATCCAACCGTTATATGCATTTGTCTTATTCACACCGGACAAAAGGCTGTAAATCACTTTAGTCAAGCGTGAATAAAACACATCGCAAACGGACTGTTTCATACCCACGCTTTTAACCACTTTGCCAATGACTGCATCAATGAGGTGGTTCCTTGGTTTCACGACCACTGTCCCGTCATCTATTTTGAGCACGCGACATCACCTGATTTAAATCCATGTGACGAATGATTCGCGTACTCAGAATAGATGTCAGTGTCTTATATATGGTGGATAGTAGTTATTATTTCAATAAAAATGCTACCTTATTGAAATCCAAATATGTAAATAAAATTCTCACGAAAGTACTAAAGCGGGTTTTCTAGCCTTCACAAAGCGATCTAACTTCATTTGAATACAGGGTAACGATTCGCGACGTCCTCGTTTCTGTAAATAAAATCGAAAAAATGAGCAGCAAAGTTCTCTTGTTCAGGTTTTATTTAACCGCAGAATTTTCCTGTTCTATAAAAAGAACTCTTAATGCGAGTGTTGGAATGTTTCGATCTTAAATATTACAAAACATTAAAATTCTTTACCATTTTACAAGTGTAACATACAAATTATATAATAGTGGTTAGGTACCACAGCAGATATTTTAAAATTATTCGAACAATATTTTAAAAGGCCGGCAACGCATGTGCAACTCCCCTGGTGTTGCAATTGTTAATGAGCAGCCGCACTTACCGTCAGGTGAGGTATAACGTGTAAACGTGTTTTTTTAGTCTTTAATATAAACATATATTTCGTGGAGAAACTTTGCATTCCCTGCCCACAAAGCGCAACGCTGAAAATGTGACAAATCCAGGAATCGATATTGTTACAGGGTCACCGCCCAGACGGCGCCCTCGATCCGAAAACTTGTAACTCTTTCCCGAGCTCAACAGTCTACTAGTTGCGTAACATTATAGCTGGAACTTATTAAGTACAGAACGCAAATAAAACATGGAAGCATTCCTAACTCCAAAAAATGACCCAACGCAAATTGAGCTGCGGTAAGCGCGGCTTACAAATGACTTTTTCTGCCAACAGGGCGGCCCACATTGGAATTAGAAAATACTCAAATACACATTTAAAAAAAAATCATCAAATCGTTCGAACCATTTTCGAGTTTTAGCGAGACTAACGGACAGCAATTGCTTTTTATATATAAGATTTGTATTACACCTTACCAATGAGATTTAAATATATATACTATAGAGTGAACATTGGGAACATTAGCATACAAAACTGTGAGCTCGCGCGTGTGTTACGCCCTCTAGTGGAACATAACAATAATACGCTGAATATTTATTTGGAAAACATTTTTGCTATTCCCCATTAGGTGACGCTACTAAATATAAGGTAAAAATCCGTCAATCACTAACATATTGGTAAATAAATAGGTGATGTTACTGGACAACAGAGGGCGCTTATTACAATATTTTTTCTTTCATCTAGAACAATCTACTATAAATAATAAAATTTAAAGATTATTTGTTAAATATACATTGTCCTTACGATAATAAACCGAAATCACGTTCATTTCTTGCTCCATATCGTCACTTACAATACCTTAAAGCACAACCGGGCATATTTTGTTCAAAAATATTGTTTAAATTTATGAACCGAATGCGTCTCGACGATTTCTTTTTCTGACGATGTCACTAAGACTAAATGACAAAAATCGGAGATATATCCTATAGGTCAAAAGTTACAGACGACAATTTTGTTGCTGATATCCGGTCTATTACTACTACTTAAATGTCTTTGCATCTTACTAAATAAAACGTCTCTGGCTACAAGTGACGAGCACAAAAATGTTAATATAAAATACGTTGTGAGCGACTTATATGATAAAGTAAGTGAAGTAGTAAAGCAATTTAAACTTAAAACTATCGGGAAATACGGTCAAATTTGACTGTGCGTTCCGCCTCAACAGTCGTGGTAGCTGCCCTGAGCTAGCGTAAATTTCACAGTACGCGAGCAAAGCAGGTTCGATCCCCGCCAGTATCAATGAAATTGTTAATTGCAATTTTAAGTGCTGATTTACCACGCGCTTGGCGGTGAAGGAAAACATCGTGAACAATCCTGCATGTCTGAGAAATAAAAAAAATATTTCCAAGACATGTGAATGCCAAGACATGGGCGGCGGACACTTCCTTGCTCAGAAAGTCTTTTTTCTCAGAAGTGAGTGTTTCCAGCAGGGGTACGTATATAGGCTATAACTTTATGGGATAGTATTTATAGTCACTTTTATGCTTAATTTTCTATTAGCTCGAACTAAATCCCCGCTTGGGTATTATTTACAGTTTCGAAATTGACTTGCGGAAAGTTCTGTTCATGCAATGAAGTACAGTACAAATGTCGACCTCATCGGACACAAGGGCCTCCGGTAAATTCAAAGCGAGCAAGAAATTTGAAAATCAAATTATCGGTCCATTGAAAGTTTCAATTCACGGGCCAATGGCGGCGAATTTTATTACGAAGTTAGAAGATCTTTGTTTTACTTTTAGTGTAATACGGGAGTAATTGGATGAGGATAAAGAAATTCAAGAGAAAATCTCAATTTTTAAAGGAAATGATTTCAGTAATTGGTATATAAATTACTGAATTCACTTTATACGTGGTAGAGCCACGCTGCAGCTATTATGGTTGTAGCATGTATGGGTCGGCTAGACAGGGGAAGAACCACGCTCTCGCGGAATACCAGCGTAAAATAGCTTAATAGCTTTAATGTGTTTCGTATGGTGAATGTAGAGAACCGGAACCCGTTTTACTGGAATCGAGGCATTCCATCTTAGTCCTCAAGGGTGACAACGCATCTGCATTTTGATTCTTAATCGAGGTAAATGTTGAGGTCTATGGGCCACAGCATCCACTTACCATCTGGTGGACTGTGTGCTCGTTTGTCCACCCTTATCCCATAAAAAAAAAGTTTTAGAATGCTCCTCTTAAATGTTGCTTTGTTTATGGAGATACAAAATAGCAGTATTCTAGTCGAATTGTTCTGTAACTTGCTCACTTTTCCGTTACCGTTACAGTCTGTTAAAGTCCATTGCTGAATTGAGGCCTCCCCCATAGAATGCCTCATAGGGGCGATATCTGCCATAGTTGGTAACCATAGGTTTCTTATGTTTAGTCGTTATTAGGAAGACGCTGCTGCCTATTTTCTCATTCTGATCGATCTGATCTGTCGCCTCACACGACACCTTCGGTACGATATGCGGCAGTGGATATTCTTACGCCGCCACTACACGGGAAATTCATTCATAGTGCTAATATAATTCACCAATTCACAGGGCTCCTTCTGCCTAAAAATAGGTATCTGTGTAAATACCACCCTCTCAAGTATTTCTGCCACAAAGCGGCAGTGCACCTACATCATTTATTTTGTAGTTTAAAGGACAAAGGGTAACTTTAATTGCAAAAGCATTCCAACTTACACTTGAGGGATTGTAGTCTTTATTTAAACTTAGTTGCAAGATCCATCGCCACTGTTATGTCATTAAAAAACTCAAAATATTTAGGTTTACCGAAATCCTAAGACTACGCAAAGTTTCTGTACGAATGTTGTTTTTTTTTTAAATAAGTCAACACAGATAAAAAGATTTCGCATGAACAATATGACAAACAATACATATATTATAACAGCATAATATAAACTACACAATAATAGGTATCAAAACTGTGCAGATATTTAAGGGGAAACTCCCTCAATAGCCACCACGCCACTGTTTGAGAAGCTTTTGCTAACGCAAGGTTTACAGCCGTAAGCAATCTCAGCCATTTAACATCATCATCATTCAATCTTGTAAGAATCCAATATATGTGTACACACAAATTTCAGAGTGACCAACGAGCTGACAAACCTGATGGTAACTACAGCCGACTTCATACCAAGAATAGGTGCGACGCATAACGACTAAATCTGAATGTAAAACAGCCTGAAGCCTTACTAATAACGCTTGGCAAGCGGTCTTACGTGGTAGAGCCATGCTGCAGTTATATTAGTAGCATAGTTGTAGCACGAATGGGTCGGCTCGACCGGGGAAGGACGACGCTCTCACAGAATACCAGCGTGAAATAGTAGCTTAATGCTGCTGTATTTCGTATGGTGAGTGTAGAGAACCCGAGACCCTTTTTACTGGAAATGAGGCATTCCATCTCAGTCCTCATGGGTGACAACGCATCTGCATTTTGATTTGCAATGGAAGATAGATGTAGATGTCTATGGGTCGCAGCAACCACTTACCATCAGGTGGACTGTGTGCTCGTTTGTCACCCTATTCTATAAAAAAAAGCGGACGGTCGCAATACCACACGTCTCGCCACTTTGAACTGCTGAGCATAATCGATTAACGAGATACTATACCGCCTTTATTCAGAAGATTAAGATTTTTTTTAGAATTTCTAAAAACAATTAAAATCAGTAAACAATAAAAAAATCTACTTTTCAAATTCTAGTCAAAGTTAAATTAAAAAAATATGGTATCGTATAATCACTCAAAACTATCATCCAAAAGCGGGCTATATCTAACACTAAATAAATTCGAAACACAAGCTATCAATTCAATCTCCAGAGGGAGTTACTAAAAGCCATTTACGCTCGTAGAATATCAATGGATGATTGATATAACGGCAGATAGTCGAAATCGACCTTCACCCGAAAGTCCCCGCTTTTGCGATCTTATCCTCTTGGGATAAGGTCGCAAAAGCTAGTAACCAACTATTTTCGTGATTTGCTAAATTTTTCAATGACAAAAAAAAGACATTTTTTTGTAAATTTAAATAGTTGATCGATAAAAAGGTTGGCCTTCGTAGGACGCTCGGCAGATGTAAAACATGGTAGAATTTATAATAATCTAGCTTGTCAGGCAAACGTTGTTCTGCCCTTTTGGACGACCCTTTGTCATGTCCTATTAAAAATCCTTAAATCCGTAAAAAAATTGTGGGTCACTCATGGGCAAAAAAACTATCCTATCTCTCAAGTTGGACCAAACTACACACGCTGTGCAAATTTGATTAAAATCGGTTCAGTAGTTTACAGAGCGTCATGCCGTTTGCCATTACGACATAAAGTTGTTTTACTGACAAGACGCGTCATAAAATGTTTCACATCAAAATTTTATGAAATAAAGGACACAGTATGTTTCAGTAAAAGTTAAAGCCTATACCAGTAAGTCTGGGAGAGCTATGAAGAGATTAGTCTGCCTCAGTGTTTTAATTCGTACGGGCGGATTTCATGTTTTACACTACCGAGCACGTGGCAAAATGCTTCAGCATATAGTTGAGTTTTTTCTCAATACGATACTCCTAGTCGTTTTCTTATAGATTAAGGGTGACGAAAGAAAACACAGGCCACCTGATGGTGAGTAAATGCCTCATTGATATCTACAACTATCCTCAATCAAGAATCAAAATACAGATGCATTGTCACTCCAGAGGACTGAAATGTTTTTTTACATAGAATAACGGTGACAAACGAGCACACAGTCTACCTGATGGTAAGTGGTTACTGTGGCTACATTTATCCTAGAATAAGAATCAAAACGCAGATGTGTTGTCACCACTGAGGACCAAAATGGAATGCCTCATTTCCAGTACAAAAGGGTCTCCGGATCTCTACACTCACCACACGAAACGCAGCAGTAAACGAGCACACAGTCCATCTGATTGTAGGTGGATGCTGTAGTCCATAGACACCTACATTTATCTTCGATTAAGAATCAAAATGCGCTCCGGTGGAATGCCTCGTTTCCAGTAAAAAGGATCTCCGGTTCTCTATACTCACCATACGAAACACAGCAGCATTAAGCTGCTATTTTACGCTGGTATTGCGCGGTATAGACGCGGTAGAGCCATGCTGCTGCTATACTTATTATGGTTGTAGCACGAATGGATGGGATCGACCGGGGAAGCACCACACTCTCACAGAATAATAGCGTCAAATAGCAGCCTAATGCTGCTGTGTTTCGTATGGTGAGTGTAGAAAACCGAAAACTCTTTTTATTGGTAACGAGGCATTATATCTTAGTCCTCAGGGATGACAACGGATCTGCATTATGATAATTGTAACTCGAGGATAGATGTAGATGTCTATGAGTCGCAGTCTCACTATCACAGGTGGACTGTGTGCTCGCTTGTCACCCCTATTCTATAAGAAAAGATAATATTCATGTAATTTGTGTCACCATTAATATGTAAAAACGTAAAACAACACATGTCTGAAGTCTTAAAACCTTCTGGAAGTAATTAGTGCGAGTGAATCGAGTACACTACCCGTGCATTTCGGTAGAAACATCGCAAAATCTCATGTCAACGTGGTGGCACCCTTCAGGCGTCGTGCCACCGTATACCCCTTACGTAACTCCGCGTATTGATCGCGAGCCGCCCTCCGCCTCACCCCTAACACCCAACCAATCGCAGCGTTCCGTTTAATTTTAATTCAATATACGTAAACACTGTTAATTGTCAGCAGTGTTGACAGCTCGCAAAAGTTGAAAATCTACCGGCCTTATTCCTATTACTTCTGTTCATGACCATTACTTACAGTATCAAGACGAACAAGTTTAAGAACTTCTTTAATAAATTATTTTATTAATTGTAGGCTTTAGGTCAGAATGAAACAAAAGTTTTCATAGCTTTCATCTTAGAATATAACAAGGTTATCTGACGTTTCTTCATCCTGTCAGATATTACAATAAATGTTTAATCTTTAATCTGGGGCAGTTGGCAGACTTTTTTATTATTGCTATTTAACGTTTCATAAACCTTTATATAAGTTTTATGAATAAGACGGTGCGAATATACTTTATCTTGCGATACCCCGACACTACGACCTCTTTAACCGGAAAGCTCCCCTGCAATCGCAAAAGTTAAATCGGCAATAACAGTAACAAAACGTAAACGCTTGAGCCAGTCTTTTGTAGGATACCACTAGGTTTCCCTAGTGTTCTGCTTTAGCGGTAACCATTCGCACCCTTTTTACAGGTAACGAGGCATTCCATCTAGTCCAACGCACGGTTGACTACGTACTCTGCATTCTGATACCCAATCGAGCACAGATGTTTTACGGTGTTAGAGCCACGGCTGCAGCTATATTATAGTTGATTCTGATTTAATTGAAGATAAATGTGGATGTCTATGGGCCACAGCATCCACTCGCCATCAAGTGAACAGTGTATTCGTTTGTCACCATTACCCATTATAGTCCTAAGGGGCTTAGTATTGCAACACATAATTATGATTCTCATTTGAGGATAGATGTACGCACATCTAAAAAGTTTGCGATTAGTTTTCGAAAATTTCTTCTTCTTTTTAGATTCATATAATTAGAATATATATTAATATTATATAATAAAATTAAATATATATATAATAAAATTCAATGTTTTTTTCATATATAAAGAAATTCAATACAAGCTTATACTCATTCAGAAATATGGCTTAGTTAATTTTAATGGATTTAAAACATTTTTTCTAGAAAAGTTGTGATTGAAAAAATGCCAAGAGTTCAGAAGTTTTACGAACAAGAAATGTAACTTTGATGGGTGACGGTGGCCACTACACAGGATTGGGATGTTGTATCCCAATCCTGTGCAGTGGCCACCTACACCGCAGCGTTCGCCCAACTGACTGCTGCACAGAAGCGCTATATCAGATTGCTTGTAGCCAGTGACCCAACAATCAACGCCACTACAAAAAAGCAAAAGTGCGGTCCGTCTCTGGACTTGACGTTAGCACTCAAGACCATTCGGAATTGCTTACACCTGAGTAGACTACGAGCACGGATGTCTTGGCGAGCAACTCTGAATTTACGGCAGCGTCAACGACGGATTGCAGTGGGCTACGCTCCGGCAAAATGAAGAAAATGAGGAAGAAACCATTTGAGGAAATTGTCTCTTAGTTGACAAATCGCGAATCAGTATTCATCCAGACAACCGACGTGTCCATGTCTGGAGAAGACCTGAAGACCCTGATTTTTTTTTTATTATAAGCATACGTGGAGAACCGGTGGAACGTGTAAGTGAGATTTGTAATCTATTTAGGATTGCTGATGGACCAGGGTCTTCGCTTTGAGAATCATGTACTTGAGATCACACGCAACTGTTTTTATAGACTCAAAGTACTCTACCAAGAGCGTGATTATCTCAGTGAAAACGTCCGCTTGCGCCTATGTGAGTCACTCGTACTTTCAAACTTCGGGTACGCAGATACTGTGTATGGTCTTCCTAAACTATTTGCTAAAACAATACAAAGGGTGCAAAACGCATGTGCAAGGTACATCTTTAATATTCCTCGATATCATCATGTACATCTATCTCTTAATAAGTCGGACATATTAAGGATGTCATTGAGGAGAGTTTTACATCTAGCCACGCTTCTGTTCGGATGCATAAAATCAGAAAGACCAGAATACCTCTTTCAAAAACTAAAATGGAGAAGAGCAGATGATTGTCGAAGCATCAGAACGGGTACACCAATTCTGGCAATCCCATTTCACCGAACAGCCTCGTTTCGTGGTAGTTTTAGATACATGGCCACTAAATGTTGGAATAATTTACCACCACCTTTACGGGAATCTAAATCTGTAAACGGTTTTAAAGCTCAACTAAAAAAAACACCTTTTAGCATTTCAAAAATCATGATTTCACGTGTAGTGGCACGTTATTTCATAAGTACTGTTTAACAAATATATACGAATAATTAATATGAATATAGTACAATCTAAAAGGTATATTATATTATATTTTTATGTGCGAGTGTGTATATGCACGGGTATGTATATGTATTTTTTTAACAATTATGGTTATTCTTAAAAATGTACACTTTGAGTAAATGGTTGATTTATTTATTTTTTAATGGAATATTAGCACCGATAACAGCGCGGGCGCAATATCGAATAAATACTATTCAGGGCTCCGCTGAAAATCAGCGCTGCTGCAGTACGTGTGGTAGCATATGCTGTGTCGGAATCCTTTTTGGCATCACATCACTCACTCTTGCCGAGACTTATTTTTAATTATGTTTACCATCTTGTACGTTGTGTGTTTTTATGTTTTTATTTACTTTTAAGTGTATACTTTGTGAGTGTATTGATGCAAATAAAACTTATGTCTATTTCTATGTCTATGTCTAAAAACAAAGAACTGCCACCGAAACCATTCAGAAAAGCAGAACATTGGCGTCCTTTTTGGTTGTAATTATGATTGGAGCTAGAACACCCACGTAGAACACAGCAGAACGTTTGATCACCCATCGAGGCTCTATGACGGCAGATCGGTACAAAACAGTCGCTATTGATGGAAATGTGAGGAGACCATTCCGAGTAAACCATGGGCACCAATTCGTACTGGTCGATGATAATGCGCCTTCACGTCGAGCTCAACGAGTCAATGCTACTTTCCGAAAATACATTACAAGGTTAGACTGGCTTGCCGGCTCGTATGACTGACACCCAAGTAGAGCACGCGTGGAATGCTCTTAAACGAGCCGTTTGGAACCGTTAGCCCCCGGACATGGGACAGGTTACCGAGGTGACTAATGCTAGATAGCTTGATCCTAAGCATGCCCAGGAGGATCTCCACATGTGCTCGAGCCAGGGAAGGAGTTATACTGTGTTAAATAAAAACCTTATATTAATAAATCAAATTAATTAACAATTTCAAACAAATTTTGTTACAATTACATTAGGATTGAATTACTTAAAAAAACTAATGATTTTTATTTTTTAATTTCAAACAGTGTATCACACACACTTCCTAGATAAAATTAAAATGAAAAAAAAATATCAGCTTTTACTAGTGAACTTTTTTGATGTGTCTAAGACGCGTCACGGGTCACATGATTCACTTACGCACAGTGAACTGTGTGTTCGTTTGTCTCTCATTATTTTTTAACAAACCATATTCTATTTTATAAAATTCCTTTATTTAAAAATCATTATAATTTATATTAAGCCACCAGTACTACCATCAAAATTAAAACAATCATAAGGCTTTGTTTTGAAGTACGGTAAATTTTAATATGATCTCGTGGACCTTGACGGTTTTCGCAAGATGAAATGTTTTTATGTGCTCGGACTTAATATAGCGAACCTAAATAACTTCCAACGCCTCGTTTACTGGTAAGTGATTTTTCAATCTGTTTACTTTTCTATCCATGTCGTCCCGTGGGTCTCGAAAGAGAAAACACAGCGTAACAAATCAGTAGATGGCCAGGGACACCTTCTTAATGACAACCAAAACATAAAAAGTAAAATGAAAAAAGGATCCGAATCTATGTAAAAGTGTTCCTTATTTTTATAATTATTAGGTACAATAAAGTTAAAAAAATCTCCGATTGTCAACCTGCCTGTCACGCATGCCAATATGTCAAATGTGATGGATTTTAGTGATGATGATGGTGATTTTATAGAATATGGGTGACAAAACAGCACAGAGTCCACCTGATGGTAAGTGGATGCTGTGGCCCATAGATAGAATGCGTCAATTCCAGTAAAAAAGAGTCTCCGGATCTCTACACTCATCATACTAAACACAGCAGTATTAAGCTGCTATTTTAGCTTTATTCTATGAGCGCGTGGTTCTTCTCCGGTCTAGCCGAGCCAAGCGTGCTACGACTATAATATAGCTGCAGCGAGGCTCCACCACGTATACGTATATGACCAATACTATGACTATCACATAATTGAATCTTTATCAATAAACTAGACTTTAACAACCCGTAGCAATTAACTGATTAAAGTAGATAACAGTCACAGAGTAATCGAAATTGTAACAAGAGATTAACGCGGAGAAACTTTGAGGGATTGCGGGATTGAGAGTTTTAGCAAGTTCTTCTCATTCAGCAGATCTAAAGGAATCGTTAAGAGAATATAGTACTTTCAACATATACTATTACTAAAGGCTTCTCAAATGGCGTATCAATTAAGTTAGGAATAAAAAAACACAAATATTTTTTTATATATACAACATGTAACAAAAACCCTGTGGTTCCCGTTAACTGCGTTTTCAGAGTCAGTATCCAAGCATATAAAAATAATTATTTTCAAAAAAAAAAACATTTAAAAAAAATTAATGAAAAAAAAATTAATTTGCAAATGGTACGTGGTTTTATTATCTCTGCATTGGGCGAGGAGTAAGAGTATTATTATATCAAAGACCCCGCAGTACCGATACTCGTGTGAGTTAGAGGAAATAAAAAAATAAAAAAATGTGTTTTTTGATAAAAATTATTTCTATATGCTTGGATACTGATTCAGTAAGTACAAGAAAATAACAGTACTTATTTTTTTTATTATATAATAAGGGTGACTAATGAACACACAGATTTAAATCTAAAAAAGGCGACCGCTCAGACCCGTCCAACTACTGGACAATCGCCATCACCTCCGTGTTCTCCAAAACAATGGAGTCCATTGTAAACTGCCAGCTCATGAAGTACCTTGAGGATCACCAGCTGATTAGTGACCGCCAATACGGTTTTCGCCGTGGTCGGTCAGCTGGTGATCTTCAAGTCTACCTCACTCACAGATGGGCGGAGGCAGTAGAGTTCAAGGAGGAGGCATTGGCCGTTAGTTTGGACATTGCGAAGGCCTTCGATCGGGTTTGGCACAAAGCGCTTCTTTTGAAGATCCCTTCCTATGGGCTTCCCGAGAAATTGTGCGATTGGATCACCAGCTTTCTTGCAGATCGGAGCATCAAGGTCGTTGTAGACGGTGCAAGCTCCGATTGCAAGCCTATTAATGCTGGTGTTCCACAGGGCTGCGTGCTATCGCCAACGCTGTTTCTTCTGCATATCAATGATACCCGTAACATTCATTGCTATGCGGATGACAGCACTGGTGATGCTCTTTACACCGGCCGAGCCAATATTTCTCGGGAAAACGTCTCTGAGTGCCGGGACAAACTTGTGTCCGAAGTCGAGTCTTTGCTGAACAGAGTCTCGGATTGGGGACGACTAAATCTAGTCCAGTTTAACCCCCAGAAGACACAAGTTTGCGCGTTAACCGCTAAAAAGAACCCCTTTGTCGTATCCCCTCAGTTTCAAGGCACTCCCCTTGTTGCCTCAGCCAGTATCGGAATCCTCGGCGTCGACATATCGAGTGACGTGCAGTTTCGTGGTCACTTGGAAGGGAAGGCCAAATTGGCCTCTAAAAAGCTTGGTGTGCTCAGCAGAGCGGGACAGTATTTCATGCCGGCACACCGCCTGCAACTTTACAAGGCGCAGGTTCGGCCGCACATGGAATACTGTTCCCATCTCTGGGCTGGGGCTCCCCAGTACCAGCTCCTTCCACTTGACCGCATCCAGCGCAGAGCGGCTCGAATCGTCGACGACCGAGTGCTTTCCGATCGGCTCGATTCACTGGCGCTGCGAAGAGATGTTGCATCTCTTTGCGTATTTTATCGCATCTATCACGGGGAGTGCTCTGAGGAATTGTTCGGATTAATCCCAGCCGCCAAATTTCGTGAACGCACTACACGGCAAACGTCCCGATACCACCCACACCATCTGGATGCTTGGCGGTCCACCACTGTACGTTTCACAAGGAGTTTTCTTCCACGTACAACCTCTCTGTGGAATAGTTTACCACCGGCGATTTTTCCGGACCGATACTACCTGGGGACCTTCAAGAAAAGAGCTTACTCCTTTCTAAAGGGCCGGCAACGCACCCGCAATTCTCCTGGTGTTGCGGTTGATCATGGGCGGCGGTAGTCACTTAACATCAGGTGAGCCGCATGCTCGTTTGCCCCCTCTTCTATAAAAAAAAAAAAAGATTTTTAGAATAGAATAGAACAGAATCGTTTTTAGTGCATATAGATTACAAAAATACATATTGATAGTCTATATGACTCAATATGTATTTTTGACAGCTTTACAACTCGTACGGATTAAAAACCGTTTTAAATGTAAATAGATACGCTTACCATACGAAACACCTCAACATCAAGCTGCTATTTTACGCTGGTAGTCTGTGAGAGCGTGGTCGAGACGACCTATTAGTACTAAAACCATAATTTAGCTGCAGCATGGCTCTACCACGTAGAGAGAGTAATTTTATAAAATGTAATGCATTGTTATTTACTTGTAAAATACAACAGGGCTGATATGTAAAAAATAACGAGTTCCCTAAGTCAAACTATAATTAAAAAAAAACATATTAAAACATAATATAAAAAATACGACAAAACCGTATCTGCCAAATTCATAAAGCACAGAATGTAAAAAGGGACACAAATGTTAAACGTACTTTTTAATAAACAAGTCTGATACAATTTAAAATACTTTGTTTTATTTTTAATTGTTTGCGTGTTGTAATCATTTGTGTTCTATTTATACATCATATAACAAAGCGGAGTGAAATATTAGCTGAGGGAAAAATGTGAAAAATGCCCTCAGTACGAGTACAATTCATTACATGAATAACAGGGTTAACATTCTACAATTAGGTTATAAAACGAATGTGTTAGGTCAACTAAGAAAGGACCTAGATCGCATAGCATGAAACGGCAGCATAAGTCTGCTGTATTTAAAGATATTAAAAATTTATTACCCAAGAACCGCTGTTTTAAGACATGTCGTAGCTAGTTTTCTTTTACATTTTTAATATTACATATTTTCGCAAAGTTACGCCTGATTCAATTAATACCCCTTTTACTAATACGAGACGTTCTATAAATCCGCTGTGGTGACACTGCAATCAAATTTTGATATCAGGTATCTAATGGCAACGGAATCCATTTAATTAAAACCACTTAGTGAAAGACAATCTACAATTTTTAACCATTAGTTTTTTTCTCGTGTTAGGCGTTATAGACTAGATAGTTGAAAAGCGACTACGGAAACGATGCGATATGGCACAGTGTGATATTAAAGCAACAGCCTATATACATCCCATGGCTGGGCACAGGCCTTCTCTAATTTCTGATAGAGTTTTAGGGCAAAGAAATGTCCGCCGCGGTGCCTCAATGCGTGTTAGCGTACTTCGCATGTCTCCGAAACATTTTTTTCTTATTTCTCAGATATGCAGGCTTTCTTAAGCCCCATTTACATTCAGCCACTGCCACTGCCCCTCGCGCTGCCGGCAATACTTCCCTAAATACTGCCGTAGCAGGATCGCGGGAAGTGTGTATTCACACTCTGCCCTACCACTCACATCGCTTTCGGCTTTCGACTATGGCGGACGTCGAAATAATTACAGCGTCCGCGCTGTGTCTTCTTGCAATACAAAATTATGTTAATAATTTAAAAAGATATCAAGTTCAAAAGAAGATAGATAGAACATTTATTTGCTTAAAAACATGGTACATAAGATGATCAATGACGTGGAACTGACATGTTTTGCCATAATTGGCATGCAAAAATGATATGAAATACAGCTAATTACACAAACCCAATGTTACGTTTTAAAATTATTGCATTGCTTAAAAGTTAGGTACAAACATTATTTTTGAATTCAAATATTATGTACAATTAAATACTTATACAGATCCACTCTATTTGAATTCTTATACAGTAAATTGTTCATAAATTATTAATTGAATTATTATATTATTGTTGCATAAATAATATTAAATATTATATGAGATTAGTTAAGCTATTATTATTTTAATAATTACACTACAGTATAAACTAATTCGTAATTTTAATTACAATAAAATATATTTAAATATAATTTAAAAATCTCAGGCTATTATGCAAATATTACCTTTTAACTTATTTTACATTTTAATTAATAAATAATCAATATGTGTTACTAATCTTTTTTAGAAATAAAATGTCAATGTTCATTAATTCCTTAAACTAAATTTTATATTAATATAATAAATTTGACGAATTTATAATTAATTATGTACATAGGTACTATGTTAACTCAAAAAGAAAATTCGTATTCGTAGAACATGATGAATTGTGGTTTTTATCGTTGAAATCCCATATAGTTTTTTCTGATTCCGGCAGTTCTAAAAACTTTATTGTATTTTCATTAATCCACTCGAAAGGCATTTTGGTAGATCGTAATTATTTAATAACAGGACGGCACGCATGTCCGTTCATCCAGGCGCTTGTCGCCAAGTGAGCGATGGAGCTGAATGTGAACACTCACTGCCGCTCGCGCTGCCCGTCCTTTGACTTCCGCACGAAAAACCGACATTTCGGGCAGTGTCAGCGGCAGCGGCAGTGTCAGCGCGAGTAGCCCGTTTACATACTGCCCTGCTCACTGCCCTGCTCACTTCCCTGCCCAACAGGGCTGAATGTAAATGGGGCATTACAATTTTTTTCTTCACCGACGAGCATGTGGTAAAACAGTACTTAAAATTGTAATTAACAATATCACTGGTGCCGGCGGGGATCGAAGAGCTCCAGAACCGTGGTAGCTCAGGGGCTCTACGCTTGCTGCCTGCGATATTATTAATATTAAATCATTATTTATTTGTAGCCTAGGCTACGTTGTTGCTTTGATAATTTTCCGACATTAGTGTAGTATCAATCAATCGGAGTACTGTCACGTTTACAAGTATCGTTATCATGTCATTCTTTGTTGCTTTATGTCATTTACCTGGGAAGATAGCTAAGTGTCTCGCTCACCAAGAACGATGACATGGAGACACTAAACGGCTGCTTGGTTTTTCAGAATGTTCATTACTACTATAAATTTAACGATTACAATGTTTCTTTACCTGATGGTAAGTAGATGCTATGGCCAATAGACAACAACAACTATCTTCGATTAACAGTTAAAATGCCACCCATAAGGGCCAACATGGAATGCCTCATTTCCAGTAAAAAGGGTCCGATTTTCTACACTGACCATATGAAACACAGCAGCATCAAGCTGATATTTCATGTTGGTATTCTGTGAGAGCGTAGTTCTTCTCCAGTTGAGGCGACCCATTCGTGCTACAAACAACATCGCGCTAACACGTGTAAATTCACCGTATTCGCCAACATTCGTCGATCAAATATCGAATATTTCACTTTCAATTCTAAACGATTAAGACATGTATAGGTCACACATTTGTGAGGCTTTCCTCTCGTGCATACCCACGTTAACGTACGTCACTAGCCACACCTTGGTAATTCAGCACTCTGACTAAACAAGGTTACGCACAGATTTCATTGCAACCACACATCGTTACTAACTTCTTAACAATCTTGTTTACGTCACAGAGCCAGTAAATGCTTTTTTTTAATTATAAACCAGTACTGAACTATTATCCCAACTTATGGTAAGTGCTGATGCAGCAGAAGATGGTTAACGCACTGAATTAACTCTACAAAAGCCTATTCTTATCTAAAAACATGAAAGTATTTCTTTAAGGGCATTAAGTGTGCAACATGACACTATAATTCAAACAAACTCACACATTGAAAAAATTTATCGTTGATTAGCTAACAGTTTATTATATTTAATACGACACGGGACGCATTCTTGTATGTGTGAGACAGTGTAATAATATCCACTATCCCATATCGTAATAGGGCGACATAGGTAAATTGAACCACGAGATGGGCAGCAATATCTGGCTGATAACAGTTGAAAAAAAAAACACTGCGGTTGTCAACTCGTTTGCCAAACGTCTTAACTAATATCCCCCTATGACCTATGAGATAATCTATGTAGGAGGCCTGTGTTCAGCAGTAGACTTTAATAGACTCTAACGGTAACGGTTAACGTATTATGCCGCAATGTTATATTGTGGGAGACTGGTGTCGAAGCTGGGCTTTACGCTTGTTTTTCAGGAGGCATTTGCTATATACATATACCTTATTTCTAATTTACATAATGTACTTTGTATCTTTTATTTAAGATATTTTTATCATCCAATTAGACGCCACATAATTTTAAACTTATTTAAGTCGAAAACTGATTAGAAAAACATTTTCTATGATTAAATTCCTGTTTAATCAACTTTCTAATAACCTCTGCCAAATGTCCGCGAGCAGTATAATTGCTTCCGGCCCCGCTCTGCAACAGGAAGTAATCATAAAACAAACTCGTGAACAATTTTTCACCAGAATGAATTAATTAATATCTCTGCCTTGACAATTTCGGATTGAGATTGACTTCACGACGGACAATGAAACTATATTTTCTACTTTTCTGCAATATAAATTTGCTTTGTCACTCTTTCCTCATTCATTATTTCTAAATGGCCAAACCACCAAGGCATTCCTTTCTTAATCCTGATCACGACATCATCTTACAAGCTACACTCTTCTGACACAATTTCTGACCCTGTCACTCAGTTTCAGCCTTAACATACTCCCTAACGACCGCATTTCTACTGCGTTTATTCTACTCTCGTGCTTTTTCTGCCACACCCAACTATCACTACCATACGTTAAAGTAGGGACTAACACAGAACTGTGAATTGCCATACGTGCCTTTTTTGACTTTTTGAGTGTAGAGCCCCATTTAATGTATTTCCTTCATTCACTCGTCGTTCTATATCCTTATCATATCTCCCATCTTGCTAAATACACATCACAAATATACAAACTCATCTACTTGCTCGATCAACTCCCCTTCTATTCTTATGTCACATATCGTTTTACTTTCTTCTCTTTCAAAAACCATAACTTTCGTCTTACTTGCGTTCACTTTCATACCT
This sequence comes from Parnassius smintheus behrii, assembly GCA_036936625.1. NCBI lineage: Eukaryota > Metazoa > Arthropoda > Insecta > Lepidoptera > Papilionidae > Parnassius > Parnassius smintheus. The sequence goes on from JAUPFT010000023.1 coordinate 2,724,952, forward strand.
CTTTCTTTTAATGATCTGTTCATTAATGTAACCATCATTTGCAAGTCGGCCGCCGACGACGCAAGAATAACTTGATCATCGGAGTACATTTGACGGTTAACTCACCCATTCTTAATCCGCATTCTTCAACTTTCAATTTTTTCAAACAACTGTCCATAAATAGGTTGAACAGCCACGGGGAAGCCACACAGTCCTGTCTGACACTTTTATGGATGCCAAACCAGTCCGAGTCGACCCCGTTGATCCTAACACAAAAACTAGAATCCCTATAAAGAGACTTTAATGTATGTATCAACCCAGCGCTCAACCCAAATGAGTTCAGTGTTTGCCATAGCATATCCCTGTCCACTTTGTCATAGGCCTATTCCAAGTCGATGAACGCACAAAAAGCCTTTTGGTTTTTAGCCAAAAACTTCTCCGCGATCATGCGCATGGAAATGCTTGACCTGTACACCCCATTCCGTTTCTAAATCCCGCTTACACACACAAAAAAAGTTAAATGTTAAAGACACAAGAAAAGGTTGTTTGTGAATCAAGTTCTTTTGGAAGTAAATACGCAATAATATTTTTTATGAAAAGATAACTAGCAAGTGTTGTACTATTTTGAAATCTTAATTAAACGGGCCATTTTTTAAAACATATGGTAGTATAGTACATTTTTTATAAAGACAAGGCGTCAAAGTTTTATGTTAAAACGTTCTTAACCATGTCTTAATTAAACTTTATTTTTGTAGTAAAATCAAAATATTAATTATTGGTTTGTGACTGCATTCAATAGCATGGTTATTTAGAATTAAATTTAAAAAAAAACTGAATAATTTAGAAATTTGTGATAACAGAACCTAAATACGTGTTGATTTTCAACATTTTCAAAAGTATACCTATTATCATTTAACCAAGTAACACGGCTTTTTTATTTTTACTGGAACTGGTGCAGCAACATTTAGTTTCGGGACATCCTGTATATATGTATATAAGACACGTACGGCGCTTGCCAATCTGTTTGCTTGTTATTCATATTTATTCCAGACACATAAAGCAGGCTAAAGGCACTCATAATCCATAATAAAAGAAAGATTGAAAAGAGAATCTCTATAAGAATATTCCACAAGAAAAATATACATCTTACGCATCGTTGAAGTTTCATACTAAAGTGTCACATTGTTGTAGAAAGAAAACTGAATTAACTTGGCACATTGATCTTACGCATCGTTGGAGTTTGAGATTTAACTGTCATATTGTTAAATTAAGATAAAATAATCGAAATATCTTCGCAAATTGTTAATGTAGGATAATTTTTTTTGGATTTTTCTGGTACACTAGTGGATTATTCATAATCCGAAGCACTTTTATTTACTTTTTATTTTTAATGTTCATTGTAAGACACGTATATTAATCTCAAGCATCCTTTTCAATTTGAGATTTAACTGTCATATTGTTAAATTAAAATAAGAAAATCAAAATATCTTCACAAATTGTTAATAGTTTTTTTGGATTTATTTTGTAGACTAGTGGATTATTCATAATCCGAAGCACTTTTATTTACTTTGTATTTTCAATGTTTATTGCAAGACACGTATATTAATTGCAAGCATCCCTGGAATTTGAGATTTAACTTTCATATTGTTAAATTAAAATAAGAAAATTAAAATACCTTCGCAAATTGTTAATGTAGGATAATTTTTTTTTTTTAGATTTTCCTTGTATACTAGTGAATTATTCATATTCCGAAGCACTTTTATTTACCTTGAATTTTAAATTTTCATTGTAAGACACATATATTAATCTCACTCATCCTTGGAATTTGAGATTTAACTTTCATATTGTCAAATCAAGATAAGAAAATCTTCTGTCCTCATCTTGGCAAATTGTTAATGTTTATTGAATAATAATTTTTTTTATCCAACAAACATTAACATTATTAGTTGAATGGATATTTTTTTGGATTTTTCTTGTATAGTACTAAATTATTCACAATCTGAAGCCATTTTATTTACTTCTTATTTTTAATGTTCATTGTAAGACACGTATAAAGAGTCACACTAGGACGACTTAAAGAAGTTAAAACTGTCAAATTGTTCTTTTTCCAAAAAAATACCAGCTGACTCGTCCAGGGAGAGATATTTTCTAAACCAGTGGTAAATTAAACATAAGGATGACTTTCAATGAGTATTATTTATAATCTATATCAATATAAAAAAAAACATTTGTCACACGCGGTAGAAGTGTAACCTTCAAGTAAAATGAAACAAAATATACATAATATAATTTTCACGGCAAGTGATTTATTCAATATAATAATTTTCAACCACCGGTGCGGCACGATATATAAGATAAAAGCTTAGTTTTACGGCTAATAAATGTTACAATTCTTGTATTTAGCCGTGTTTTCTTTTTATAGAACAAGGGTGACAAACGAGCACACAGTCCACCCGATGGTAAATGAATGCTGTGGCCCATAGACATCCCACGTACATTTAACCTCGATTAATAATCAAAATGCAAATGCATTGTCACCCCTGAGAACCAAGATGCAATGCCTCGATTCCAGTAAAACGGGTCTCCGGTTCTTTACACTCACCATACGAAACACAGCAGCATTAAGCTGCTATTTCACGCTGGTATTCTGTGAGAACGTGGTCCTTTCCCGGTCCGGCTGACCCATTCGTGCTACAACCATAATATAGCTGCAGCATGTAGAGCCATAAGTAAGCCGAGTAAAATTGCTTTCAAAAGCGCCATTTCATTTTATAGGAAAGTTATATTATTGAACAAAACAAAACAAGGCCTAATTTAAGCGACTAATTTAAAATAATATTCTATCTCATTCTCTCTTTATGTGTGTGTCTTTATATCTGTATGTATGTCTGTCTGTGTGGGCTAATCTTCGGATTGGCTGAACAGCTTGTGATGAAACTTTACAAGCACATAGAGAGCAATACCGGAAGGGATTTAGACTATATATTAACCGAAAAACATGATTAAAAAAAACTAAAATAAAAGTCTTTAATTATCTTAAATCTCAACGCCACATCAAGATTCCGGCAAAGCCGGAAGGCGTCGCTAGTTATTAATAATGTTACTCCTCTAACAATCTGATAACAAATCATATTTGCTTTATTAAAGGTGCGAGCATAGTATCTCTCGACCTAACTAAATATAAGACCCTGCCAAGTGAAAAAGCTATTAAGGCACCGCAATCGTGATAAAATATGAATCCAATATCAGATTCCTTGCGCACGGAGGAATTAATTTTGGCTGAGAGATTTTGGTACGCGCCTGAAGGTCTTCATTACCCTTCTTATAACGAAACGACGGGTGGTTTGAGATAACTCGAATGCTGCAAAGATTGATTAAACTTACCAGCATAAATAAACATGTGTTCCCAAATTATATTCATAGATAGAAATAGAGGGATTCCATCTTAGTTGTCAGGCAGGGGTGACTCTGCATTTTGATTCTTAATCGAGGATGAAATAAATGTAGATGTCTATGGGCTACAGCTACCACTTACCATCAGGTGGACTGTGTGCTCGTTTGTCACTCCTATTCTTCAAACGGCATTATCTTATTTTTAGGACCCCTACGGGACGGTTTGGGTTTGGGGTAGTGTATATTCCTACGCCTATGTAGTTGTGTAGTGTAGTACAGTTATGTAGACTGCGTTTGACAATTTTTATAACTTTGTAAAGTTAAGTACAATAACTGAGGTGACAGCTCCTAAAGACATAGGAACGTAAGTAACGTACGTAAGTTGATTAATTTAATATTAAAAAGGGATTCTTCATTTAGAGCGTGGAAAGCATCGCCAAAAAATATGAGTAAAATATGAGTAAGACAGGCCTTTTGGTCTAGTGGTTAATGACCCTGACTGCTATGCCGGAGGTCGTGGGTTCGATTCCCACCCAGGACAAATGTTTGTGTGATGAGCACGATCATTTGTTCTGTGTCTGGGTGTAATTTCTCTATAATATTTATGTATTTAGAAATATATAAGTATGTTTATCGGTTGTCTAGTACCCATAACACAAGCTCTGCTTAGCTTGGGACTGGATGGCGTTGTATGATAGTTGTGGAATATTATTAAAAAAAAAGTTTAGAATATACGAGATTTAGAAATAGAGTAAATAAAATTATAAATGATGCCAATAACAAGTACAGACAAAAACAAATAAAAGATTGCAATGGTGATAGCAGAAAAATATGGTCAAATATTAGTACATGATTAGGAAAAACTAAGGCAGATTTGGATTTAGTAATTAAGAGGTACTTGGGTAGATATGATACTTTACATAACATTTGCACAAAATTTTCTAAAACATTCACCAAAGAAATATTAGACATCAAGCATAATTGTAATTTAATTTTTTTAGATAGAAACATGTATGTTAAAGGGAGCAAGGTGTCTTTTAGGTATAAGAGAGTGAAATCATGTGATATAGAAAAAATAATTGATAAATTGCACCATAAAAAAGCACCAGGATTGGACGGAATTAGACTCAAAGATTTAAAGTTAGCAAAGAAAAAATAAGTCCAATACTGGCCCATTTTGCTAATATGTGCCTGTCAAAGGGTGTTTATCCTGATTTATTAAAGAAATCAATCATTCGCCCCATATTTAAACATGGTAGTCATTTAGATTACAGTAATTACAGGCCAATTGCCATTTTATCAAAATATATCAATAAGATTGTTGAAAAGGTGGTTGTAGGACAAATAACTGACTTTTTGGAAAAGCATAATATATTATCAGAGGCACAACACGGATTTAGAAAAAATCGCAGTACAGCCTCCGCACTTGCACTATTTTCGGATACAGTTAATGAATACTTAAATGAAAGAAAACAGGTTATGGTTTTGTTTATTGATTATAAAAAAGCCTTTGATATTTTGGCCCATAATATGTTATTGCAAGCGATGGAGGAGTGTGGAATAAGGGGCCCTACAAATAACTTTTTCCGTAGCTATCTAATAGAACGCTTCGCACTGTAGTGGATGGCGTTGTGGGAGAGGAGGCCAATATTAGCTTGGGTGTACCGACCGGTTCTGTTTACGGTCCTGTGGGTTACATTATGCATGTAAACAGTGTATCCAATGTAATAAAAAACTGTCAAGTGTATGCGGATGACATGTGCTTGCTATTTGCCTCTTAAGAAACAAAAGAATTGCAAAATAATATACAAATTGATTTTGAGAATATAACAAAATGGGCCCATGATAATGGTATAATTTTAAATTTCACACTCTCCATATAATGCTGCAGCAAAAAAGACCAAATTGAATGAGATAGCTGTTATAGGCCACGGTTTTGAGTGCTTGCATAATAATAAAATTAATTGTAAATGTAAAGAAATTGAATTTGTTGAGAGATTTAAATATTTAGGCTTGATTATTGATAAAAAACTTTAATTGGAAACCTCAAATATCTGATGTATGTGCAAGGTTGTCGGCTGTATTATGTAAATTTTATTATTTAAAATATATCTTGAACACAAAAACTATGTATCTTCTATATTATGCTTTGGTAGATTGCAAATGAAAAAGTTAAAGAAAATTGTAAGAAAGATTATGTTAAGTTATTCTCTATTTGTAAAATTTTACCGGTAGAACACAAAGTTAACATGCTATTACTTCTGTAAAACATTAATAGAAACAATTATAATAAAAAATTGGATAATAAATATAGAACCAGGAAAGTTAGAGAATGGAAATTATTTCAGCCTAGTGTTAAAAACTACTATGGTAAAAGATGTACAAAATATTTCATACCAAAGCTTCTTAATGAAATAGATTGGCTAAGGCAAGATAGACCTAATTGCAAATTAAAAATTAAAAAGAAACTTGGGAAATATTTTTTGGATAAAATGCTATGGTTGCGCGGAAAACCATTCGTATTATTATATTTGACGGTAGGGGTGCCAAGTCGCTTGTTCCTTTCCGAAAAAACGATATCATTCATACCCTCCTATCGACACATCGGGGTGGTGGGGTGGGAGGGGCAAGAAGATGATTCTAGAATGTCACGTAATCATCGGAGCCGAGGAAATATAAGACACGCGCGACCGTTGCGCGTCCTCTCTTCCCACCGCGCCAGTCATTGGAACAACAGCTCTCTTCCCACCGCGCCAGTCATTGGAACAACAGCTCTTTCCACCGCAGTCGTCGTTGAAACTACAACGCTGCTCTCCCGACGCACCCCTGGGGCCCCAGAGTGTCTGTCTAGAAGAAGTTCTAGAAGTTGCAGCTATAGTGCTCTACACAAATAGAAGAAACCCCCGGTGAGTCAATATTCCTTTAATTATTTCCTGCCTTATATAGTTTAACCCGCTCCAATTTTGTTGTTCTCCTAATCAGGCAGGATTCCTTTTCAGCGATTTGGCACAATAATAGTTGTAGTTTTAGGGAAGAGCGAGTGCATTATACCGCATGCTATAGTAGTCGCCTTTACGTAAGCGTAGAAGCAATCGCATATACAGTCCACTTTAGTTAATATCTCGCGTAATAGGTTTAAGGTTCGACCGGGGAATTAGACTTCGGCAGCCTTAGACACGTGGCTCCATCATTTTATGGTCCTTCGAGCCGGATTTGGTCGAATTGTTGAATTAATTAATTAGATAATGCACTCTAATTTATGGAATAGACTTAAATAGTGTTCGTTTAAATTTAAAATTTGATTAGGTACTCGCAAACAGAATTATTCGTTTTATAGCGCTCGTATTTGATTAAATTTAAAGCCTATTAAATAATTGAAACAGTGTAATAGGAACCGTTTGATACGCTACCCACAATCTTGATAAAATTATTGAGTGCAAATGACGCGTCACCTCGACTCGCTGCGCAGGTGTTCGATTTAATTACGTAATACGGCATACCGAGTGTCCATCCTTCATTGTTTGTGCGTTGTGAGATTAATTGTGATTAATATAACTTTATTATAATAATTTAAAATGGCAGTTAGTGGAAGTGAAATCAAAATTAAAACGCTTTATGCCAAGAGGACATACTCTTTTCGCGTATGCAGAATATAAGTGATTATATAAAGAACATTCATATAGAAGCAGTGCGGGAAACCTTTTTGAGTGAAATCGAAACGATAGATTATTTGCGGATAGATTACGAAAAAATATTAGACCAAATTAATCATTTGGAATTACAAATCGACCCGAAATACACAGTGAACTACCAACCGCTGCTGGCATTCGAAGATATGTTGTGTCGCGTGAAAAGAACTGCGAGGTCCCTCCAATCTCAAAACGAAGCAAAGCCGGAAACACAGGTACGTACAAGTGACTCGATTAGGTTGCCGCCAATAGATATTCCGGTATTCAATGGTGATATTAAGACGTGGCCCTTCTTCTTCAGTAGTTTTCAAAACAATATACACAATAACCCATCGTTATCGGACGCCCAAAAATTATATTACTTAATTAGTAAACTTAGTGGCAGGGCACAGTCGATCTGCTCTGGTTTTACACCTACAGCAAACAATTACTTATTAATATTCGAAACGCTTAAAACTAAATACGAAGATAGGAGAATGTTAGCTTCCGAATATTTGAACCAGATATTCGATCTTAAACCTATATCATCCGCGAACATCAACGGCTTAGAGCAGTTTCTAGATAAATTTGTGGCATCGGTGGCTGCACTTAAGAATTTGAAATTTAATGATCTTATGGACGTGGTGTTTCTCCATGTTGCATTAAAGAAATTAGACCCCGACACCGTGCGTGCGTTTGAAATGGAGCATCGTAGCTCGGAGATGCCTTCTTTTCATTCATTAGCATCGTTCGTGCGAGATCAAATAAAGGTGATGCAGCGCTCTCCGAACGTTAAACAGGAGATTAAAAGGTGCGTCGACCGTAGACAGACTCAACCATCTAAAATAGCAGGGTCGTTAACTTACGTAACCGCTACGCCAACATCACTCCAGCATACTTGTATAGTATGTAAAGATAAACACGGTAATTTATATAATTGTGCGACTTTTGGTAAATATTTACCAAGCGAGCGTTATAAATTAGTAAAGACAAACAACCTATGTTTGAACTGCTTAAGCGATAAGCATTTAGTTGCAAAATGCAATTCGAGTTCCGTATGTAGCAAGTGCGCCAGGAAACATCACACGCTATTACATTTTGAAAATAGCAACATAGCGGCGTCAAGTAAAGCGGACAAGGAATTCGCCCCTACTAAGGTCAACGATTCTAGCGGTCGACCTGGTGATGTCGCTCTGTGCTCATTGGCAAATATGGGAGCACAAACTCCTTCAACCGTGTTACTGGGTACGGCACGTATTTTGGTTAGGGATTCGCGTGGAAACGAACAAAGCGTCCGTGCACTGCTGGACAGCGGAGCCCAAAATAGCTTTATAACGCGACAATGTTGTCAGCGCTTAGGCTTAGTAATAAATAGGTCACTTTCATGTCCGGTAATTAAAGGCATCGGAGGCACTAGTAAAGCGACACAGGAATATATAAATTTAAAATTTTATTCTCGGATAGATCGTAATATTAACTTTGATATAAATGCACTAGTAGTAGATAGGGTCACTGAACGGTTGCCAACCGTTTCGGTTGACACCTCGGCAATGATTGAATTTAAGAATTTGACTCTGGCGGACGACACTTACGCCGTTCCTGGAAAAATAGACATGCTCATTGGAGCATCGCTTTTCCCTCATCTTTTGTTAAACAATAAGGTCAGGGGCAACTCCTCGCATACCGCGCCTTACGCACTGGAAACCGTATTGGGATATGTTATCCTTGGCTCCGCCCCCATCATAGATAGCATTTCGGCAACATCCTGTTGTTGCACCGTCGCTGTCGAACCTCCCGAATTATCGACTCGCAATTTTCGGGAAATAGGGGAGGGGAACATCCCGCGCTCGGGTAATAAATTACGCGAAGGGTCGAGAAGCAAGACGTTAGAGTCTGTTGTTAGTAAACCTGTTGTAGTTTCGTCGCAGCCGAAGGGAACGCCGAGTAGGGATAGCCCTGGAGCTAGGTTTACCGACACCGCGAACAAGGCCCATATTTAGATTAGATCGCCCCGCAACCCGTCAGGTGACATATTCAGTGCTCGAATCGATCTAGTTAGCGGAAGCGCGCGCGGCGCGGATCGAGGTCACGGTCGCGGCGCATGGAGACACCGAGCCGCTGCGACAGAAAGCGTGCCTCACTGGAGGCTACGGAATAGACCTGCTGAGACCAATCTTGATTGGCGGGAGGAAGTGAGACTTCGCGAGCAACAAGCCATATGCAGTGTTGTTCCGAAGCGTTCATCGCATAGTTTCACCGCTTATTAATAATTATAGCTTAGTCGCTTAGAAATTGCATACTTGTGATTGGATAGTTTTATTATTTAAATATTAGTTTGTCGTTGATAGAATTATATATTGGTATTTCCTTAGTGTTTGTTAAGCTTGTTGGTGTTCCGTAAAATTAAAAATAAAATAGCATAGTTTAGCCGCGCCACAGCAACACGCTGTGTTATATTTAAATCATTTTTATACGTGGTAGAGCCATGCTGCAGTTATATTAGTAGTATAGTTGTAGCACGAATGGGTCGGCTCGACCGGGGAAGGACCACGCTCTCACAGAATACCAGCGTGAAATAGTAGCTTAATGCTGCTGTATTTCGTATGGTGAGTGTAGAGAACCGGAGACCCTTTTTACTGGAAACGAGGCATTCCATCTTAGTCCTCACGGGTGACAACGCATCTGCATTTTGATTCGTAATCGAGGATAGATGTAGATGCTTATGGGCCACAGCAACCACTTACCATCAGGTGGACTGTGTGCTCGTTTGTCACCCTATCCTATAAAATAAAAAAAATAAAAAAAAAATTTGTCGTTACAGTGTAGCCTTTGTAGTTTAAAAGTCGATAAGTAGTGTTTGTTCGTATATCGTTACGTCCGATTACAACTATGCTGAGTCGCTAGTATTACGTGAACTTCAACGTGCGCACTTCTCTGAAGAAATTAGAAGATTACAATCGAATAGAGCTTGTAGTCGCGCCTTTCAACGCCTTAAGCCATTTTTACAGGATGGGATTGTAAGGGTAGGTGGACGCTTGTCCAACTCGCAATTGAGTTTCGACCAACGGCACCCTATTGTTTTACCGCGTAAAGACCATATCATGAACTTATTAGTCGATTACCATCATAAATTGAACTCGCACGCTGGCCCCGACTTGTTGATGTCGATTTTGCGTCAGAATTATTGGATTCTTTCTGCACGTAGTTTAATACGCAATCGGGTGCACAGATGTATAGCTTGCTTTCGGGCACGCCCCAAGCCGTCATTTCCGGAAATGGCGGAACTTAGATCTTGTAGAGTAATACAATCAGTAAAGCCCTTCACGCACACCGGGTCTGATTTCGCTGGTCCGTTTAAGGTCACGCTCACTCGCGGGCGTGGTATAAGATCCACAAAGGCTTACGTCTGCATTTTCGTATGTCAACTACTCGAGCGGTGCATATAGAACTCGTTGGTGATCTAAGCACAGCAGGCTTTATGGGTGCATTTAAAAGATTTCTATCCCGCCGTGGCCCTGTAAGTAAATTGTATTCGGATAACGGTACGAACTACGTCGGTGCAAAACGTATTCTATCGGAACTACATGAGCTCTTAGCTAGCAAGTATTATAATTCGGAGTTCGCTCACATTCTAGCCGAGAACCGCATTGAGTGGTCTCTGAATGTCCCAGCCGCGAGTCATTTTGGGGGCAATTGGGAGACTAATATCAAGAGTCTAAAGAGTCATTTATACCGAGTAATAGGAGATCAAATTTTGTCCTTCGAAGAGCTAAGTACGGTGCTCGCTCAAATTGAATGCGTAATGAATAGTCGCCCACTTTGTCGTACGTTGTCTAGTGACCCCTCGGAACCGCTGGCTCTAACTCCAGCACATTTTTTGAATTTAACGCCTTTAAAGTATTTGCCAGCCGCAGTTATGGATGAGAACAGACTTAGCATTTCCGCACGCCACAAATTATTAGATCGGTTAGTGCAATCGTTTTGGAAACGATGGAGGATGGAATACTTGCATACTTTGCAGTCTCGACAAAAATGGAACACAGCAACTGAGCCTTTAGCTGTAGGAACTGTAGTTGTGCTCACCAAAGAGAATACGCCGCCTCTCCACTGGCCGTTAGGAATTGTCGAAGAAGTCTTTCCCGGTTCCGACGGAGTAGTTAGGATAGCTCGCGTTAAGACCACGGTTGGGTCTTACTTGCGTCCGGTTGTCCGTTTGTGCCCCCTGCCTCTTCCATAATTTAAATTAGGTTTCTAGATTAAATTGTAGTTGAATTTAGGTAATCTTAGCGTAGTTAGTTATTTTGTTAGTTGATCTTAGCTCTAGTTGTATTAGTTAATTTTGAAGGAAATCCTTCAAGGGCGGGGGAGATGGTTGCGCGGAAAACCATTCGTATTATTATATTTGACGGTAGGGGTGCCAAGTCGCTTGTTCCTTTCCGAAAAAACGATATCATTCATACCCTCCTATCGACACATCGGGGTGGTGGGGTGGGAGGGGCAAGAAGATGATTCTAGAATGTCACGTAATCATCGGAGCCGAGGAAATATAAGACACGCGCGACCGTTGCGCGTCCTCTCTTCCCACCGCGCCAGTCATTGGAACAACAGCTCTCTTCCCACCGCGCCAGTCATTGGAACAACAGCTCTTTCCACCGCAGTCGTCGTTGAAACTACAACGCTGCTCTCCCGACGCACCCCTGGGGCCCCAGAGTGTCTGTCTAGAAGAAGTTCCAGAAGTTGCAGCTATAGTGCTCTACACAAATAGAAGAAACCCCCGGTGAGTCAATATTCCTTTAATTATTTCCTGCCTTATATAGTTTAACCCGCTCCAATTTTGTTGTTCTCCTAATCAGGCAGGATTCCTTTTCAGCGATTTGGCACAATAATAGTTGTAGTTTTAGGGAAGAGCGAGTGTATTATACCGCATGCTATAGTAGTCGCCTTTACGTAAGCGTAGAAGCAATCGCATATACAGTCCACTTTAGTTAATATCTCGCGTAATAGGTTTAAGGTTCGACCGGGGAATTAGACTTCGGCAGCCTTAGACACGTGGCTCCACCATGCTAGATGTATGACCATTTAAAAAAATATTATTTGTTTGTAATACTTAAAAAATATATCCTAGTTATATTTACAATTTTTATTTTGTTGCAATGTTATGTGGGTGGGGTGTTGTATTTGGAATTGATAGAGTGTGGAATTTATTGTGTTCATGTTTTAAATTTCTAGTTGTTTTTAATATTACGTGGGTTGGGTACTTATTTAATTTAATTATGTAATAGGATATAAGAGTGCATTTATTCGCCAACAAACTGTCTTTATAGTTTCGCGAAGTTATGAACTGTTCTGTAATGTGTTTTTTCTGTAAATGTCATTAAATAAATAAGTGTAAAAAAAACTAATCAACTCATATACATATAAGATCGATTTTGATTTGTTTCGTTGTCCATATTTTTAAAGGAAATACTAGCAACACTATATGCATTCTTCTTCAATACCAGCCCGATAAAGTACATTACTGTACATATGGACTCTCCCGTTGCTAAAGTTAAATTACAGCGTATATAGGTCCAACTGTTGGGCGTGGGTCTTCTCTCATTTCTGAAAGGGTGTTAAGGCAAGGAAGTGTCCGCCGCGCTGCCTCAATGCGTGTTATCGAACTTCGTCTTTGAAAATTTTTTTTTATTTGACGCTCATGCAGGCGTCAATCACTGCATTACAGTTAATCACCACCGTGATTGTTGTAAAACTGACAGCCTGCATGAGCGTGTAATGTACGCCTAACGGATTCGCTTACACCGTCACTACACAGCAATCATTACTAACTCTTCCATTGTAAAACTGACAGCCTGCATGAGCGTGTAATGTACGCCTAACGGATTCGCTTACACCGTCACTACACAGCAATCATTACTAACTCTTCCATTGTAAAACTGACAGCCTGCATGAGCGTGTAATGTACGCCTAACGGATTCGCTTACACCGTCACTACACAGCAATCATTACTAACTCTTCCATTGTAAAACTGACAGCCTGCATGAGCGTGTAATGTACGCCTAACGGATTCGCTTACACCGTCACTACACAGCAATCATTACTAACTCTTCTATTGTAAAACTGACAGCCTGCATGAGCGTGTAATGTACGCCTAACGGATTCGCTTACACCGTCACTACACAGCAATCAATACTAACTCTTCTATTGTAAAACTGACAGCCTGCATGAGCGTGTAATGTACGCCTAACGGATTCGCTTACACCGTCACTACACAGCAATCATTACTAACTCTTCCATTGTAAAACTGACAGCCTGCATGAGCGTGTAATGTACGCCTAACGGATTCGCTTACACCGTCACTACACAGCAATCATTACTAACTCTTCCATTGTAAAACTGACAGCCTGCATGAGCGTGTAATGTACGCCTAACGGATTCGCTTACACCGTCACTACACAGCAATCATTACTAACTCTTCTATTGTAAAACTGACAGCCTGCATGAGCGTGTAATGTACGCCTAACGGATTCGCTTACACCGTCACTACACAGCAATCATTACTAACTCTTCCATTGTAAAACTGACAGCCTGCATGAGCGTGTAATGTACGCCTAACGGATTCGCTTACACCGTCACTACACAGCAATCATTACTAACTCTTCCATTGTAAAACTGACAGCCTGCATGAGCGTGTAATGTACGCCTAACGGATTCGCTTACACCGTCACTACACAGCAATCATTACTAACTCTTCTATTGTAAAACTGACAACCTGCATGAGCGTGTAATGTACGCCTAACGGATTCGCTTACACCGTCACTACACAGCAATCATTACTAACTCTTCCATTGTAAAACTGACAGCCTGCATGAGCGTGTAATGTACGCCTAACGGATTCGCTTACACCGTCACTACACAGCAATCATTACTAACTCTTCCATTGTAAAACTGACAGCCTGCATGAGCGTGTAATGTACGCCTAACGGATTCGATTACACCGTCACTACACAGCAATCATTACTAACTCTTCCATTGTAAAACTGACAGCCTGCATGAGCGTGTAATGTACGCCTAACGGATTCGCTTACACCGTCACTACACAGCAATCATTACTAACTCTTCCATTGTAAAACTGACAGCCTGCATGAGCGTGTAATGTACGCCTAACGGATTCGCTTACACCGTCACTACACAGCAATCATTACTAACTCTTCTATTGTAAAACTGACAGCCTGCATGAGCGTGTAATGTACGCCTAACGGATTCGCTTACACCGTCACTACACAGCAATCATTACTAACTCTTCCATTGTAAAACTGACAGCCTGCATGAGCGTGTAATGTACGCCTAACGGATTCGCTTACACCGTCACTACACAGCAATCATTACTAACTCTTCCATTGTAAAACTGACAGCCTGCATGAGCGTGTAATGTACGCCTAACGGATTCGCTTACACCGTCACTACACAGCAATCATTACTAACTCTTCCATTGTAAAACTGACAGCCTGCATGAGCGTGTAATGTACGCCTAACGGATTCGCTTACACCGTCACTACACAGCAATCATTACTAACTCTTCCATTGTAAAACTGACAGCCTGCATGAGCGTGTAATGTACGCCTAACGGATTCGCTTACACCGTCACTACACAGCAATCATTACTAACTCTTCCATTGTAAAACTGACAGCCTGCATGAGCGTGTAATGTACGCCTAACGGATTCGCTTACACCGTCACTACACAGCAATCATTACTAACTCTTCCATTGTAAAACTGACAGCCTGCATGAGCGTGTAATGTACGCCTAACGGATTCGCTTACACCGTCACTACACAGCAATCATTACTAACTCTTCTATTTACTTGGAGATCAAAGTAATCTTAAAATACATGTCAAAATCACGGAAATAATCACAACTATGATTTTCAAAATTTCGAATGCAGCGCTGTGTTAATATTTCAAAGCAATCGGTAAAAAACTTACGTAGATTTAAAATTTTGAACAAACAACATTTACAATTTTATTGATATAGATATGTGAGAAAGCTTGTGAAAGTATTACGTTATTTATTATCTAATCTCGCATAAAGTGCTAAACAAATTTTGATTAAATTTGGCACATAAATCTTTTCCTAGATTAACACATGGGATAATTCTAAGCACTGGAAAATAAAAGAATAAGACAGTGTTTCTGTTTTCAGGCGGGCGGATTCGCAAGTAATAGGAAATTAAATACACAACAAAGTGTTCGTACTCTAGTTAAGTTAAGCAACAAAGTGCTTTACTTAACTGAAGTACAAACATCAGCATAACCAAATTAAGCGTAAGTTCATTAGCATTTGGAAATAAAAGAAAAAAAACAACGCTCAAGTTGTGTATTTCTGGAGACCTTGGGTGAATTAATGGCAGGACAGTGTTGCGAACGACACTGGGAAATTAAAATAATAGGGTAATTAACATAAAATATTTCTTATGTTTTCACGATTAACATAAAATATTTTTGCAGCTATATTATGTTTGTGGTATGTATAGGTCGGCTCGACCGGGGCAGGACCACGCTCTCACAGAATACCAGCGTAAAATAGCAGCTCAATGCTGCTGTGTTTCGTATGGTGAATCTAAAGAACCGAAGACGTTTAACACAGTAAACGAGGCATTCCACTTTAGTCCTCAGGGGTGACAACGCATCTACATTTTGATCCTTAATGGACGATAAATGTAGATGTCTATGGGCCACAGCATTCACTTATCATCAGGTGAGCTGTGTGCACGTTTGTCAGCCTTATTTTATTAAAAAAAATTGCAGAATATTTATTTTAAAGAAGTGGATTTAAGAGGCCATAATGATTAAAACATTTACAGGTAGTTAGGATTATACCAGGAATACTTGTTAAAAACCCCACCCCGGTCGTGATACCACTTGATGCCTTTAAATAATGCATAATATGCAAATACGGTTACTGTATAACAATACCAACATACGAGAACACAGGCGTATGGGCTTTAAAGAGGGCATTTACTGCATATTTGTTAAGTTAGCGTAGGTAAAATACGTCCATACATATTTTTTTAGGACTTTAAGCACTAACGTAAAATAAAAAGTTAAAGTTAGAGCCTATATACGGCCCGCAGCACACAGCCGCCGAACATCATATTCATGTGTCTTCGAAAAATATTTTTTCCTCATTTCTCATACATATAGGTTTCTTTACGTTATCTTCTTTCACCGCCAATCATGTGGTAAATCAGCACTTAAAATTGCAATTAACAATTTAATTGGTGCCGGCGGGGATTGAACCCGGGTTGCTCGCGTACTGTGAAATTTACAGCGAGCGCTTAACCCCTGAGCTACTACGGCCCTCACGACACACACTAAGGTAATAAACATATACAAAAAATATAAAAGCAACGCAACAAAATATCAGTATACAGATCTATCTCTCATTACTGAGAGGACCCTGCGGTAAGGGAATTTTCACCTCGATATGGAGGGATTTCACATATTCTCGAATTATTTTAACTATTAGTCGCCTAGGGAATTTTTGGATTTTTGACTTGATGATATACACTCCATAGACTACTGAAAAAGGAACATTTAAAATTGTTTAAGAACCGGCTACATAAAAAATGTCCGCATCAAGTAAACCGTTAATTTGTATTAGAAAAGAAACCTTTGGTGAAGCCGAAGATAAATTTGCCTGTCTGCCATCGCGAGCTAGGGCATAAAACGGGGTCGTGCGGTTAGACATGACAAATTTAGAGGCGAAAAATGTATAAGGTACATGGATTCTAATTATGGAAAAATCTTTTATTTATATTATAGAAACGATGATAAATAATGGCAGACAGTTTCCTTTGACCGTCGTACACGTATTATGACAGCAGTTAATTTTTTTTATTCCTAAGCAAAATATTCATAATACATAAAAATTAATTTTTGTTTGTTCGTATTTTATCTGTTGCCATACCGCTCACCAGATCGTTATAAAACTTTGTCAACTCATTGATTGCACTTGCGCGAAGATTATAGGCATAATACAATTAACTTACACTAGGTGGCGCGTGTTAACAGCCAAATTTATATCAAAGTTGTATATAATGCAATGAATATATTATCATTCCTAATTAAACTAACAAAGAAACCATATTTTCACAATTATTTCTTCAACGACAGTAACGCGCCGGGTATCAACCCGGCGCGTTACTGTCGCAGTGAGTTGAGACTAAAATCCCAAAGGTATTCTGTAAGAGCGTGGTCTTACCCCGGTCGCGGGATACTAGTGTCCAGTCCAGTCCATGACATTAATTGGATGTGGAAATCAAATGTAGGTCACTTCCTTTGATAATTCTTCCGTAACCATTAGGCTGGTGACGTTAAATAAATATGTTCCAACCCAGACTCTGTTAGTAACAGATATGCTTGGTGTACACTATTTACTAGGTAGTAAGGACAACCATTCTGCCTGAGAGACAGTCTGTGTAAGTAGCACTCTCCTGCCCATACCTATCGGTACCAGTGCTTGCGCTGCTATGTTTCGGTTTTTAATAGGCATGTCGATCCGAGATCGATTAATCGAAGAATCAATTTCCTGTTCCAGAAAGATCGATTTTTTAATCGATATAATAGTACTGAATCGATCCAGTGACTCGATATTTCACCCTAGAAAAAAGAGATCGAATCTTTTCCTGTTTTCATAAGAACTATACCCAAACTCGTAAAGAACGACAGTTTTTCTATTTAAAAACTAGCTAAACTCCTGGAACTAAACCTGAACTAAACCTCTTCTTAATGGATTAAAGAAATAAAAAATTAGTAACGTTCAAAAGCGATCTTTTTCGGTAAGAATCGATGTCCCTAGTTTTTAATGTATAAAGAGCAAATGTAAAAACAGGCTGTGAGGCATTTTATCTTAGTCTTCAGAGGCGACGAGGCATCTGTAGCCTTCTTTAATTGAAGTTGGCTGCAGATGTCGTGGTCATGGGACGCTATTGGCACTTACTATCAGGTGTACAGTAAGTTCTTTAGGCTCTCTAGTTATTTTTAAAAAAAATGTCGTAAAAAATTATACTTTTAACCTTTTAAATTATTCTTTGTACAACTTGTCTCACTTTCATAAAAAAGCTTAAATTAAAAGTTATAAAGAGCTGTGTCTTTTGTCTGAAACTCCAAAAGTTACTTTATAAAATATGGGTCTTCTTTATGTGATGCCGTAGAATTTAAATAAGACAAAGGGGGATGCCCATATTAGGCCATGTAACGCCCAACAATGTGCATTTGTTAAAAAAATATATCTTTATTTATGGTTATTAATCGCGGTATTCATTTATCCTAAAACAATGGGAATATTTTTGCACAAATTAAAAGTACCGAAAAGATAAAAATAAAATTAGGTAAATACGTAATTCATTAGTCTGTGAATAAAATAAAAAATGTTGCCAATCACAAAAATCATTAAAAAATCGATTCCCCTTTTCGATCGATTACTTATGGTGTCATTATTACCATGCATATATGATCTTTCGATAACTATTACGATGTTATGATATAGGTTTAAAATAACCGTTGACAATGGATATTTATCCAAAGCAGTCGATACGCAACCGTTATAACCAAATGTTTACCGACTACAGACGAAAAAGGATGGTTATGTTTTTACTGTGTGTGCGGATTAGGCTATGTTGAATCGTTTTTTGCTATGGTGCTTAAAACGTAGGATGCATTTTATTATTGAGGGAGCTACTATCAAAGAATATTTTATTCGCTTAACTCGTAAAGTACTTGACCAACTTTAAGAATTCTTTCACCACTAGATTGTTATGTATAATTTTAGATATCTAATATAGGGTTAATTTTATTATAGAGGGCGCTACTTTCAATGAATACGTTTTTTGGCTAATCTCAAAAATTACTAGACCGATTTTGAAAATTCTTTCACCATTACATTGCTAATGAGGGCGTTAGCTGTGTGATAAATTATATTATTACAATAAATAATTGTGAGATTAATATTTTCTAAATAAATAAAACTAAATACCTACCTAAGATGTTCAAATCCAATTATTATTTTTACAATTTAAGAATCGTATTTACACACTTTACTTACTCATTGATTATTGTAGATAAAGAGGTAATAAACCTAAAGTAAAAGAGCTCCGCTTAAACGAAAAAACTATTTATTAGAATAAAACTAAATGTTGAAAAAAAGTGGTTCAGTGCGAGTTGGACTCGCAGGCCCATGAAGAGTTCAGTAGTAACAAGCATATATTTTAAATCGAGTCAAAATACCACTATCATTATCGCCAGCAACAAATTATTTTGTTTTTCATAGTGTTTGTATAAATAACAAAGTTGTTTTTGCGGTTCCTTAAAATGTGCTACTTGTATCAAAAAAAGGACTATTATACATTAAAGGGGTTTCTGTGGTTTATTCATTACCAAAGAGAAAAAACTTATTGCGCAAAATAGGTTTTTATTAATTTCAAGTCATCAAAAGCGGCAGTCAACCATTAAAAACTAAAACAACCGTTGTTATAGGCTCGGTTGAATTCATTGACAACCTTCACATTTATAGTTATGATAATTAAACAAGCGAATTACTAGCTGATTTACCAAGAATTCTTTAGAGTATAACAAAACGCTACTGCACAAGTTAACTGTTATTCTTATCTGTTTTTAACATAACATTTAAAATGGAATCATGTTATGATAATTCAAGAAGTTAATTTCCAGCTGATTTACCACGAATTCTCTAAAGCATAACAAAACAATACAGCACAAGCTAACTGTTCTTAAAAATACATTTGAAATAGAGTTTCAATAAATAAAGGAAATTATATTTTAAAAAGCGTGCAGAACTTAAAACGCGTCAAAGATTATTCTTTTTATGATATTATTAATCGAATAAAAATCGATATCATTCCATAGATTTTATGACCGTTAAGTGGCAACATCGTATCCGACAGGTAGGCCGCTGTCACTGTTATGTCACAAGAATTAAATTACGTGTTGTTATCGTGTTATTGTTCTGTTGTAAAAGTAAAATGCAATTGTTGATCTCTCAACAATTGGTTCGAACACAGCAGGTAAATAGTTGGTACATATCACGATGTGGTATGTCTTCCTCTAAGAAATGCTTTATAACTGAGTTTACTTGAATAATATCAATATAATAATTGTAGCTTCTTTATTAGGTATAAGTTTCGAGTACAGTGAACGTGTAGTGTGGCACTCGCAAAATGCACCAATAGTTCGTCTTGAACATATATACATCAGCTGTGGCACTGACACTTATGAGAATAAGATCACACACATTGTTTGTCTTCGATTTTCCACGTGAGGAATTATTTGCGCTACGTGAGGTAAGTGTTTAACATGTTTAACATTTCAATTTATTAAATGTGATCCATATATCTGATAATTATACATGTTTTTACACTGATTGTATATCAACTCAAGAACTTGTTTTATTTTTTCACATCTGCCCTAGCTATATCTGACAAACATACTAGCTTATTTATGAGATTAACCAGTTTTATCAACTACCAAGAAAGGAGACAGTTGATTTTTCATTGTTTTTGGACTGCTGGTAGTCTGTCAGTCCTTAATTATTAAATAATATAGGGCATTAAATCCGTCCTTGTGCAGTAACATTTAACTTGATAAATATTTTATTTATATTTGAGTTTGAAATAAATCTATTTTATTTTTTCACTTTGACTTCATTTTTTGTATTTTACATTATTTCAGTTGTCATGCCGTGTATATCATAATTGCTGGCAATGAACTGATAGAACAGCATCATGTTCAACTGCAGAACGGGAACCATCTGAATCATCTAGTCCGTCCTCGTTGCAATCTGAAGTGAGTAATGTATTGCACCCAGAACAACAAAGCTTAGATCATACATCACACAGTGTACTGCTAACTAATTATATAAAAGCACAATGTTTTTTACCAGGTTGTAACAGTTCCATCAGCATTGCAAGTATGTTTTTTTGTGATTAACTACATATTGCGATAACAAACATACATAGTGACAAGTACTATGTATGTGTGTTATACTTGGTAGAGCCATGCTGCAGTTATATTAGAAGTATAGTTGTAGCATGAATGGGTCGGCTCGACCGGGGAAGGAGCACCCTCTCACAGAATACCAGCGTGAAATAGTAGCTTAATGCTGCTGTGTTTTGTATGGTGAGTGTAGAGAACCGGAGACCCTTTTTACTGGAAACGAGAAAATGATCTTAGTCCTCACGGGTGACAACGCATCTGCATTTTGATTTGTAATTGAGGATAGATGTGGATGTCTAAGGGTCGCAGAAATGTCTCCAGCAGATGGTGAATCTCAGTTAATGACAAGATATGCTAATAAATCCAGAGCCGTGACTATGTGTCGATATGGGTACTAGAGGTGGTGAATGGCATTTTTAAAACTGAATTTAAAATATTTCATCAAAATTACTTTAACAGGGCTTCTACACATTTGATGATAGACTGCTGTGGCTTCTGCTATAGTTAATAAATTGCACACAAAAATAAGGGACAGGGATGATGCGGCTCAAATACTTGAAATAGTTCATCAAAATATGGAGACAAATAATGATTTTTCTGAGTATGCTAGGGAAAACAATCTAAATAGAGCTAGGGCAGGCAGACTTTAGAAATATAAATGTAGACTTTAAAATGTTAGGGAATTTCCTGTTTTAACTTACAGCGACTTAATATTAATTGCTTGTGTCACATATCAATTAAAGCAAGCTCGCTACTATTATGGTGAGCATATAAGATTTAATGGTTGCTACCGGATAGAACTCTGTAATAACCAGAGGAGCAGCATTATGGAAGGAATAAAGTTAAGCCCTAGCTGATCTTTACTTAGGGCTAGAATTGCAAGTCATCACTATTAGTCGTAAAGTGTATTTTATTATATTAATTCTATATAATATCTAATATATAAATTCTTTTTTAGGAAGGATGCTTGGTACTACCACCTGCTTAGGACCCTGTAATTAATGAAATTAAAAACTCAAGCATACCACTGCAAGACTTCTAGACACAGTAAGTTCATTCTGTAGATCGGACAATAAATAAAAATTAAAAATCTGAAGGTACTCCGGGTTAACGCTGACATTGGGACGTCGGTCACCTCAGTCTGCCGTAACCATGGGTGCTGGAAAGCACCCGAAATGTCTGGAATTAAAAATCAAAGAAATAAAACGCGATAAAATCGATAAAAATAGTTGTTAAAAAAACTGCATTTGTGAAAATAAAAACTTCAAATATTTTCAAAACCCCGACTTTTTTTAAAGCAATTCCTTTACCATTTCATTGTTTTAATTGCATATTATCATATCTATATGCTTTTATATGTGGGCACTCATGGCCGAAGTGTCTATGAAGACTGGGCATTGCCCTTTTACGAATATTATCACGTTTAATTTAACATAATTTTACTTATGTTTAATTCCTGACGATTCGAGTACGTGATGGGGGGATGTTCGACTTCCCGATGTCATAATAAGAATAGAATTAAAAAAAGTCTTATTTAATGTCAAGCATTCTTATAAATATAAAAAATCCAATAGAAATATAAAAACTACTAAGTTGCCAACATTTTAACCCCAATAAACTTTCCGACACCGGCCCCTCGTTTTCGAGGCAGGTATTTCCGAAGAAAAGCCTTATTCAGCGATGCTAAGTCCCCGTTCTAATTTCAAAAGCTTACTCAATTGAACGTACCGCAAATACCTTTATTGTGAACGAACCCTATTTAGTACACAATTGTATATGACGCCTATGATTTATTATCAATTCCTAAATTCAAAGAGCACAGCCATTCTTCGAAATATTGAATCCCGCAAATATAAAATCTTATACATGGTAGAGCCACGTTCGCCACGAACACCATCGTAAAATAGCAGCTTAATGCTGTTGTGTTTCGTAAGGTGAGTGTAGAGAACTAGAGACCCTCTTTACTGGATACGAGGCATTCCATCTTAGTCCGCTGGGGTGACAACGCATATGCCACATTGATTTTTATCGAGGAAAAATATTTATGTCTATGGGCCCTAGTACTCACTTACCATCAGGTAGACTATGCTCGTTTGTCACCCCTATTCTATAAAAAAAAACTAGTTTTACAGTCCGCCCTCAGAACGGTATTCACTGAAGCTTTAACCTAATAGACATAGGCCTCAGACATTTAACTGTAAATGTAATCGAAATTAACGAAAAACTTGACTGACAGTGCTTCACTTCACCAGACAAACAAACTCACACGTTGTAAAATCACAATACCCCCCAGACCTGAACAACAGTGTAACAACCTATAACGAATATTGGCTTCCACAGGGATTCGTTGCCGTAGGTTGCCTATGTTCATAATTAATTATGCCATTCCGGGAACCAGAACCTAGTAAATTTCGAGCGCGAGCGCTAAGCATTTGAGATTCCTTATATGTACGAGTATATGATATCTACCATGGTATTTATGATAACTATAGAACTATCATCAATATATCAATTAATAATAGATATATCTAGATTATAAATTACAAAAGCGTAAAAAAAATTATTACAATTATTATATAATGTTGCAGTATTTCGTTAAGCCATGTAGTCGAAATATCAGAATAAGATAGGAGGTTAGGAGTAGAATCTACAAGAGCCACATTTACTTAACGCGAAATATATCCAAATTTTTCAATTATTTTCCTCTGCACCAGTCGTAGTTTATAAATGTTATCAGTGATAGATGCCTTTACTTTAAACAAACATGTGATATATATTTTTCGTGAAATGAGTAAGAAAACAAAATAAAAAGAACTTTCAAGTACGGAATAACCGATGATAAGATACGGCAAAATGTCTGCGTAAGTACTGCATAAAATAAACATATAGGTTAAAAACGTTTCTACTCCAGTTGTGAGTCCAGTCGTCTCATTACTGCGAGGGTATCGGACCGAAAAGAACCTTCCGGACTTCCTCGTTATCTATTGACGGACTTCAGATATCCTCGAAATATATTCGTGAATGTATATATTATAGTAAAGTTAAGTTACAACCTATATACGTCTCACTCCTGGACACAAACCTCCCTCGTAGAAATGAGAGAGGGAGATAGAAAGGATAAGCGAGAAGACCTGTGTCCAATGGACGATACAATGATTTCTTAAATTTACTCTAACACTATAAATTGATTTAAACTAGTTATTTACCGATTTTTATCGTGTTGAAATAACTTTCTTTTCATATTTCTGACATATTTAGTTTTTTTCTATATTTATTTTAGGTGGTAGGGCCCGCTGCAGCTTTTTTTTAAATATGGAATAGGGTGACAAACACGCATACAGTTCACCTGATAGTAAGTGGATGCTGTGGCCCATAGACATTTACATTTATCTTCAATTGAGAATCAAAATACAACGCGTTGACAGGCCTTGAGGACTGAGACGGATTACCTCATTTCCAGTAATAAGGGTGCCGGTTCTCTACACTCACCATACCAAACACAGCAGCATAAAATAGGTCTTGAAGCCAATTACGGATTTACAATATACTTATTTAGCTTAAAAGAACGTCACAGAGTATTCACCACCTTACTTAAAAATAGATGTATGAAATATAAACATATTTAAATGTAAACAAAGCGCACGAAATTTGTTTAAGTGCAGAAGATTGTGTATGTTTGCACACGTATGTGAAAGTGAGTGTGTGTGTGTGTGTGTGTGCATGCGTGCCTGCGTGCGTGTGTGCGTGTGTGTTTGTGTGTGCGTGTGATCGATACAAATTTTAATTAAATAACTATATTTTAACATAAATAAATATATGTTATAAATATAGACATGATGTATGTAAACTATAGCGTATAATTATGTATCCAATTAATACCTGCTACAAAAACTTTCTTGTATTTATATTGTTAATACTATTTGCTATTTAAATTTATAGGTTAGTTTATAATTTGACATATTTTTGCAAATTACCTTGGCAACTTCACGTTTGAATGAAGGTTTACTAGAGTGAAAGATATCAATTGTATTAAATGTTTTATTATAAATTCTGTGAAGCCTATTGACAATCGAATTGTGAGCATAATTAGTTCTTTTAAGGGCAGTAGCAAAAAGTGTCGTATGTCTAGTTCGTTTATTTGGAACACAAAAACTTAAAATTTGTAACGCTAATTCACAACAGTCTATGTAGTTATTACATATGCCGTGTAGGAAGGACATATCCATTAAGGTTCGTCTACTTTGAAGAGGCATGAAATTATAGCGGAGACTAGATTCGCTATCATCTGAAAAGTGACAAGAAAAACGAGAATGTAGGTGCTTTAAAAATTTTAACTGAATATTCTCTAGCTTTTGAATATACGTCACATATTGAGGATTCCATATTATACTATTATACTCCAGAATACTTCTGACATATGCAAAGTATAGCTCGTAAACATCCAATGTCTGAAAAGGGCTTACTGACTCGTAAAACAAAACCTAAATTTTTGTATGCTTTCGCGACTATTATATCGATATGTTCGGAAAATGTCAATTTTGTATCCATTTTTACCCCTAGATCAAGTACACTATTAACCTCCGATAAAGTAAAATTATATATTTTATAATTGTATTTAATTGGATTAATTTTTCTAGTGAATGATACAAAACAACATTTCTTTAAATTAATACCAATACGATTTTCAATATAATAACAGTTTAATCTATCTAGATCGGCTTGAAGGTTACTGCAATCAGTAATCCCATTAATTTTCATAAAGATTTTTGTATCATCAGCATACATTAAAAATTTTGCATGCTTAAAGCATCTACGAACATCATATAAGTACGTGGCATATAACAAAGGTCCCAGGATGGAACCCTGCGGTACGCCAGATGGTACCTCCAAAAAGTCGGAGCGTGAGCTACCTACCACTACAGCTTGAAAACGATTGCGCAGATATGACTCGAACCATCTCAACAAATTACCGTGAATACCCAGTTCAGATAGTTTACGCAGAAGGATACTGTGGTCAACACGGTCAAATGCCTTCTCGAAATCCGTATATATTACATCTACTTGTGACCCACCATCCATACTATTCGATACATAGTCTACAAAAACTCCAAGGTTTGTAGTAGTTGACCGGCCTTTTATAAATCCATGTTGTTCAGAGGGAATCGAAGTGGCAATTATTGGATATATATGAGAATGGACTACTCTTTCAAAAAGTTTACTGAGTACGTTCAGGATCGAAATGGGACGGTACTTCTCAATTGTTGATTTAAGACCTTTTTTATGAATTGGTACAATATGGGCTGTTTTCCAAATGCGAGGAAAGTAGCCTTCCTGAAAACAGCGATTAAAAATATGTGAGATAGGAAGAGATTTTTTACGTGGTAGAGCCATGCTGCAGCTATATTAATTGTATAGTTGTAGCACGAATGGGTCGGCTCAACCGGGGAAGGACCACGCTCTCACAGAATACCAGCGTCAAATAGTAGCTTAATGCTGCTGTGTTTCGTATGGTGAGTGTAGAGAACCGGAGACCCATTTTACTGGAAAAGAGGCATTCCATCTTAGTCCTCAAGGCTGACAACGCATCTGCATTTTGATTCGCAAACGAGGATAGATGTAGATGTCTATGGGCCACATCAACCACTTACCATCAGGTGGACTGTGTGCTCGCTTGTCACCCTTTTCCTATAAATAAAAAAAAAATAAAATAAAGATAGAGCAACTGCACACTTGGTGAAGAATATTGTTGGAATATTGTCGCTACCCGCACCTGTCGATATGTCGAGATTTTTAATTAGCTTTAAAATATACTCTTTATTAATTTTAATGTCATGTATATTAGCAATTTGCAATGGACTATTATGCGTATCTTGTAAATATAGATCAGACGGTTTATTAAAATTTCTCTCAAAAAACTTATTAAAGGCGGAACAAATGTCAAAACTGTTACTGATAACTAAATTATTGTACGTCATCTGTTGAGGATAATTACAAATATTCTTTCTCTTAGATTTTACATAGGACCAGAAGTATTTGGGGTTATTTTTAATTTTTTATTGTGAAGATTTTATATAGGAATTATAACAGTCTGACTGCATTTCTTTTTGTCTACTTCTTAAGTCTGAAAATTGAGCATAGTCGTTTGGGTTTTTGTATTTTTTCCAGTGTTTGTGAACTTTAAACTTTTCTTTAATTAAATTTATTAACGGCCTGCTATACCAGATGGGATAAGTGTGCACACCAGAGTGGTAAACCTGAGGAACATATGTTTCTATGCAGTTATTTATAATTGCATAAAAACCAGCTATTATAGTCTCAATATTTGTGTTAGTGTCTAATATAAACGACCAATCCTGTTGATTTAACATTTCATTAATGATATTAAAGTCAGCACGCTCATAAATATACTTTAATCGCGATTGTGTCTTCAAGGGAGGTATGAGTATATCTGACGCAGTGATAATGAGTTAAGGGTGGTGACAGTCTTCTTTAACAAGGTGGAAGTTGGATCTACTAACAGTGACGGAAGAGTCTGAAAAAATTAGGTCTAGTATTTTATTACTATTATTTAAGATGGTATTATATTGCATAAGACCTATGAAAGCCGTATGGTCAATGAGCTGTGATGCAGAATTCTGGACTTCAGCAGAGCCTTTCCTGAGTATAACAGGTCCATCTTGTGTCCAGTCTATACACGGTAGGTTAAAATCGCCTACAAGTATAAACTGATCATTGGGATGATTATTACGTATTTGTGAAATAAGATTTACAAACAGTCTGGTTCTCTCTGAGAGTGATGAGTTAGGGGGTATGTAAACCACTGCTAAGTGGAGGTCGTGCTCTAATCTCACAGCACTAGAAGGAACCGTCACCCAAACGCACTCAAGGTTATCACAATGCCATTCGGATCTCATACGGGCCTGCAAGTATGGTGCACACATTAACATGACCCCACCTCCCAACGACCCACGGTCACGACGAATCACATTATATTTATCATTACATAATTCTGAATCCAGGATTCCGTCATAAAGCCAAGTTTCGGTTATCATAACCACATCATAATCAAGCAATAATAAATTATTATAATATTCATTAGTCTTAGTCCTCAAACCCCGTACGTTCTGATAATACAGTTTTAATTCTTTCAGTGTAGTATCCATTGAAAAAACAGTTGACTATGCCAGTACTTATAATAGTTATAGTAAACAATTACATAATCAAGGTACCTAAAAATGTAGCAAGGTATAGGCGTAAGATATGAATAATTATAGTTAATAATAGTTTTTAATAAGAATAAGTAATAAGTGATTAATAAATGTGTAAATTTTACTTGTAAATATGTTATTATTAATCGATAATAAATAACATTATATCTTTTTAAGAATATTCTGTATTTATATTTGAGAATGTAATAAATATATGTATATAAGTATAAGTAAAGCGTTAGATGAGTGCAGGTATATGTAATTTTGGTAATGTTTTTAATGTATGTGAGAATAATGTATGATTTTTTTTTATAGGATAGGGTGACAAACGAGCACACCGTCCACCTGATGGTAAGTGGTTGCTGTGACCCATAGACATCTACATCTGTCCTCGATTACGAATCAAAATGCAGATACGTTGTCACCCGTGAGGACTAAGATGGAATGCCTCGTTTCCAGTAAAAAGCGTCTCCGGCTCTCTACACTCACCATACGAAATACAGCAGCATTAAGCTACTATTTCACGCTGGTATTCTGTGAGAGCGTGGTCCCTCCCCGGTCGAGCCGACCCATTCGTGCTACAACTATACTACTAATATAACTGCAGCATGGCTCTACCACGTAATATGATGTGTTTTCAGGCATTTCATCTTAGTCCTGGGGGGGGGGGGGGTGTCACATAGCACAAACTCGTCCGAATCCAGGCTTGTCTTTAATATATATAATTCCCTATCATTTTGGGTCCTTAAAAATAAAATTCTTCCCAAATGCATTAACGTCTAAATTTATTTGCTGGGCTTAACTTAAAAAAGCATCCCCCGTAACATAATTTAACATAAATTTTAACGTATTTTAATAAAAATAATCATTTTAACATTTAGAGCGCATAAACAGTAATAGTGAAATTGAATGTTAAGGTTAACGTTATATAGTCCATTACTAACTTGGCTATTAACCGCCAATCAGTCATCGAGTCGCCATCCGCTCTTGGAATATTTAATTTCATCTCTCCCACTCAGCGGTGTGATGGACCGATCGAACCCCCGACCTTGTTTCACGATTAGAACAAGCGAGTTAAGCAAACTGCCCTAAGTTATATTTAAGCAGGTAGGGTTGTCGCATGATATGATATACTTATTAAGAAATAAAACAATTGACAATTTATTATACGCGAATAATAATAATAATAAATAATGCCCTCCGGGCCGGATTTCGGCCACGGCGGCCTGCCTCAACGCGAATAATAATAACAATACCAACACCACTACTCCCAACACCACTATTCCAGGAGACACACAATCGACGATGATACGACACGTGTTTCGCCTCTACACGAGGCATCTTCAGGTGATGTTGACTCTACGGCGGCTGACTGTTAAGATAACTTGCTAAGATAACTTAGCGGTCAGCCGCCGTAGAGTCAACATCACCTGAAGATGCCTCGTGTAGAGGCGAAACACATGTCGTATCATCGTCGATTGTGTGTCTTTCCTGGAATAGTGGTGTTGGGAGTAGTGGTGCTCGGATTGGTGGTGCTGGGATTAGTGCACGCAATTGAGGGAGGGCGGGAGGTGCTCTTCAAACTAGGTAAGACACATCATTTCATTTTATTTAGCGGATGGTTGCAAAACAACTATTAATATCTTTTATTATAATGGATTTCCGCAAAGTAACGCCTGATTCTATCAATCAATTATAATAATAACAATACTAATTTTACGGATTTTATAGCGTTTTAAATTTTTTTCATTTCCGAAGTTTCAATGAGTGTCATAGTTAACGAAGGCTACCTTCAACTTTTAATTAGGTATTCATTTTTGGTCCGATCTACGCAGAACGAGCTTACAGTATCTTGAAGACTTGTAGTAGTCCGACATCGTATGTTTGGGTTTGATTTTTTACCGTTTGGAAAAATAGGGCGTAACACGTGACCGTTCACGTGTGTAAAAGCCAATGGGCACTGATATTTTACAAAAAAATAAAACATTTGAATCAAATAAATAAATTAAAATCTATCGAAATTCAAATCATATCCACCATATTTTGTAATATATTAGCGTCATAGGCTTCTACTCCGTTCACATGTTACGCCCTATTTTTATCCTGGCGGTAAAAAAGGTCATTCAGTACACGTATGGATATCACTTGAGTTGTCCGGAAAAATATACCGTCTCAAACTTATTTCCTCTCAACTCCAGACCAATTTTATAGCTTGCATTTCGGAACATGCAGCGTTTCTAATATTCTTTGCTATTTGTAGGGTGCGTTAGAAGAGAAAATTCCCAAGGAAGTCAAATCTAGTGTCATAATCATCTAAAGTTATATATTCATTAAAACAGAAAGATCCATTGGAGCGGAGCTCCCATGGTGCAAGAAAACGATTCTTTGAAATCTGCATCTGGCAGTCTGCTTAAAACTACTTTCAATCAACCTTCATGTGTACCTAGAGATATAATAACTGCAACTAAGATTTTAATATTTTTAATTCGAAATTCCGCCATTTTCTTGCATTTTGAAAAGTTGTTTAAGCATGAACGATTAAATGTATAATTTATCGTCTCAGTTCTATGTGTTGTACAACTTTAGATCTTAATTTAAATTTTATTCGAAAACCTACTTCATCCCGTCAGCGCAGAGTACATAAAGGCATACAACAGCTCTTAAAAGCTGAAAGCGTTTAAGGAAGCCATTTGAGTAATTTATAATTCAGAAGATAAGAGAAATAAAAGACAAAACTGTTATATTTATTGTAATAGGGAAACGTAAAATAGTTATTTCGACTCGTCCTGGTAAGCGCGCTTTCTCCCTCTCACATTCCCAGATTTCATGGGTCTTGCTAATCAAAGGCTCGAAACCCTTATCAAATGCTGTTCGAATATCACAATTTTAGTTGTAATTATATAAACGAGAGGCCATTTATCTCTTGAAGCTTACTACTTACTACTTACTCAAAGCACTTGGGTATTGAAATAATATACACGTAGTAGCATCATAATACAGCTATATTATAGTTTTAGTACAAGTAGGTTCAACCGTGGTAGGAACACACTCTCACAAAAAGAAACGGCAGAATAGTTCTGCTAGTTTCCCATGGTCACTGTATAGGAGCCGGATTTACTGGTAACGAGGCATTCCATCTCTGTCCTCAAATGTAGATATTTATGGGTCACAGCATCCATTTATCATCAGGTAGGCTGTATGCTCGTTTGTCGCCCTTATTCTAAAAAAACAACGTTCCGTTGTACTTGTGATGTAAGGTTAGCTTTTCTCTAGAGATTATAGTATTCGTATATTGTATGACGGGCCAAGTGACCTTAAAATTTATTACAGTGTCAAAAGTGTCGAAGATTGTGACAAAATACAACAAGACCTAAATCGCTTGGAAGGCTACTGTATAAAAAAATAAACTTCACTTAAGTACATCAAAATGAAAACATATCACTTTCACAAAAAAAATTAACATTATTAAATACACTTATAAACTAAACTATGTTTCGTTGGAATCAGTATCTTTAATCAGGGATCTAGGATTGTATTTAGACTCTAAACTACACTTTGATGAACACGTAACGCACATAACCAATAAAGCCTTTCAGCTTTATGGTTTTGTTATGCGGACATGTCTATCCTTCAAACATCCCACCACATTTTTAACTTTATATAAATCTCTAATAAGATCACAGGTTGAATATACCAGTCCAATATGTAGTAAATATAGTTTACAGTTAGAGCGTGTTCAACGAAAATTTTTAAAATCTACAATGTACAAATGCTTTAAAAGTAATTATAATGAATGTTATGAACTTTTATTAAGAAAATTTAGTGTTCTTTCTTTAGAATCGAGAAGGATGCTCTTGGATCTAACTTTGCTTTATAAAATCTGCCATAACGAATTTGATTGTAATGAACTCACCAATCAAATATACATTCATATACCTAGTCGTTCGAATCGTATACGTGAGCTACATTCACATCAAATTTTCGTTCCAAAACCAAGTAAAACAAATGCAGGTGCACGTGCACCTCTAACTCGTATAATGGAATTATACAACAACAAATTTAATGACATAGATACCTTTGGATTAACTTCTTCTAGATATAAAAAAGCTGTGTATGAGGTTCTATCTGAATTTGATGCAAGTTAATGTAATTGCTTATTTAGGTTAAATTTAATTTTTCACATCTATGTATTATCTATATATGTGTATGTGCGTGTATGAATATGTTTGTATATATGCGTGTATGTATATGCGTGCACATGTACATGCATATGTGTAAATTAGCTTGTTTTTCTCTGTATTTATTGGTGAACGGGTCGTTTTTAATAGAACATTATATTTTAATTTTTAATTGTTACGTACACAGACCCAGTGGTAATATGTGGATAACGGTGTTGATTGTATGATTATTAAGCTTAAATATAGTATTGTGTTTAATAATAAGATTATATTGTACAATTGTTTGTTATTCCTAATAAAGAGAAAAAAAAGCGTCAATGGTGGAGTAAACAATATACTCTATTTGAAAGATGTGTATAGAATAAAATACAATAGAGTCGAAACTTTTAAATTCAATTTAGTATATAAATAATACTTATTGAAAGTTACACCTATATTTAATTAACCACTGCACTGTTTCGAAAATACCTGCCCTGGAAGGAAGCCCAGCGGCGGCAAAACATTTAGTGTACCCCGCTGACCGAGAGATCAGACCCTACGTGTATTAACCTACTGTACTACTACTACTGTAGGTACTATACTAATATACGACGCAGCCAAAAATAAACTTAGTTTTTTTATATAGGAGAGGGGGCAAACAAGCCTATAAGCAAAAACGATTCAACAGAGAGGTCGTACGCGGAAGAAAACTCCTAGTGAAACGTACAGTGGTGGACCGCCAAGCATCCAGATGGTGTGGATGCTATCGGTTCTTTGCAATCAAATATTCAAACTTAAAGTACCGAAAAATCTATAATGATTCGAGGTCCGAACGGTTGTCTGTGTGCAATTTATGTAATTTAAAGAGCTCCCTGATGCAGCAAAAAATATCTCGATTATTTAAAGAATAAAGGTGACAACTAAGCACACAGTCCACCTGATTTAATGGAATGTACTGTAACCTGAAGCTGAATACCGGCCCGTAGACATCTACATTTGTCCTTAATTAAGAATAAAAATGCAGATGCGTTGTCACCCCTGAGGACTAAGATGGAATGGCTCGATTCCAGTAAAACGGGTCCCCGGTTCTCTACACTCACCATACGAAACACAGCAGCATTAGGCTGCTATCCTACCCTGGTCGAGCAGACCTATTCGTGCTATAACTATAATATAGCTGCAGCGTGGCTGTACCACGTAAAAAAACTACCTAGCAGTAAGGTCATACTAAGACTACGTATATATTTGTTTATTGATATTGTTCATAACTATGCTAAGATCCGATAGGCAGCGTTGTACTCAATGACAAGTTCTACATTTATAGACCAATGAACATGACTCATATTTACAATATAATGTTAGTTTGGTACCAAGAAAAAAAATCACAAAATCTAACCCAATTGGTGGCGCTGCGATCGAGTTATAAATAAATTTTATATTGACACTGTAAAAAGTCCGCAGTGAATTCCAAGTAAAAGCGCCACCTACTGAGAAGAACAGAAAAACGTCGAATTTTAAACTAATTCACTTTTCAAAGAAAACAATATCTGCCTTCTACATATTTAATCAAGGATTGGAACAGCCCTTCCTTGCGGGAATATAGCCCTTAAGTAATGGGGAGATGTAATAAAGCTGCGGCTCAACGAGGAGGCTAAGGTCAACAGAGAAGCGAAGGGGAGGGGCGGAAATTTGGGTCAATGTGAAGCTGATATGTAGGTCACACCTATTTCCATTTTAGTAAAACCAAAAATATCACATCAAACCGGAGCGGGAACGGATTTTAAACAACATAGCCCCCTTTTTACTGACTTATTTGGGTAAACAAAAATGCAAAACGTCAATACAGAAAATATGGAAGTGAATTAAAATTAAAATTGCATTCTGGATGGTGCTCCAAAACTCGTGTGCACAGCATTTATCGCACCATATATTTATATTCGCACTGCCTTTTGCCCGCGGCTACGTCCGCGTAGAAGTTGCGAACAGCCAAGTTGTTATTAAAAGACCGAAGTCAGCAAAATATGTATGTAGATAGATCCGATCAAACATTAATTAAACTGCTAAAAATATCAACAACCATAAAATATATTTATGACTATTTTATTTTTTGTTTTAAAAGGTTATTATTTGTTTTTGTTTTTTTGTTTTTGAAAGTCGTAGGTTTTAATAAAGTGTGTTAAAATGTGGCTTAAAAGTAATTATAAAGCATAATGAGGTCACTACACGATTACGCTTCTGCGCCATCCTACAGGAACATTAATTTTGGATAAAAATAACCTATATCACACTCACTATCATACTCTATGGCCCATAAACGAAATTAACATAAGACGAAATTCATGATCGCAGCTTACAAATGCGTCGAAAATTGTAATGTTTTTAACATTGAGTTATAATGTACTACGTACTAGAGAAGCTATTCCAAACAAAAATTGTGCGCTACTCTGTCTTCGCGCATGCGCGGTAATAGCAGAGTCGCGCATGCGCAGTTGATATACACGCGCATTGCGCTTGCGCGGTCAGTTTTTGTTATTATAGATTATACGTAAGTAGAATGGTCAGTATGTAATAATTGTTTATTTATATTGTATTGTTAATTATATCGAGTACAATTTTTTAAATTGTTTTTTATTTTGTATATTTGCTAATTTAATATAATATTACATAATATTATGTCAGAATTACATTTTAATGATATTTTTATCTGAATATTTTAAAAGGTATCTATGTCAAATATAAAAAAACGTACTAAATGTATGTTTAACAAAACTTATTAACATAAAATTTAAATTACAAATATATTTATTTAAATTAGAATCATAAATGTTGTAAATAATCGTTCATAAACGCTGGGCACGCGAGAGTTAAAAATGGACGAATTTATTCCACTTTGACTTTGAAGTGGAAACCTAAAAATAAAAGAATAATAAGCAGATTTAAACATGAAAAATTTAGCTTAATTATAATAACTTATATGTTTCTACAAAAAAAATGTGTAGTATAATAATATATTCGTCCTAAACTTAAGTACCCACAGAAATGTCGCATCTGAACATATTAATTTCATAATCTATATTCAATGATACGAGATGGCGTCTTAGGAATAATTTGTTTTATTATTAATTTATAATACTTTTTATTGAATAAGTATCTTATTAAGCGATGAAAAGTAATTCCTTGGTTTTTACTGACATTTTTTGAATTATTTGTGCAATATCTAAGTACACACGGCGGCATATTTTTATCAAGAGATTTTTTTTAAATCAACACAACACGTGACAACTCTACAAGCACCTAGCGAGTGACTGATTAAAGTGCAGTGCATGCACCGCAGTTGAGTGGAACAGAGTAGCTGAATGCAGTGTCTCCTCTAGTACGTAGTACATAATAGCTCAATGGTTTTTAATTAGTGTTTTATTTTACCATCAATTTGATATATTTCACACTAGATAGCATTATTTATTAGTCAGTAGTTAGGTTAGTTACAGCATCGCATTGGTTTTATAACTGTAATGATGTTATAATTGTGTAATAAATAAATAAATAAAATAAATAAATAAACTAATTCTATGCAAAAAATCATTCTCTACATATACCACATAGAACAATCTGTGTCGATCCGTTGCCCTGTTGCGGCGTGTAAGAAGGACAAACCAATACACGCTTTCGATAGATGTTTGTATAAACTGTATGATACAGTATCTTCATCATAATGACAAAATGGAGATGTTTTAACCCAAAGCGAAGTTAACAGTACATCAATCGAACGGAATGACCTAATAACGAGATTTAAAAGACTTCTCCCTGCCTCTTTCCTATTGGCCGTAAAGGCACTCAGTTGCTCTCGAGCCTGTCCCATGGTATGTGCTATAGCAAACACACACGGCTAATGGATTGGCGATCGGCATTTCTGTTAGTCAGTGCTCTGTTCAATGTCTGGCATAGATCAAACGCTTTATTTGTCATTGAATACCACAAGACATTCCAGGTACTTTCTTTAAGTTTTTTTTAAAGGTTTTTTTATTCTTATTTTAAAAACAATACCCCCACACTAGGATTTTCTCCTGTATCGAGGGGGCAGTTTACAAACACAAATTGCACAAGGACAAACATCCAGACCCGGAACAATTACTTGTAGGCCATACAAATAAATGTACCGTGCGGGATTCGAACCCGCGACCACCAGCGCGGCAACTCATTGCTAAGCCACTGCGCCACGGAGTTTTTAAGGATTGAAGTGACAAATATATATATATGTAGAATCGAACTTACAGTTTGAGGGTATGGCACTAGTCTGCATCCTATTAACACTTATAATCGATACTGATACATAATTTACGCAATACAACTAAATCAGACGTCAAAAGCCAAAACAAAGCCAACCACGGTTCCCACCAGTTACATCACACTGCTAAAAACGGCTTGACGGCTCCGTGGCGCAGTGGCATGGCAATGAGTTGCAGCGTTGGGGGCCGCGGGTTCGAATCCGCACGGTACAAATACTTGTATGGTTCGTAATGAAATGTTCCGAGTCTGTTTACCCTTGTGAAATTAATGTATGTACAACTGCATCTACGATACAGGAGACAAGGATTGTAGGGGTAACGATTTCTATAAAAAATTTATTTACCTTCATCGCCACACTTGTCATAAAGGTTACTGATATCAGAACAAGACAACTGGCATTTTTTTCAATAAGGCAAACAAATTAACAGTCCACCTGATGGTAAAGGGCAACTACAGCATATGGAAAACTGCAAACAACTTCTCATAAAGTTTTTAAGCTATTGCATAGTTTCTATCGCGGGCCTTGAGTGCGGGAAAATCCAGAAATTCCGTAACGAAAAAACCTCACGCTCTCCGACGGGCACGGAGGTGTGGCTTGAAGGCCGTGCATTGTCTAACGATGGTCTAACGTCGTTTCTTTTCCTCAGTCTTCGACACGGTGTTTGTGTATAAAGTGTTTTGAAATTTTGAATATGAATGAACAAAGTGCATTTATTATTAATGAAGAAAGTCACGAAAAAATAGTGAAAGAAAATGAGTGAGTACTCTATATACATCATCATCATCATCATCATTACAGCCTTTCACAAGTCCACTGCTGAACATAGGCCTCCCCCAAGTAATGCCACAAAGCACGGTCCCGAGCCACCTGCATCCATCGACTTCCTGCATGTCTTACCAGGTCGTCACTCCATCTAGTGGGGGGTCGCCCTACACTACGCCTACCGGTACGAGGCTGCCACTCGAGAACCTTTCTTCCCCATCGGTTATCGGTTCTTCGAGCTATATGGCCGGCCCATTGCCACTTCAGCTTACTAATCCGTTGGGCTATGTCGGTCACTCTGGTTTTACTGCGGATATCCTCATTTATGAGTCTATCACGCAGAGAAACTCCGAGCATAGCCCTCTCCATAGCTCGCTGAGCGACCTTAAGCGTCCTCATACGGCCAGCAGTGAAGGACCACGTCTCAGATCCGTAAGTCATCACTGGTAACACGCACTGGTTGTACAATCTAGTGTTTAGAGATTGAGGTATACCTGACGAAAAGATATGTCGTGATTTCCCGAACGCTGCCCAGCCGAGTTGAATCCGTCGATTGACCTCTCGGTCAAAGTTGGATTTACCTAGTCGGACTATTTGTCCCAGGTAAACGTACTCGTCAACAACTTCGAGCATAGTGCTCCCAACAACTACCGGCATAGGTGTGACATGGACATTGAACATGATCTTTGTTTTGTCCAAATTTTCTCTATATACATACCTACATTTTATTATTATCACAAATGCAGTACTAATTTTGAATGGAAAATATAATACTGCTATAAAGATAACCTAAATTTTTGATATTAAAATGAGCGATATTAAGAGTAGCCCTCTTTATATACACACAAACACACACACGCGTATAGTTTACATTCTCAATTTAGATTCTCAATATGTATATATATACTCGATTAACCGGACTAATTGTTGCCGTTAGGGATTCGGATAATCGAAAATCCGGATGATCGAATGTATGAAGAAAAGCGGGTTTTGTGCATTTGTAGTACATATGTACATACATAATGTTATGTGTTAATTAAAAACAACAATTTCAACGAAAATCAATGTTTATTAAGAAATTATTATTTTTTAATAAACATTGATTAAATTCCATGAAGAGATATAAATCTATATAACCATCCGTTACTTGCGACAAACGAGCCGCCGTCACCTAATTTTTTATTTAACTGTAATGCTTTTTCACAAAGCAAAGGGCCAGATATCATTTGCCCAGTTGATCGTTTTTGTAAAAACCAACAATACAAAGCGTCTTCTAATTGCCAATTTACTCGCGGACATAGGTCCTATGTCCGGGACGGGGGTTTGTTAGCGCCTGATAGTAGATCGTCTTATCTCAAGCGGTGTGAAGCGACGATTAGTGAGGTGCGGGAGGGGGAGGCTAGCTGGTAGTCATCCCTAAAGTTGGGCGTTATAACATACAACAGATAATATATTTCATTATATATTTTTAATCTTACAACACATTAGAATAATGAACCATTGACTGTTATAATATTATATTCATTATCGTTAGAAAGCGTCATCTGTTTACGTTTACGGTCCAACCGTCGCGTTGGCCGAGACAATGGGAGTCAATAAAATACTACCTACATTCATTATGCCACAAGGATTGCGTATAGCTTACACTAATTTAAACTCTAAGCTATCTTAATAAGAGCTTATTTTACTAACACTAAATTATAACGGTAAACAAAAATATATTATTTCCTTCATTAGTTGCCTGTTGTGCCTGTTATTTAATTTGGCTGTTGTAATATATAATATATCAGTTTAGTGTTCAGTTAGCTGTCTAGCTGAGATGACAATGAGACTGTTATCTGTTAAATTATATACTTAATGTTTTGATAGCAGGTCCCCATATTACGTGAAAAAGCTATTGTTGTTTTTGTTTATTTTTCGTTAAGTTTTATTCCTAAAGTAATTTTAAATATTTAGTGTAATATAGATAGGATTTAACGTGTTGTATGTAAAAGTGTATAATAATGTCACGCCAGCGTAGCGCAGCCATTTGGAACTATTTTATAGTCCAAAGTGTGGACAAAAAAAACAGTGTGCAATTATTGCAAAACAATTTTTTTTAAAGTACAATTACAAATTTAAAGCTTCACCTTAAGCAAAGACACGTAGGAGTGTATGAAGAGTTTTGTCGTTCGGATTTAATATCGGATAGACGCAAAAGACTTAAGTACGTCGTCAAAAGTAAACCAAATTATATTTTTGAATAGTAACTGAAAAAAATGTAAATAATTGTAGATAACTAAAACTTTGACCACAGTGTAAATAATGTAAAAATTCAATCAAAATGACGTAACATCAATGAGCTTCTAACTACGCCTGAATGAGTTATTTCTTTTAAAAATTAATTATTTATTAAAAAAAGTAAATTTTTTGAAAATATGAGTAAATAATTATAACAGATACAATAATTACACAGCTTAGCATACATTCAGACATCCTTAAGCCTATAAAAAGTAGGAAGGGAAGTTCATTGAACTTAACATAAATATTTTAAATGATTCTCTTTAAAACACATAACACTTAATTGATGCTGATACAACTTAAAATAAAAATATTTTTTGTCTTCATATAATACTTATAATCATCTAATATTTATAATCGTAATAATATTTCATCGTAATATTTATAATCGTTATAACAACATACAACAAAACGCGAACACAGCCGACGACTGAACTGAACTAACCCTGTTATAATATATTATAACAGTTTAAAACAACAGTTAGAAAAATATATTACAACAACATAACGAATTAGAAAAATATAACAATTTCGCCCATCTTTAGTCACCTCTGTTGGCATCGAGCCGAGCTAGGGAGCAGACGGCGGGGCCGGGCTGCTCCCGGCACGACGCTAGGGCGCGCTCCTAGCTAGGCACGCGGCGCCTGCGCCGATGACGTTCTCCGGTCGCATTATAGGGGTCGCGAGAGTTTTTGCGCGAAGCCGGGTTGTTCATATATTGAAAGTCTCCTTGTTTTGTCTTAGACTTATGTTAATAGAGCGTGCCATTTGAACTTAAAGACAATTAATTGGACAATAAATAATAAGTGACAAATCTTGCCGTGGAGCGTGGAACTGAGTAGTTGCGCGTCTTGTTAATATAATTGCCGTACGGCCGCCCTGACGTATGTACTGCGCGAACCTGAGTTTTTTGCGACGCGGTCCGGTGATACAGTATTTTTCACAAATAGTGAGTTCGTTACAACGCGGGTTCGGTTAAATCTGGTTGAATTTGATTGGATTAACCTAAGTAACTTGAATTAATATCAAAGAAAAAGAAATACTGCATAAATAAAATAAATAAATAATTATAATTGCATAAGTTGATACAAAATGCTATGCAATAGCTTTACCGCGGCAGTCCCCGAGTGCCACACGTCTTTTTTTATATCGTAAGAGTGTCAAACGAGCACACAGTCCACCTGATTGTAAGTAGTTGATGTGGCTCATTGATATCTACATCCATCCTCAACTACGAATCAAAATGCAGATGCGTTGTCTCTCGTGAGGACTAAGATGAAATGCCTCGTAAAAGGGGTCTCCGATTCTATACGCTCACCAGCTTAAGCCACTAATTTATGTTGGAATTCTGTGAGAGCGTGGTGCTTTCCCGGTTGAGCCGACTCATTTGTGCTACAACTATACTACAAATATAGCTGCAGCATGGCTCTACCACATGTAAGTTACAGATGCGTTGTCACCTCTAAGGTCTAAGATGTAATACCTCAGCCAGTGATTATACTGGCTCTCTATTTGTGAATGAATTGTGAATTGTGTCTCTCTAAGTGAACGCTGATGATTGGCAGCAGGAAAAGGTAGGGGTGATGTCTACCTAGACGGACTCTTGGGCAGAAAAGAAGAAAGATAGTTCCCGTTAAAAGTCGATGGGTAATCAATGAATTCGCTTACGGCACTACAAACACGTCAATTCAACTACTATATTTTTCCGGATTTAGCCAAGTTGCTTTATACGATTGACAACGCTAGTAGAAAACTACAAAAATGAATGGTAAAGACACATCCCAACAATATGACACGCGATATTAGGATTACATGGGGCATTATCTCCCAGTCAACCATTAAGCTAAACAGAGACATTTCAGAGGCGGTGCAGCTAAGATCAGAAAAGAAAAGAATTCATCATCCCTTTCTGAAAGTGAAATCATATATATAATACACATATCAGACAAATTCTCACCCTTTGTCTCACCCAAGTCCGCCTTTCTATTTTTTTTTCTAATGCAATAGATTTTAAAATAAAAAATAAATACATAAATATATTGATATATATATATATATATATATATATATATATATATATATATATATATTGATATACAATATGTAACGTAATTAACGCACACCTTCAGACACCCCAATCAGTATATTATGTAATAATCATAATACATACCATGAATTTTTAGTTAAACATTTTTATGCACTGATTATTTATCAAATTAATTATACTAATTCCGGAAGAATGTTGTGGTCACAGTACAAACCCACGAACACAAAGACTTTAACGTGCTTGAAATAAAGTTCATTTTTCTTTACTTTTATTGAATGACAGAATTAGTAATAATACAAATAAAACTGCACTGTACTACAACAAACTGAAATTGACCGTAACCAAAGAATATATACACTACGCGAAAAGAAACGACACTTAAGCATGTGTGCACGTATAATCGCTTGCGGCTATGTGTGGGTGTCTGGATGTGTGCGGGGGCCTTGAGAGGCGCGCGGGGCGTGGAACGGGCAGTCGCCGACTGCCCTGGCCGAGGGCTAGTTCCTAGTAGTAATACCGATATATGTCAGTATTAGTTAATATGAATACTATTAAACGAGCAATTCTTGTATATATATAAATATATATTCGGGATCTCAGAAACGGCTCCAACGATTTTCATAAAATTTAGTGTCCAGGGAGTTTCGGGGATAATAAATCGATCTAGCTAGGATTTATTTTTAGAAAATGTCTTTTTGTCCGTGTTTTTAGGCAATGAAAAACTGCTACAATATCGTTAGAATAAGAAGGTAAATTTTGACGGATTGTTAATGATTATAAATAGCTTAATTGGTATAATGGTCGGTCACAGAATCGTAAAACCCCGGTTCGAGCCCAGACCGAACGACCGACTCTTTTTAACTTTTTTTTCATGTTCCTTTCTTTTTTGAGAAAATCTATTTTTTCGAGCCCTTTTTTTTAGTATTTTTTAAAAACACGAAAATTTAAATTAAAATAATTGCACTAATGATTTTTCATTCAAATAACCAGTTCCGTTTTTTCTGTTATGTCGCTAAGATCAAAAAATATTATTTATATTTCATCAGTATAATAATAATAATAATAATATTCCACAACTATCACACAACGCCATCTAGTCCCAAGCTAAGCAGAGCTTGTGTTATGGGTACTAGACAACTAATAAACATACTTATATATTTCTAAATACATAAATATTATAGATAAATTACACCCAGACACAGAACTAATGATCGTGCTCATCACACAAACATTTGTCCTGGGTGGGAATCGAACCCACGACCTACGGCATAGCAGTCAGGGTCACTAACCACTAGACCAACAGGCCAGTCAATTGTAATGTAATGTAATTTGTATCTAAATATAATTTCCAAAACACACGAATTAAAAAAAATCGAGCGAAAAATACCGAGCAAAGCTCGGTCAACCAGGTACTATGAATATATTCGTCAAGTGATATAATATTTCAATTAATATATGAATATTACCGATATCTTAATGTACATATTACTATTCTATTCATGTATGTATTAAGTTTATGTTACCAAGTAACGTTATTAGTTTTTATAGCCGTGTATGATAGGTTTATATTCTTTGATAAATATTTTTGTTTTTATTAAATAAATGATATTATAGTATATGTATAAGTATTACTGAAAGTGATTTTCAGTGATTACAATTAAAATAAATTCCACTGCACAAAACAAGGGCCCTTGTTTTGTTAGTTTAATTTTAAATAATGTTTTATGATACCTAAAAATATGTGAACTCATTTCAATGAAAGTCGATATGATCTTTACAAGAATTATGGGGAAATACCATGGCAATAAAACCAATATATAGCCAATAATTTTATTATATTACATTAACTGAAATAATATTATATTACATTAACTGAAATAGTTAGAAATAATAATGAAAATTAAAAAATTAATCGAAAAATTCAAAAATATATAAGAGTAAATTATTTTTAAAGGATAGTAGGTAATACTGATTATTGCGTAATAAAATACTAAATGTTGGTTAATTCTTTAAGATTACCATTAACTGTCGTGCATATTTGGTTTTGTCAGAAGTTTTAATATTCCTCATTTAATAAAAATTGATTTAAAATTGAACGTATATTTCACTACCTAAATACATAAGTTTACATAATATATAACACATACCTACTATGTATCTTCTTTAGTAAAAGTCTATAAATATTTCATTTCGGTTCCTTATCAGCCCTAGCGTTACACGCTTCGACTCAAGGTCACCGGTGCTTAAGCTCTCACGTACAGGGAGTGTCACCGCTGTGCCGTAACACAAGTTACAGTCCATTTCAGTTTGTTTTGACTGTACAGATTTAGTGCGACTCTAATTTACGTAGTTTTAATTATTTTTGGGATAAAAATTTACCTATATTAAAAATGATAGGAATCGATTCGGTAAACGATTCTGAACAAACTACTTTCACAAAGTGCGTTAATTATGTTATGTGTTGTATAGATATGCTAGCTGGAACCCGGCACGTTGCTGCCACAGAAGGAAAAAAATTTTAAATGACGTTTTAAATCTGAAAGAGTTAGGTATATTGTTTAATTAGGAATGACAATACATTTATTGAAGTTGAATGATATACAAGTATCACTTTCAAATAAATGTGTCGGTACGATACGCGCGCCACCTACTGTACATTTATTGCACTATGCCTACAACCTTCGCGCAAGTGCAATCAATAAGTTGAAAAAGTTTTAGCGCATCTGATGAACGGTGTGGCAGTGCATAAAATACGAACAAAAAAGCATTAATTTTACATATGTATGAATGTACTTATCTATATAATTACATATAATTATCATCCATGTCAGAATAAATATTAAATATAGGTACTTATATGAAAATAAGAATAGTAAGTAGTTTTCCATTATTAGCATTCACGACTGAAGTATTTCAACATGGCCAACCATTCTGTAATGCAGCAAGTTACTACACAAAAACAAAACATGAACATATTAAAGGCATTACAACAACGTCATAGCTACGTAGGTA
The DNA here is from genome assembly GCA_036936625.1 of Parnassius smintheus behrii. Lineage (NCBI taxonomy): Eukaryota > Metazoa > Arthropoda > Insecta > Lepidoptera > Papilionidae > Parnassius > Parnassius smintheus. The sequence continues at coordinate 2,769,756 of JAUPFT010000023.1, forward strand.
ACTACATCAAAGTCATTAAATTCTGCACGGAAATAACTATGCTGCCGTTATAAGGGTGTATACACATTTTCGAAAAGTATTTATGTGTAAATTTTCAGATATTAATTCGTTAGTTGTAACACAATATTAAAGTAATTAAATAAAATTTAAATAATGTAGAAATTTTATTCAACTTTAGTGACTAACAACGTAAATTAGACAATAAACAACAAACATATACCATAGCGATAAAAATATTAAAACTATTTGGATTCAAAAATGACATTAAAATGGTACAATTATGCTAGAGTCAACATTTGTCTAGATTCTAGAAAATATATTGGATTATGTAACATATATACCAAATTAAATCTATACCAATTAAAAATCAATATAATTATTTAATAATTTAATAATATATAATATCATATTTAATAAGGAGTCCATACCATTCAACTATTATATTCTGACTTTCATAGTGCTATCTGAGAATTATTATTTAATACATAATAATAATAACAAAAAAAACTATTTGCCGTGCCATGGGCACGTACTATTGCGCGAGCTGACTCGCCTATTCCCCGCGTCCTCGTCGCACTTAACGCTCTCCTGGATTCAAACCCTGAGTGCGACCTGTTTGCGGATGAATGGACGGTAGCATTGTCAGAATGCCTGAAATTTTGTGAGCGATAAAAATAAATATGTTGTCTTTGATTACTGGTAGCTGGTTTTATCGTTTTAATTAAAGTAAAAACAAATTTAATTTTACCAAATTAAATATTTGATGCGCAAATGTAGACTCAGCTTTACGTCTCCGCCAACCCAACCCATATAGTGTATATGCCACATTAAAGTAGGTTCATACAGAACATAGAACAAATTAAAGCCTGAGATTGGTAAATTGCGCTAGTATGAGAGATAACTTTGTTTACGTTGGAAATTTCAGTGTGGTCAGGGTGATGTTACAGGGGTTAACTTTTGTTTAACTGTGGTTTGTTCCTGTTCGAAATATGTTATTGTACTAACACAGAATCTAAAGAGCCGTGGTTCCTCAGGGGGCTAAGCACTTGTCATAAATTTAACAGAAGACGCGAGCAAACAACTGCAGTTGTCAACCCGGTTGCCAAACGTGGCAACTATGGCAAATATTTCCCCCATGACGCAGTCTATAGGGAGGCCTATGTTCTTGGACTTTTACAGGCTGTAACGGTAACGGTAGGTAAATATAATACTATGTATATATTAAATCGTTTTTGAAATGCAAGTTTATCTATGGTTACCTATATGTAATATTATTTTTATATTTATGTACTTTAATTTACATTTCTTTCTTTTAACATTTCACACATCTATTTCATAGTTTTATCTCTGCATTACCCAAAGGTTGATTCGTAGAGAATGCCTCAGGCATTAAATAAATTACATTCTTAGAAATGTGAGTCCTATATACCCAGTAGTGGAACGAATATAGGCCGCAAATTTTTCTAGGGTTCTATCTTAGTAAATGAGATCAATAATGTATTGCAAGCTTATTTAATTGATGAGGGCACGCTTTTAATGCGAAATCCGTAGAGGGCGGAACTACATGCTTTCCGGTTAAAATAATATATAGCTTATATAATAACATAAATAGGCTGTGACGCATTCTCTCAGTAAGGGTCACTTACAATCGGGTGGAAGTCAGGTGGCTTATCAATCTATATTTTAGGATATAAATTTACACATTAAAATTTTCAGTGGAGGCAGATTACAAACATAAAATGTACAAGAACAAACACCCAGAACGGGAACTATTATTTGCAGGCCATATACTAACATTTGTACGTGGTGGAGCCACGCTGCAGCTATATTATAGTTACAGCACGAATGGGTCAGCTCGACCGGGGCAGGACCACGCTCTCACAGAATACCAGCGCGAAATAGCAGCGTAATGCTGCCGTGTTTCACATTTTGAGCGTAGAGAACCGGACACCTTTTTTACTGGTCTCGAGGCATTCCATCTTAGTCCTCAGGGGTGATAACGTACGTTTGTGATTATTAACCGAGGATAAATGTAGACGTCTATGAGCCACAGCATCCACATACCATCAGGTCATCTGTGTGCTCATTTGTCACCCTTATTCTATAAAAAAAATGTCCTGCTAGTCGCTACTTTGGCACTGCCACATAGTTAAATTCAATCGAAAATAAACGGCAAAAGCAGTTAAAATATATAAATGCTTTAGTATATAAGACTATAAGAGGGTAGTATGTTATCGACGCGTGGTATGACGCACACCCGACTTGCTCCATTGCAATAAACGACCTATCGAGTAATAGTATCGGCTGTCTTTTTGCCGTGTAGTGGCGGTTGAGAATATCCACTACCCCATATCTTCCCGTGGGTGTCGTAAGAGGCGACAGAGGGAGACAGGCAGGAGATGGGCAGCAGCATCTTCCTGATGACAACAATAACATAACAAAAAACTGCGGTTGCCAACCCGCTCGCCAAGCGTGGCATTACTATGGCAAATATCCTCCCCCATGAGCAACGACGCAAATAAACGGAACCCAGTCCCCGGCCGCCCCGCTATTCCTGGCTACGGTGGCGACCATGGTAACGGCGGGGCGGGGGGTGCTAAGAATCTCCGGTGAAGGTTCGGTTGCCACCTACGACGACTCGACCTGGCAACGTATAACGCACCCACCCTGAGGACTGACGAGAAGATACTGGAGCTGAAAGAAGAGGTAGACAAGTTGCGCTGGCATATTATTGGATTATTGAGAGGGGGAGGACACAGTAATCCTCGAGTCCGGCAACTTGTTCTATCACCGGGAGGGCGACCGTCTGTCCCAAGGAGATGTCGGATTTATCGTCCACAAGTCTCTCGTCAACAACGTTGTAAAGATTGGGAGTGTATCGACGAGGGTCGCGTACCTGATACTCAGAATCACCAAACGGTATTCGCTGGAGGTCACACAGGTCTACGCACCAACCTCGGCACATCCCGATGAGGAGGTGGAGGAAATGTATGAGGATATTTCTAGAGCCATGCATTCCTCCAAAACCCACTACACGGTGTTGATGGGAGACTTCAACGCAAAACTAGGCACAAGAGAAGGCGGTAAGCTGAAGTTAGGGAAATTTGGGGTAGGGCATCGGAACCGTAGGGGCCAGCAGCTGGCTGACATTATGGAGTAAGAGGGACTCTTTATGATGAACTCTTTCTTCCAGAAGCGGCCCCACAAGAAGTGGACCTGGTCGAGCCCCGACGGTTCGACAAAAAATGAGATTGACTTCATTATGACGACCAGACGCCAACTGTTCAGTGATGTCTCAGTGATCGCAAGGGTGTAAACCGGCAGCGATCACCGAATGGTTAGAGGCACACTGAACCTAAACGTTAAGTTGGAGAGGTCTCGTCCAATGAAGTCAACGCTCCGTTCTCCTCGTGCAATAATCTAGAATCCCGAGACTTTTCAGCTCGAGTTACGTAACCGCTTTCAGTGCCTAGAAGATTGCAATGCAGTGGACGATATGAATGACAAGCTCGTGGAAACTGTCCATGCGGTCGGAGCTAAGTTCTGCAAGACCCGCCGCAGAAGAACACAAAAACTCTCCGATCACACTCTTAATCTCATGGCTGTTAGACGGGAGATGAGGCTGCAATCGTCAACAGATTTGACAGCATACAGGCAACTGAACAGACAGATCTCCAAATGCATGCGGCGAGACTTACGCAACTTTAATACTGCTCGTATTAAAGAAGCGATCGAGCGGAACCAGGGCTCCAAAGTCTTTGCCGGAGATCTGTCTGCCAGAAAGAGCCAACTGTCAAAGCTGAAGACTGAGTGTGGCAGCATCGTTTCCGAGACACCTGAGATTTGGAGTGAGATTGAGAGGTTCTATGGGCAGCTGTACACATCATCGTTGGAGCCACACGCAATTGTGAGTAACGATCCAAGAGCAAGTATTACCCGACACTATTCCGATGATATCCCGGACGTCAATCTGAGCGAGATTAGAATGGCTCTCCAGCACCTTAAAAACGGCAAGTTCCCGGGCGAGGATGGAATCACAGCGGAGCTTCTGAAAGCGGGTGGAACACCGGTACTTGAAGTCCTTCAGAAGCTCTTCAATTCCGTCCGCCATAGTGGCACTACTCCGGAGGCGTGGAGCAGAAGTGCGGTAGTCTTGTTCTTTAAGAAAGGCGACAACGCTCTCTTGAAGAACTACAGACTGATTTCCCTTCTGAGCCGCGTCTACGTGCTGTTTTCGAGAGTCATTATGAATCGTCTCGCACGCAGACTCGACGACTTCCAGCCTCCCGAACAAGCTGGTTTCCGAAAAGGCTTCAGTACCATAGACCACATACATACCCTGCGGCAGATTGTACAGAAGACCGAAGAGTACATTCTGCCACTTTGCCTGGCGTATGTGGATTATGAGAAAGCCTTTGATTCCGTCGAAATTTGGGCGGTGCTACAGTCCCTTCAGCGGTGCCAAGTTGACTGTCGGTATATCGAAGTGCTGAAGTGTTTGTACAATAGGGCTACGATGGCTATCCGAGTACAGAACCAGAGTTCGAAACCTATCCAACTGCAGAGAGGTGTAAGACAGGGTGACGTTATATCCCCGAAACTGTTCACCGCTGCGTTGGAAGACGTTTTCAAGCTACTGGACTGGAAAGGATACGGTATTAACATAAATGGCGAGTACATCACTCACCTTCGATTTGCCGACGATATAGTCCCTATAGCAGAATCGCTGGAGGACCTTAGCACTATGCTCAATGACCTCAATGGTGTCTCCCAACGGAAAGGCCTTAAGATGAACATGGACAAAACAAAGATCATGTTTAATGTCCATGTTACACCTATGCCGGTAGTTGTTGGGAGCACTATGCTCGAAGTTGTTTACGAGTACGTTTACCTGGGACAAATAGTCCGACTAGGTAAGTCCAACTTCGACCGAGAGGTCAATCGACGGATTCAACTCGGCTCGGCAGCGTTCGGGAAATTACGACATATCTTCTCGTCAGGTATACCTCAATCTCTAAAAACTTTTCCAACGCCGTTTTCCAGCCCCCATGAATGAGTCCAGGGGCGAGGGACTTGGCGAAGCCCCCACCCCCTATTCGATGGACCCGAGGCGGAGGCACGCGCGGGTGTCGGTGCGCGCCTCTGAGGTGATACACGGGGTAGTTGAACACCTCACTACCCCGTGCAGGAGACGAGGCCCATACAGACCGGGCCAGTACTAGTGTGGGGCTGCGGAAGAATTTGGATTCCCGCGGCCTCTCGCGTGCACGTGCGAGGAGACACCGGGGTGGTTTTAGCCGGTAAGAGTCCGGCACACCCCTCCGCCTTTCCCCAGGCAGAGGCAGTCCATGAGGTAAAAAAAAAGGTAAGTCCAACTTCAACCGAGAGGTCAATCGACGGATTCAACTCGGCTGGGCAGCGTTCTGGAAATTACGACACATCTTCTCGTCAGGTATACCTCAATCTCTGAAAACTAAAGTGTACAACCAGTGCGTGTTGTCAGTGATGACATACGGATCAGAGACGTGGTCCTTCACTGCTGGCCGTATGAGGACGCCCAAGGTCGCTCAGCGAGCTATGGAGAGGGCTATGCTCGGAGTTTCTCTGCGTGATAGACTCAGAAATGAGGATATCCGCAGTAAAACCAGAGTGACCGACATAGCCCAACGGATTAGTAAGCTGAAGTGGCAATGGGCCGGCCATATATCTCGAAGAACCGATAACCGATGGGAAAGAAAGGTTCTCGAGTGGCAGCCTCGTAACGGTAGGCGTAGTGTAGGGCGACCCCCCACTAGATGGAGTGACGTTACCTGGTAAGACATGCAGGAAGTCGATGGATGCAGGTGGCTCAGGACATTACTTGGGGGAGGCCTATGTTTAGCAGTGAATTTGTGAAGGGCTGTAATGATGATGATGATGATGATGTTTTATTTTTAACGCTCTCCCAATGCGAATACAATACAAATAACTACTAATGGAAGTCTCATATCAAACAGTCTATCAAAAAATAAAGTTAATTGCTTTTATTTTTATGTAACGATAAGTATCAATTGTGTTACTATTTAAATTCAACCGAAGAAATTTAAAACGACGAAAAAGTCGTTTATTTAATCTGACAAAAATGGTAATTTTTTCTACGATTTGCAAATGCAGCGATTTGAAATTGCAGCTGTGCACTGCTATGGACTGATAAAGAAAAACAAGTAGTATAGTAAATGGGGCCCTTCACTCTATTAGTGGTAAGTCAGAGTGTGTCTAAAAAGGCACGTAGGGCAATTCACAATCCTGTGTTAGTCCCTACCTTAATGTATGGTAGTGAATGTTTGGTGTGTCAGAAGAAGCACGAGAGTAGAATAAATACTATATAAATGCGATCATCAGGGAGTATGTTAAGACTGAATCTGAATGACTGGGTGAGAAATTGTGTGATAAGAGAAAAGTGTAGCATGCAGGATGATGTGGTGACCATAATTAACGTATGATTCGGTGGTTTGGTCATGTAAAAAGAATTAATGACGAACGAGAGTGACAAAGCAAATTTATTTTATAAAAGGAACGCCCTAGACGAAATTTTATCGGTCAAATTGCCGAGATATTGAAGACGGGCTAAATTAAGTGTACTTCTTAATCGATGAGCACACGTAGGTGGATGTAAAGGAAGCGAGAGGTGTGTCGAGATCATACCTAATGGATGTCGTAGTCTCTGCCTACCCCTCTGAGTGACGGGCGTGTGTTTTTGTCTTATGTCTTAAAATCGGCCTTTGTGAAATAAAATATAAACTATATATTAGTTAAAAGTGTGATATGTAAATCAGAAGCCCATATACGATCGTCAGCGCGATATTGTAATGCAGATGACAGCTTTCAGTAATTACTGGAATATACAGCTTTGTAGAGGCAACTACCCATTAAAACTTAGTATGTATATTACGCACAGCGACCCTACTAAACGATAAAAGTAGCTTATAGGCCGGGTGCTTGAAGTTGCTTTAAACTACAGATTATTGCCAACTTTAACTTATACGATTAGATAGAAGAACCCTTGACGCCGAAAGTTCTTCTTTTAATAGTTAATTTGGTCTATACTTTTTTATATAGAAAAGGGGTGGCAAATGATCACACAGTCCACCTAATGGTTAGTGGATCCAATGGCTCATATACTGTGTCTGGGTGTAATTTATCTATAATATTTATGTATTTAGAAATATATAAGTATGTTTATCAGTTGTCTAGTACCCATAACACAAGCTCTGCTTAGCTTGGGACTAGATGGCGTTGTGTGATGGTTGTGGAATATTATTATTATTATTATTATATACGACATACATCTACATCAATCCTCAATTAGGAATTAAAATGCAGATGTGTTGTCACCTTTGAAGACTATGATGGAATGCCTCGTTTCAAGTAAAAGCATCTCCGGTTCTTAACACTCACCATACGAAACACAGCAGTGTTGAGCTGCTATTTTACGCTGGTATTCTGTGAGAGCGTGATCCTTCGCCGGTCGAGCACATCACATTCGTGCTACAACCATAATATGGCTGCAGCGTGACTCTACCACACATAAAATATTTCTACACAAAACGAGCAGACCGCCCTACAAGTCTCAATGTATTAAATCGTAATTCAGTTCCTTGTGGTAATTCTTTTGGTAAAAAATAAAGTAGGTTATATTGTGCAGGGGCTGCTTTGGTTTAGCTTACTTCATCGATATAGACGCTATCCCGTACTAAGATTAAAGTATATGTATGTAACATCGAAATAACTTTTATTGGTCTGAGGTCTATCTGTATGCTATCAAGATATGAAAAACCACTTTTAAAACTTCTGTCTGTCTTTTTTATAGAATTAGGGTGACAAACGATTACACAGTCCACCTGATGGTAAGTGAATGCTGTGAACATTTACCTTAAACCTCGATTAAGAATCAAAACGCAGACGCGTTGTCACGCCTGAGGTCTAAGATGGAATGCCTCGATTCCAGTAAAACGGGTCTTCAGTTCTCTACACTCACCATACGAAACACAGCAGCATTAAGCTGCTATTTTACGCTCGAATTCTGTAAGAGCGTGGTCTTTCCCCGGTCGAACCGACACTTGCGTGTTACAACCATAATATAGCTGCAGCGTGGCTCTACCACGTAAAAAACTATCTATCCAGGCCAATATTCGAAACGCCTAGAAAGATTGTAATGTAACTTCAGGGACAGCTGGCTGAGTAATGCCTGGAGTGATCTAGACTATAAGTTATCCTTAAACTGGGACCTTTTAAAAAAATTGATAAGTGAAATGGTTTTTGAATATACTAAATCTAAAACATTAATAGATCTTACAAGAGCAAAACCGGGATGGGTTGCTAGTGTGAAATATATGTAGAAGTTAAACGACAAATGTGTGAATAAATTTGAAGGGAAAATAGGTCAGTGTGTTTAATTTCATAAAGAATAACAGATCGATTCCAATTATTTTAAAACGTGCGAACCGAATCGGAACAAAATATATACAGAGATATACAAAATGCAGTCGACGCGAATTGAAAAGAGTATGTTATCAGGGAGGCACACGTGGAAAGCCTTTTACGTTGAGGGTCAATTCGACATCAAAGGCATAGAATACGTTGAAACATTTTTCATTACAATAAATAACTGGAATCAAATCATGCACATAAAGGATATACTGCCAGATACAATGTGTTCTAGCTGATATGTAGTTAGCTGAAATTATAAAAATGGAACAAATCATTCATTTTTATTACAGCCTTTCAAAAGTCGACAGCCATTGCTTATGATAAGCCTAAACATAGAATAGAATAAAATTTTAATTCAAAATAAGATTATCAAGGATTCTTATTGAGTCATTTAACCTTTACCACTGATTCGGAAGAAACCTATGTCCTGGGAACAAGCAGCATAAAACCCAGGGGGACTTTTTTGAAACATTAATTTACAATATAATATTTTATACAATTAATATATTTTACTTAATAAAAAATGTAAATTGTTGTGCTCGCTTCGCCGGACGAGGATAATAGACGATAATAACTTCGACATTAAATATGAAGAAAAAAATTTTTATGGGACTATGATCCTGGATGGACTATATCCGTTCTTCGTGAGCGTCTTCATTTCGAAATGAGTAATTATACTAAATTTCAAGTCAATCGGGTGTGCAGTTTTAGAGATATCGTAATGAGTCAGTCAGTTAGTTAATGGTATTTCGCTTTATATATATATATATATATATATATATATATATATATATATATATATATATGTGTGTGTGTGTGTGTGTGTGAGTGTGTGTGCGTGTGTACGTATGTATGAATATATATTTGATAGGATGTTTTCTGGGACTTTGTTGTAAAATCAACTTTTTTTAACATAAGTAAATAATTCCCGGACAAATGTGGTTACGCTTATTATATCAACTCTCTGACGTACGCACTGTAAGTCGATTATCGCGAAATGGGTACAACTTTATCCAGTCCCCGAGCGTAAATCTCATTTCTAAACTCGAACCGGCGAAAAAAAAAATTAATGAAACACATTCTCATATTCTTACACTATCTCCGATTCTAAGCTATGTTCAAAATTTCTCTCCAGCTCATCGACGTCAATTACTAAATCCACCTTAACGAAAGCGAATTAATAAAAACGTATAATTGATATTTTTTTGTAAATTTGGTAAGCAAAGTTTTAACATTCTGTAGCTACTTCACAAGGTACTTCCGTGATATGTCAGCAATAGGTCTCAAAGCTGCATCTGCATGCGTATTCGTTAGCTCCGTTAATATCAAAATGTCATTTACTATGTGGTATGTAGCTTTTATTTATTCTTAATTTACTTTGCTTTTCTAAATGTTTTTTTACATATTCGGTGACAAACGAGCACACAGTCCACCTGATGGTAAGTAGATACTGTGGCCCATAAACATCTACATTTATCTTCGTTAAAGAATCAAAATGCAGATGCGTTGTCATCTATAAGAACTACGATGGAATGCCCCGTTTCGAGTAGAATCTCCGGTTCCTTACACTTACCTTTAAAATAAAAACCACCACCACTTTTAAAATACTACTACTACAAAGTGACAAAAACTTCGAAAAACACTACGTGCCACTTTAATTTCGGTTTATCTTCGTAAAGGTCTAATTCTTCGGACCATCAATAGATTTTGACGTAGTAACTGTTTTGAGTAGTAAAAGATTTATATTATAGCTTATATACGTCTAACTCCTGGGTACAGGCCTCCTCTGATTACTGAGAGTGTACACCGCGCTACCCCAATGCACGTTGGAGGATGGAGTCCGGTTGTCTTCAAAAATTTTTTTTCTCAGAAACGCGAATTGCCATAAATTCCTTACAATAGGACAAGTTCATGTCTATCAGTGGCCTTTTGCGTGATGTTAAGAGGAAATTATGATAGAACTTCTGTTACAGGTAAATTCGTTTATTCAAAAAGGGTTATTATAATATTAAGGAATTTATGAATGATAATAACCCCTGGGAAAGGTGATGGCTACCACGCTATTTCTAATTTGTCTTGTGTTGCTAATTGTAAACATGATTGTAAGCTATTACTGGAAAAAATAGCCCCGCTGGGTTTCTTGCTGGTTCTTCCCAGGACAGAGGTTTTTTGCGAACCAGTGGTAAATGTGACTTTCAATAAGTATTGTTATAATCAAAAAATAGTTTCTGTTTCTGTTTTAAAAACTTGATGGAAATACGGATAGTATTTCCCCGTATTTCTATTGTATGTCTACGATAATAGGTAACGCTATCATTAAACGAGTTATATAATCAATAACCAAGTCATTGTGCACTAACAATTTTACCGCTACGTCATGTCAACGACAGGCTACGCGTTGTAGGCGGCTTTGCAGCTACATCGTAGGGGACACAATAGCTACGTCGCGTAGCACTACGCCCTTATTATGTAAAGTTCCGTCTATAAATAGGCGTTTTGACGCCATTGTGCTTGCGTGGACAATTTTTTTTATGGACAGTGTTTGCAGCAAGTAATATTTTATATATATGATCAGTCTTATTGCAAAAATAACTTTTAACAAAACATAAAGGCAGACTTCAAATAACAAAAGAGAATAAAATAAATTATATAAACATTAAATATTAAACAACAAACACATTGTGAAGTCGGTGTTAAGCCATAGTATAGAAAAATTAATGCTCTGGCTAAGGAATATTTGCCTTTCGCTTAAATTAAAAACTTAATCTTGACTTTTTCTCCAAATTTACAGCGGACCCCCGGTAATCCGGCCCCTGGCTGCTCAAATTAAAAATTAATCGTGACATTTTCTTCAAATTTATAGTGGAACTCCGGTATCTCGGCCCCTGGCCAATCTGCCCCCCCCCCCCACGTAATCCGACATGTCTTTAACTTGTAGACAGATACGAGTCGCGCTATGAATCCGCGAGGGGGGACCAGAGAAGGTGTCCTTCGCGAATACGTGGACAAACAGGTTTACCATTAGTTCGCGCCGCCACGAATCAAGCCTGACGCGTATTGTCTCAAATGTAACTATGGTAGCGGCCTAGCGGGCTTTCATTATTTACTGTTTATGTATTCATGGTGCATCACATGACATTTTTATTTTTTGTTATTTTATATGATATGCAATCTGTCAAATCACAATGTACTCTTTTACAAAAAGTTGCGGACTACCAGGGGGCTGTGGCAGTACTCTATAGTCCGACAAATTCGATAATCAAACACCGCTTTGCAAAATGTTTGTCAGATTACCGCGGGTTGTATGTATATGGAACCACCTCTGAAGTATTTATATTATATTAAATAAAAAACGAGTAACATAGATACAATTTTTTATAATAAATACAGTCTAATTGTGAACCTTCTTTTAAAGAAGGTTCACAATTAGACTGTAAATAAAAACGGGATTTATGAATAGACTTTGGTCGGAAAAATAGTTAAATAAGTTTCTTTTTCATATAAAGAACTAAGGGACTTAACTGCGGCACCCTAATATTCTTGATATGTGATATTTGTTTTCAAATTCCATACCTTACATTTTAGTTCCCATGTCGCGGAAAACTGCGGACTTCCGTTTTAAAATAGCCTCAATTAATAATATAAACTCAAGTTAAACCTGACTACAGGTGAGGTACATGTTATATATTATATTTTTTTGTAATAAATATAGTAAAAAGGTAACGTTTTGATAATAATTTAAAAAGCGACATGGCTTAAGGTCAGAACGACAAATGTGAGCGTGAGGGAACATAAAACATATAGAACTGAGATTGCTCACGCCCATGAAATTGAGGCCTCTGAGCTATCATGCCTGGTAGGGGTATAAATAAATAAATAAATTATCTCTTTATTTCAGGCACATTGCACCCATATAACTTATCAACAAAAATCATTATATACGAGGCATTCCATCTTAGCCCTCAGGGGTGACAACGCATTTGCATTTTGATTCTTAATTGAGGATAAATGCGGATATCTATGGGCCACAGCACCATCTGGTGGACCGTGTGCTCATTATCACCCAATGCTATAAAAAAAAACTCACCACTCTTTTATTCTGCCCAGGTAACCAACTTCCCCTTCCCACTTAACTTTTACTTTCAGTTCCTTGGCTTCAGTCATGGAAGAAAGCTTCGCTCAACGAACAACCTTCTACTCCATACACATACTTTTGTTACGTTTATTTAATATTTTTTGTGATGTAACGTTTCTATCTAGTGTATTTTATTGCCATGTATTACAATTTTTTTAGTAACTTTACATGTTGTTTGTGTTTTTTTACATGCTAACTAGCGCTGTAACGCTTAGAAGTAAAGTTTTAAATAAATATAATAGAAATTGCATTACTAGCATTCTTTAAAATCGTCACGTTTAAGTCTAAGCGACATCGGGTAGTAAAATTGGAAAACTGCAAAGCTAAAAAGGATTGTTAAAAACGTAACGTGACAACTCAACCTCGCACCCGTTACACAACGTCCCATTTACGGTTGGCAGTCTTCCAAAAATTTGGCTCCAATGCAACGTCTAGTCTGGCGAGATTTCCGTTTAAATATTGCCGCTTTTTAGCATCCGTATTCAGCATCTGTTTATGGAATTTTATTTAATTAATAAAACCTTTTCATTCAGACCTTTCAGTCAGACCCCAGTGATTTCCTATCTTTCGTAATTGATAACTAAATGGAAAATAAATCGGAAAGCGAAACACTGCAAAAATAATGAACAAAAAAGAAGCCAAATAGGTCCATGTATTTTGCAAAATGGGGTCGGTACTCGGTTAACGTCCATCCATTACAGCCAATAAAAGTCCACAGCTAAACATAGGCCTCCCCCAAAGACTGTTTCATAGGTTGGATTTTGCCATAGTAGCCACGCTTGGCAAGCGACTTGGCAACCGCAGTTTTTTATAATTTTGAGTTGTTATCAGAAAGACGCTGCTGCCCATCTCCTGGTTTCCCTCTGTCGCCTCTCACGATACCCACTGGATGATATGCGGTAGTGGATATCCTTACACCGCCACTGGACGGTATTATATATTTTAGTATAAAAACTTACATAATATAATAGACACAAACGTTTGACGTAATCTCTAAAGCGTCTAAGCTCATAAAGCCTATATAAATAAATACACCGACACAGCCGAATATTCGTTACTTAAATAGATTACTTATGTGAAGTAGAATATAATCCTTGCGGCGTAGTAACATTAGCAACCCTTCCGCCTAGCGTTGTAACATCATCAGAATGCATTAAAACTCCACAGGATGGCTAAGCCCAGTTGTTAGGGAACAACCACAAGACGTTAAAGGAAATATTAATATTATATAAGAGCACATTTCATTCGTGGTACACCCACGGTGCAGCTTTACTATGGTAATATCATGATTGGGTCGGCTCGGCCGGGGCAGGATCACGCTCTTACAGAATACCAACGTAAAATAGTAGCTTTATGCTGCTGTGTTTATGGGGTGAGTGTAGAGAGCCCGATATTATTTTTACTAGAAACGATGAATTCCATCTTAGCTTTCAAGGATGATAGCGCGTCTGCATTTTGTCTATAGGCCACAGCATCCACTAACCATCAAGTAGACTGTGTGCTCGGTTGTCATCCTTATTCTATAAAGAAATACACCATCCAGCAGATCCTGAGACTTGTGTGTGGATCCATCTACCTCCATATTATTTCATTACAGCCTATCAAAAGCCCACAGCTGAATCAAATCCTAATAGGATACTTTTGTTACCACAAAGGCAGGCTTTTTAAATTATTTTAGTGGCTTTTAAAAATGGTGTTGCCCATTTTAATTTCAAAACTTTAAATAACTTCAACAAACATAACACAAAGATGAAGTAAAAGCTCAAGTTCACAAAGTGAAAAAAGCTTTAGATATGAATTGCATTAAGTTTTATAGTTAGTATGATTGTGATTTTCTCTTAATAACGTATTTAAGGATTTTTATTTGTTATACTAACTTTTATAAATAAGCGACATATTGAAAATATTTTCCAATATAATTTGCTTCGATTGTGTCACTTGCAAAGAAAAGTTTTAACTTAACCATATAGCTACGCTAAGTAGCTGTCTACACCATTGCTACGCCGCGTAGACTGTATGCTACGCTTTGATTAGTTCCGACACGAAAACAATGAACTTACCATATTGTTAGCCATATCTTTACTAGATATTATCCCATGAAAATACATGTTTTCTCATATAGTTTTCCTTCACCGGTGAGACGATTAACTATTTCAATGGTGATGAGATCGAAATAAGAGATGTGGAGAGATCGAAATATGGTAAGGGTATCCCAGGACCTTTTACGGTCAAGTCAATTTAGTAAATAATGATTTCTATAACGATGTCGCATATTTAAAAAAATAAATAATAAAATCAATTAAAAACATAACGCCCACGTCAACTTAGATCATAAGACACCCATGTAGCCCACTAATATTACATCACTCTACCACAATATGCTGAACGCCGGTAGCTTGGCCACTCGCCAAGAACCGGTGTCGTTGCAATACCCAAATTTTAAGGAGACAGTAAAGAATTATACTTCCATATTGTTATCGAGACCAGAATTCATACAAGGTTTATATTATACTTTTTGTACAAGGGTGACAAATGAGCACACAGTCCACCTGATGGTAAGTGGTTGCTGTGGCCCAGAGACATGTACATCTTTCCTCGATTATGAATAAAAATGCTGGTGCGTTGTCACCCGTGAGAACTAAGATGGAATGCCTCAATTCCAGTAAAATAAGTCTCCGGCTCTCTACACCCACCATACGAAACACAGCAGCGTTGAAATGCTATTTAATGCTGGTATTCTGTAAGAGCGTGGTCCTTCCCTGGTCGAGCCGACCCATTCGTGCTACAACTATACTACTAATATAACTGCAGCATGGCCCTACCACGTGAAAATGGTACGACAATGGTATACTAATATGCGGACTCGAATCCCGCGCGGAAGAAATATTCGTACGGCCTGCAAATAATTGCTCTGGGTCTGAATGTCCTTTTATTATCCTATTACCTATTATCCTCGTGCAATATGGATGTAATCTGCCTCAACATACATAAAAAAATCCTAGTTTGGGAGTTTGAATATTAATTCTTTATTATTTTAATATAATTATATATATATATATATATATATATATATATATATATATATATATATATATATATATATATATATATATATATTAGGTATTTTTATATATTTTATTAGAATAGGTGTTTATACTAGATTTATAGTTGCTGGATGAGCCTCAGATTACGGGCTGCTGCACAAACAATATAACGTCAAAGAATTAAAAAAGAAAAATTAAAATATGAACTATAGATACTAATGGAAAAAATAACGGAACCCACAGATAATATAAAACAGCTCACAGTTGATTCGATTATCCAAAAAATAAAATCGGAGCGACAAAATCTGACACGGCTAAAGTAATCAATTTCCCTAATGACAGACGAGCGGCATAAAGCTCGATAATCTTTAACATCTAAATTTGCGAATTCAGTACACGTACTTTCTTAATGAATATTCCGAGAACGAACATAAATGAAAGTTAAAAACATTTTCCAAGGCGAGTTCCTGCTTATTAAATCAAAAACACGATAACAGATTAAATGAAGATTGACGTGAATGAAAAATAAACGCCGAAAAAGTATATTGACGAGAGAGAGGGAAAGAGAAGGCATATGGTTTAAAAAGAGAAACATTAAATAAGGTACTTTAAAAAAATTATCAAAACGCAGATGCGTTGTCACCCCTGAGAACTAAGTTGGAATGCCTCGTCTCCAGTAAAAAAGGGTCTCCGGGTCTCTACACTCACCATACGAAACATATCAGTATTAAGCTGCTATTTTTTGCCGGTATTCTGTGAGACTATGGTTCTTCCACGGTCGAGCCGACCCGTTCGTGCTACAACCATAATATAGCTGCAACGTGGCTCTTCCAAGTATAAAAATGTATGCGTATCATCCTTCGTAGGAGTCGGTGTACTTTTGCAAGGATTTGTGGTTTATAAAATCTGATGTAATGGTGGGGACGATCTTGAACATGTTCACAGACTGCAGACTTCCCGAAGCGTGGGTGCTACAAAAATATACCCGTGACCATGGGTGCTGTAAAGCACCCGAAACGTCGCGAATTAAAAATAAGTAAAAATAGTTAATTAAACGCGATAAAATCCGTAAATATAGTTTTATTCAATAATAATTATATTAATACTTTTAGCCAGGCTTCGTGCAGAATTAAGAAATTGCTAAGTTACAGTTGATTCTCCGTAATTTTTTCGACGTTTACCACTCTATTTTTCTAAATAATACAGTCTACAATACCTGCATAAGTTACCAACTGCAAAAATGACTTAAAACTAATATACAAACATACAACATACCATACAACAAATATACCATAAAACAAAATGTTTCAATTCACTCAGACCTGATTCATATAAGCAGCGCCTCGCAAAATAATATAAAGCCATTAATGGTTGTAGACGCCTATGTTGAGTGTGCCCGCTGCTTTACTATGATCCCTAATAAAATCCTATGACCAAACACAACGCCTCACTTGTTTACTCTGTTAGAAATATAGACCATTTGAACAATCATGTAGATGGAAAACATTTTAAGAACCAGCTAGATTTTAAGAACGTTAAAGAAAATACTTTTGAAAACCAGCCAGGTTTTACATTGACTGTAAGAGTTAAGAAAACCCTCAAATGAACTGCTTTACTATAAGACAGTTGTTATATAATGCACAGAATCCAGCTAATGCTAAGTGGATATTGTGGCTATAGATACTCTTCTCGAAAAATAATCAAAATGCAAATCCGTTGTTATCAGGACTGACGTGGAAAGCCTCGTTACCAGTAATAACTTTTGTACCTCGTATCCAATGAACGATACCAATGATATATTTTAAAGAATAATTATAATTTTTTTTCCTAATTGTGCCCCTTCTCTTTTAGACTTAATGTCTGTATCTTCTCTTGATCATGTTGCAAAACACGATCAATGTACAGCTGATGCGTTTTCTTATCATGACCTCATCTTCTTGTCTTATAAAATTAGACCCCCTAAAGCTAAATCGAGGACTTTACTTTTGGACTCCGTAAATATGATCACATTTTTGAATTTCGTAAACGTCCAAGTGGCTGCCTACTCACATTCTTTCTTCTTTATACAGCATACTGTTCAATTCCTCTTCTACCTGTTTCCCTTTCTAAGGTTCGCTTAGGGCAGCTGGATCGAAGATGGTCCCTTTCCCCACAGCCACAGCACCTAGAGCTGTATCCTTTGTTGCGGTCGCGAACTGTAGCTGCTCCAACCTCCCTGACGCGATGGGAACGATGATCATGCCGCAAGGCTTCCACCTACAGTGCATGGGTCAAGGCGTCCTTAAGCGTCTCGTGGTGCCCGAGCCTCACAGCAGCTCTGACTTCCAGGTCACGGATGCCGCCGATGAATGTCTGCACCAGGTTCCCTTCAATGAGCGCAGGTACAGACCGGTATGCTTTTCGCACCAGCTTCTCCACCTCTAGAGCCCACTGCTGCAGGTTTTCGTTGATGCGCTGCACGCGATCTATAAGCTGCGCACGAAAGACGTGTTTCAGGTGAGCGTGTTACCTGAAAGACCGCTTTGAATTCATTTCCTTCTCTCACGATCGTCATTTATGTTATACTAAAATAATTTGCTTCGTATTCCAGCACATTCATTCTCATTCTTCAATAAATTATTTTTCATTACAGCTGTACACTTGTGAAACTCCTCAAAAATCTACTCAAAACTTATTACTCGGAACTCTTAATATTTCTCATCATAATTCCCGTCCTCAATTGTATAGCTACCCTACATATCCTCAACTGTCATGTGTATTTATATATTTATAATGTTTTTAAATTAATTTTCAAATTTATTTGCACCTGCCCTTTTTTGCAATTCGTTGTAAACAACAGTTCTTTGCAAAACGAGGGCTGTCTGGAAGAAATCGCTTCCAGACCGATAAGACCGCCAGTTGTATTTTATATTTCAATATTTCATTTTGTTTTTTTATTATGTGTACAATAAAGAATATATTGATTGATTATACGACAAACGAGCACACCGTCTACCTGAAGGTAAAAAGGATTCTGTCGCTCATAGTTATCTACACCTACAATCGGTTAGGAATCAAAATTCAGATAAATTCTCTCCTGTAAGGAACACGGTGAAATGTCTCGTTTCCAGTGAAAAGGGCAGTGGCGTAGCTACCTTGATGATAGGCGGGGCAGTGCCCCAGGGCCCCCGAGCTCAAGGGGCTCCTCAGCCTCCATGAACGATGTTTGAAAAAATTAACAAATAATATCCTAATTGCATTTAAAAAGACGATTTTTTACTTTTTCTCTCGAAATCTTTTTGGCTCGAAATGAAATCACAAAAATTCCTTGCACCTCCAGAATGTTGAACATCACTGTTAAAATAAAATTGTCTCAGTTTTATTATCTAAATAGCTGTATTATTAACTGTTATCGACTTCGTCATTGTTTATTTTACTGGCTTCCGCCCGCGATTTTGTTCTGGTATGGACCAACATTGAAAATTCCTTCCTTCATTAAAAGGGTCCTTTTATCGGGATGAAACGGTGTAGTAAATTTCATCCAAATCCATAAAGTAGTTTTTTATGTGAAACCGTAACAAACAGGCAAACTTTAACGTTTATAAAATTATTAGCAAACCCGCCTCGGCACCACACGGGTTCACTTTACATGTGGTGTCATTTATGTTTTAAAAAGCACTGTTCATAATATTTCAAAGATAAAAATGGTTACGGGGAGTCAAATTTAAGAGATAAATATTTTTTTAGAGATATATTTTTAAGAATATTCGACCGAAAGTTAGGTAAAACTTTTACCGAACCGAATATTCGGCCGAACATTATTCGGCAGGATCACCTCGGTACCTAAGCAATTTATGTCGAAACTTGTTACACCGTAAGGCGCGCGGGATTAGCGCAGGACCCTGCCCCTCGCTTGCCCGCTACACCTGACATGTTATTGCATCATCTAGTACTAAGCAAATTGCCGCCACATGCTTATGTTTTGACTATTTTTGTAAAAAAAATAATCATATGATAAAAATGAGTGGCGCTTATTTTAGAGAAACTGACGATGAAAGTAAAGTGAATGTACTAATGTAATGTAATGTTTCTATGTTCGATTCCAAAAACATTTTATCAAGCTTTCTATTTGCTATAATTGGAAATAAATCTACAGTACCTCAAAAACATAACGCTACACAAGTAGTTTTACCATAAATAACCCATAAATAAAATATACTTTCAACAGCAAAATTATGAAAGACATGGCATTACTCAATTCATACATTTCAAGACCACTACCATCACTAACCGACTACCACTTTAACGAATGTTCGGTGATTTATCCGAATATTCAGCCGAATATGAAACGAATATTCGGTCCACCTCTAATATTATTATGCTATCGCGGACTTTTGGTCTAGACTTTTTGAAAAACTACGACTCCTTCGTACATTATTTTAATGTATCTCCTTAAAGTTTAGCCAGCCAGAGTTTTTGACGACTTATAAATACAAAATATTTAACTCTTTTTACTATGCAAAGTTAATTAGAATGTATTGTGCATACTAAACTTCCGTATAAAAAAAATCGCTAAATGGCAGTGAGAAACGTTTTAAAATCCGTTGCGCGGTTGCTGAGCTTAAAAGAAGTAAGTAGGTAAAATGTTGTTTTGAAAAATCGAAAACTACCCATTTATTTATTTTATCAACAGAGTAGAGTACTCAACAGTCAATCGCCCCGTAAAATGAAATGTGTCGTATAAACTTTAACACCTTATTTCATACTCTGAGGGTTTAAATTTTTTTTAAAATCCTATCTTAGTTAATGCCTATGTAATGGCGAATAAAAGGAAGCTATGTTGTCATCATTTCCTAGTTCTACGTTCTGCGGCTTGAGCTGTTGTCATATTAATATACAACTTGCACCCTCGTTTTAAAGCCGATTAGATTTTGAAAAAATAAAGAATGTTAATTTTTTGTTTTGCACCTATTTTCTAATTTAAAAAATTTATTAATTTTTCTCCATACAAATTAAAGAATCTTATAGCCCTCCGTAAGAGGTTATTTTGAAACATCTCAGAGTACTTTCAGTATGTCAGGAGTCAATCCGCTGCCACTACACAGTAACGCTTCTTTTACTAGGGGCACAGAATAAATTAATAATAGTACTACGCTAAGGGTTGAATTTTCCGAAATTATTTCTTAGTGGATGCTTACGTCATAAAAGGCAGCTACTGTCAAATTTCTACGTCTAGTTTCTTAGGATGTGCGTCATGATATAATATTTTTCATACACATTTTGCAGCCCCTTTGTAATCCCTAAGGATAGATTTCTGAAGAAATTAAAAATATTATTTTTAATTCCAGAGTGTGACTTTCATATTAGAAAAAAAATCTCAATGATTTTTTTTCTCTGGTCCCTCTGTAATGAATTATTTTTAAAATCGCTAAATCCGTACCCATTAATTTACCTTTTTTATAGAACAAGGGTGACAAACGAGCACACATTTCACCTGATGATAAGTGGATGTGGTCCATAGACATCTATATTTATCCTTAATTAAGAATCAAAGTGCAAATGCGTTGTCACCCCTGACAACTTTGATGGAATTCCTCGTTTATAGAAAAGAATGTCTTCGGTTCTCTACACTCATCATACGAAACACAGCAACATTACGCTGCTATTTTACCATTGAAGTAATATGTACTTACGTACGTACATAATAGCTCAATGTATTTAATGCTGGTTTTCTGTGAGAGCGTGGTTCTACCCCGGTCGAGCGAACCCATTCGTGCTACATATACTATATCATAATACATATAGACACAGCGTGACTCTAACACGTAATATACAGATTACGTACCTTTAGTAAGTTTCAAGTCAATCGCCTCGGAAAATAATAAGCTTAATACAAACTGTATCACTCTATTTTATCCCCTTAGAGGTTGAATTTTTCTTGATACTTATTGGTGGATGCCCACGTTATAAAAGGCAACTACTATCCCATTTTCAGGTATCTGCAGCGTTACACATACTACATAGTAGTTTTGCACGTTTAAAACATTATGTTTAGTTCAAATAGGGCCCCAATTTCATTTTTGCCCCGGGACCCTTTGTTGCATAGCTACGCCACTGGAAAAGGGTCTCCGGTTCTCTACAACATCCTACAGTAATACATACAAATCATGCTGTTATTTCACGCTGGTATGTGCGAGCGTGGTTGTACTTCGGTCGGGACGACCCATTTGTGCAACGACAACCTAAAAGTTTCAAAGTGTTTGAAACGTTCAAGTAAAGTCGATAAATTTCATTTAAAGTGCAGCATTACGTAAATTTACGTTATATTTTTAAGTAATAATTGGATAAAAACAATTAGAATGTAAGCACTATTTTAAATTACTATCTTAGAATTTAGCAAAAGTGTAAGTGTAACATTTGTTGGTGAACCAAATATATAATGCGGAAAACGTTGGTGACGTAACTCGTATATTCGGCAAAGCTTTTTAAAAACTCCATGATACACTACAATTAATCATTGCCGTATTACCCTCTGTAAGTATGTTACGAACGAAATAAATTACTAAGATTTCAAGAAATGAAATGCGGGGAACCCGCCAAGTATCAGGCACGACCGGCGAGGTACTTTGCTATGCCAAGTGAAGCACTATAACCTGATGTTTGCGGAAAATGTTGGTGACGTAACTTAAATATTTGGCAAAGCTTTTAAACGACTCCATTATACAATATAATGAATCATAACGTTAATGCCTATGAACGTATATCAATGAGCCAAATAAATTACTAGAACTTCAAGAAATGAAATGCGGGGAACCTGCCAAGTATCAGGCACGACCAGCGAGATACTTTGCTATGGCAAGTGAGGCACTATAACCTGATGTTTGCGGAAAATGTTGGTGACGTAACTTAAATATTTGGCAAAGCTTTTGTAAAACTTCATAATACACTACAATGAATCATAGCCGTAATGCCTCTGTGTATACATTATTAGCCAAATATTCTACTAAAATTTCACATAGTGAAATGCGGGGAACGTGCCAAGTATCAGGCACGCTCGGCGGGATACTTTCCTACGCCAAGTGAAACATTATAACGTAATGTATTTGTCCTCATTCTAGCACAAATAAATGCAATAAAATCCCTACTTAAATTTACCATCTAGGAGATTGGATTGATTGACATGATAGGAATTGAGAATTGATTGATTGACAGTTAATAGCTGGAATATGCTAGGACCGCAATAATTTCGAATATAAATTTGAGAATTGAATAGTTATTGAATTGAATAGGTATATTCGAAGTAGTTTCTTAAGCAATATTTTCAATGTGACAATTAGTTATTGCGCGATTTATGTGCGTAAATGGCTCGCTAAATCTTACTATGATTTCCCATAGTCTGACTTCAAAAATACCCAGAACAGACTGGGACTGGGTGCAGGACGTCCGATTCTACAATCGCCAATCCAGCTCCCTATTAATGAAACAGCAGTAGACGAAAGGAGAGTCTGAAAGGAAAATATGAATCATCATCATCATTACAACCATCACAAGTCCAATGCTGAACGTAGAAACGCCACATTGCACGGTCCCGAGCCACTTGCATCCATCAACTTCCTCCATATCATACCAGGTCGTCACTCCATGTAATGGGGGCTGCCCTTCACTTCGCCTACCATTGAATGCTGCCACTCGAAAACTATTCCCCATCGGTAAATGAGATACGTGCCAAAATCATAAATCTAACTTGAAATTCGCGTAGTAGCCGCCGATGCGAACGGAACAAATAATAAATTGATATTTATCTCAGTTTCAGCCCGTCGCCCGCAGACTACGGCGAAGACTAGATGATATAGGACCGCACTTTAACGATAAATCATACAAAAATTTCGGCTTTTACGAGGAAAATTATATCCCCTCTTATATAGGCATTAACTTCGGCTTTCCTTTTTATAAAAAGTTTCTATAATCGATGACGCAAGATAAATACCTGGGCGACCGAGACTCGCTCGATGTGATTTACATTTTCTCACATAAACTCTTACATAAACTTAGAAAGTGTCTGAATACAAAATTTCATATGATGCCAAAAAAATTGTCTTATTATAAAGTTAGACCACCTATATCTGAGACTTGAGAGAAGAAAGTATAGATGTACTAAAGTATCAAATCATCAAATCATTATTATTTTAATAAGTTCAGCCATTTCCGAGAAACCGGTGAACATAACAAAAAAACATGGCTTCGAATATCGTTTTTTAAAATCTTGTTATCAAATATAAAGTACTCAAAATAATACTGCGTTTTCACAGTTTACTCTCTTTTTATCCTGAAAAAACACATGTACATATTATATTAAATACACCATTTAGGACTTTTACACACGAGGAAATTAACAAGTGACACAAATTATGCGTATTCTTTGCTACGCGACGTAAATTTCTAAGCAATTTTACTATGTTTGCAGATATTTATATCTGGTAGAACTACGCTGCAGCTATATTATAGTTGTAGTATGAATGGGTCGGCTCGACCGGGGCAGGACTACGCTTTCACAGAATACCAGCGAAAATAGCAGTTTATCGCTGCTCATTTGTTTAGCGTGCGCAGAGAAACGGAAACCGTTTTTACTGGAAACGATACATTTCATCTTAGGCCTCTTAGTTTTTGATACTTAATCGAGGATAGATGTAGATGTCTATGGTTCACAACATCCACTTAACATCAGGCGTACTGTGTATTCGTTAGTCACCTTAGTTTTATAAAAATGTCAGTTTCAGCAGTTAATATAAAAGAAATTAATATTTTCTATTCCACCTAGAAAATGGAAATCAAAATCTACTACAAAAGGGTATCGTGCTCTGCGAAAACTTACCCAATACTGTAGCATATTAGTAGGCAATTAACGGGTTACATCACAGTTACAGATCTTGTAAACATCCTCGTATGTAAACGGCCTTTTAAGCTATGTACTCACGTTCTCCTCGACCGTCTTCTTAATCTTAGCACCAGCCTCGCTGACCTTCGCGCCGGCTTTGTTCACAGCAGAGTAGAGGAAGTTGCCAAGCGACTTGGCACCAGCAACGGCCTTGGTCGTCACTGCCAAGTTACGAAAAATATTATAACCAAGGCGCATTGAGTAAAGTGGATGATAACGTTCGCTACCAGCATCGATTTTCAAACTTTATTCGTAATAAAAAATTACTAAAATAATTTCAAGAAAAATAATAATAATTTCCTCGAGCACGAATTTCGGTCACAGCGGCCAGTAGACTATGTAGACTAGCCATCTGCACAGAACAGGATTACAGTGCCCGAGTATGTGTCAAACACAGATGCACACTCTACTCCCTCCACTCACATAGTCCGATCGTACAGCAAGCCGACACGACCGGAGAGAGAGAGAGAGAGAGAGAGAGAGAGAGAGAGATCGGAGGCGCAGTACTAACGGCTTTTTGTTCCTTCCGAGGCACGGGGTGAAACATCGTCAACTTCTTCACTGAGCTGCTACTCAGCATTTCTTGACAGAAAAATTTAATAATTGATTTTGGCCGATTCGAACCCAGGACGGGGGATAGGGTACGACCACGAGACCCATTAAGCAGTCAAAAACATAATAAAACACTGGTATATAAATATAATACAAAACTTTAAACAAATACTGGAGATGCTCGCGTCCATAAACCCCTTTTATTCTTCTGCCATGCTACGGCCGTCACCAAGTTGTGGGATTCAGGGCGATATTCAAAAAGAATCTCGAATTTAAACTAAAACTCCAAAATTTTAAAACTTTAGCCTAGACCATTCTATGTTACATAGATTTTGATATAGCGAAATTTGAGTTTTCTGAATACCGACCTTATAATTGACTTTTTAAGTATTATTTTCCATCATCACTCGGTAGTTAGAATCTCCTCTGTCAAACAGTAGTTATTTATTAATCAAAAATCTTGTGGTCTAATTAATTAAGCAAATTCCCAATTAAATAAACATAATACCCTAATTACAAGCCGAGTCTAAAGACTAATTACACTTTAAAAATGCTTTACAGAGACCCCGCACAGCTTTCACCCGCCCACCAAGTGTTTAATTAAAGCATAACAACAATTAATGTACGGGATAGGAATAATATAAATAAATGAAATTGAAATATCTGTTTGTAATGTCAAAATAACAGTTTCTTACTAAATGCATATGAAATTATATACGGTACTTATGACAAATACAATTTTGAACATTTTGTCTGCCTGTTTCAGCTAATCTTCGAAAAGGCTGGACCGATCTTGAGGGGATATTCGCTGACAGATAACTGATGTTATAAGGGGTAGCCAGGCTACTTTTGTTCTAGAGAAATAATTACGGCTACTACCACGCGCGAAAATAACACATGAAATCCAATCGTGATAAATTCCATGCAGACGAAGTCGCGGGAAACAGCTAGATCAATTATAAAATGAATGAACTGATAAGAATATTATCCTAATTTGAAAGACGAAAATAATGGCCCCGGGGAGAGCACTCATTATTGTAAAGAATTGTACGTTGCTTTAATACGTAAATCCCTTTCATCTTCTACATGAGCCGGTAACGATTCGCCATTGAATTTGTTTCTTTTGTAAGATTTTTCCGACACACCCCTAAATCAAGTTTTCCCGACCCCCATGATCGATATGAGACGACAGACTTTCGTAGCTAAGTTCACCGTACTCAGCTAACTACCAAAAAATGACCTTTCTGGAAATTGCGGTAACAAAAGCGATTTATTAATAGAAAGTCTACAAAGGAAATAAATTCAAGATTAAACGAAGCAATTAGAACGAAATTGTAAAAATTTTTGTACCTCTTGAGAAATTACCTTTGGATTTCGTAATTAAATCTTTAGGGATCATAAAGAACGGACCTTACTGGTACTTTTACAAAAAAAAAAATTGTAGCATTCCTTTGGGGGAAGCATAAGTTCAGCAGTAGACTTATGAAAGTCTGTAATGATGATGATGATGACGATGACTTATAAAAAATTCAGCCCAGAAATTATTAGGAGTATAATTTTATCTTACCTGTGGGGAAGTTTTAATTTCTATTAAAATGTATTTATGTTTTAGAAACTCTTAAAGCAAGGTCATTGATTACTAAATAATATATTATGTAAATATGTACCCGTAGCACTAAGGATGATAACGTGATGCGACGCCCAAACCAAAACGCCATTAACTAATTACGTGTGGTTTCGCTCATAACGTTTTAAAAATATATAGCTTTATTTAGGAAATGCCAACAGATTAACCACTTCATTCATTTATAGGCACGACTTTACGGTCTTTTCCGGTGTTTTTAATATTGGAGATAATTTCTATAGCTCTCTCTACGCTCTATGCTATCTACTCTCTGATCCATTCCCTTACAATCTTACAAGACACAGTATGAAAGCCTTTTGACTGGTAGAGAATGGCTCAAGGCATTAAGTCCGCCCTTTGTATTCTTTTGCGGATTAGTAATGCGATAAATAATAAATAAATAAAAACTTAAAGGCAGTAATATCAAAACCTTTCTATTAGACTTTAAAAAACAAATGAGTTCCCCATTATTCTATTAGTCGCACTTGGTAAGCGGGTCTATAAGACACGATAGCGTTACACTGGTCATGCTGCTTCTCATACTATTACCATCATAATTATAGCGTACCAAAATATGTACTGTGTCTTTTGTACAATTTTCTGAAGGGTATGTATGTGTTCATCACGCAGAGAAAACTCTCTGCGTGATGAACTTAGAAATGAGGATATCCTTAGTATAACCAGAGTGACAGACATAACCCAACGGATTAGTAAGCTGAAGTGGCAATGGGCCGGTCATATAGCTCAAAGAACCAACAACCGATGGGGAAAAAATGTTCTCGATTGGCAGCCTCGTACCGGCAGGCGAAGTGTAGGGAGACCCCCACTAGATGGAGTGACGACCTGGTAAGATATGCAGGAAGTCGATGGATGCAGGTGGCTCAGAAGCATGCTTTGAGGCATTACTTGGGGAAGGCCTATGTTTAGCAGTGGACTTATGACGAGCTGTAATGATGGTAATTATGATGTATGTGTTCTATGATACTAAAGCCTTTTCGGAAACCGGCTTATTGGGGAGGTTGGAAGCCGTCGAATCTGCGTGCGACACGATTGGTAATGACTCTCGTCTCGAACACGGCGCACTAGACAATCGAAATCAGTCTATGGTTCTTCAACAGAGCATTGTCGCCTTTCTTGAAGAACAAGGCCACCGCACTTCTGCTCCACGCCTTCGGAATAGTGCCACCATGGTGGACAGAACTAAAGAGCTTCTGAAGGATTTCAAAACTGGTTTTCCACCCGCTTTCAGAAGCTCCGCTAAAAATTCCATCCCCGCCCGTGGCCTTGTCCTTTTAAAGGTGCTGGAGAGCCACACTAATCTCTCCCAGACATACGTCCAGGATATCATCGGAATAGCAACGAATAAGACTTGAGACAGTTTTTGGGTTCTTCTGCGACGGGGCTTGCAGAATTTAGCTCTGACCGAATGGGGATTATATTTTTACGAGCTTGTCATTCATAACGTCTACTGTATTGTAGTCTTCTAGGCGCACACACACACACACACACACACACAATCATAGAGGGAAATATCAGCCATAGCTGCCGCGCAAGCGGGTTGGCAACCACAGTTTTTATTTTCATTCAGCTGTTATAAGGAAGATGCTGCTACTCATCTCCTTTTTCATTTTTTCTTTGTAACACCGCCACTTCACGATAGAACCAATTTATATTTGGCACATTTTAAGCTCTCAGTCGGATTCATAAAAAATCTCGATCGTCAAGGTCTGGTCTGTCAGGCAAATAGTACACCACTTGCAAGTAAAATCGACGAAGTCATACTCTTAACACCCCTAAAGCAGATTAACCCAAGTGATTTAAACTTATATTAATTTGCAAGCATACTCAAAGCACACAAAGAAAATTTAAAATAAAAGAAAATAGTAAAATAAAATAAAAAATACTAACGCTCTTGCATATCTGGCACTTCAATAGCATCAACCGAGAAAAACTTTTTACTTTCGGGACCTGGAACTGTGCACCAAAAAACATAAATAGCGACTACAAATAATTTAAAAATAAAATCAAAATCAAAACATAGCCAAAAATCTATAGATGGATTGAATTACGTAACTCAAGGGAACCCCTGCTACCCATGTCAACATATCTTTTTTTATAAATTGAAAATTGTGAATCTATGGTAAATATTAGTGTATTTCTTACATTTCTTGTAATCAACTCGACTAAAGTTATGATTAACTAATAAGTAATTTTACAAAAAAGGAATAATAGGAGGCTAAGAGTCGTGCCTTGCGGTACTATAGTTACGATTACGACTTACTTGTAATCCTGCAATATAGCCTTTTACTAAGTAATATACAGTTAGCAGAATACACATTAAATCTACTTTGTAAGAGTATTGCTTCTACAGGAAAAGTTAGCAGTCTCGTAAACTGAATGCAACCTTGTAAGCAAATTGAGAGTATCGACGACTTAGCTTTGAAAACTTACGTTGGTGAGATTGTGAGAAATTTTAACTAGAATAAATTTTGTATATTAGAGGTAGTCTTAGTTTTTATATAGACATCAAATTCAAAGAAACCATATTATACTATGTATATTTTGTCAAGCTGAGACTACTAAATTTAATTTCATCAAAAGCTTTTGATACAGATAGTAAAAATATACGAAATACGAGTCTAAGTTCAAGCGTCTAGACTGAATTCTAAGTTGAATACAAATCACACCACATACCATTCCCGACTCCACCTGGCTGCTCCTCCGTGGGAGTGCCGCCTGTAGATGCAGGCCTGCTGTCCGCCCCACCCGTTGCGCTGCATCAGAGTTACCAACGTTGTGACAAATATACACTAGCATTTTTTATAGAATAAGGATAACAAATGAGCACAAATTCCACCTGATGGTAAGTGGAAAGTGGATGCCGTGGCGCAGACATCTACATTTATCCGCGACACAACAACACAAGCACAGCACAGCAGCATAAAGCTGCTATTTTACGCTGGTAATCTGCGAAAACATGGTTTGGTATATTACCGTATTAGCACACCTGTTTATATACTCCAATAGGATGTTCAACACGTATTCATGTTAGAATTTATTTATTAAACTCCTATTGTATAATATAACCAAACGATAAGTAGATGCTGTGGCACATGACTTCTTCTTCGTCATCAGCCGTTAAGCCTGGTTAAAACACCGCTGGGCATGGATATCTCCCATTGTAAAGAAGATTTGCCTCAATCGTCACGTTTGGCAAAAAGTTTGACGACCGCAATACCAGACAACTTTTACTCTACAGCCTAACGTTAACTATATGATTATACCGACATTTAACGAGCCATAACATTTTCTTGGCATGTTCCATTGTCACTTCTCTCGACATCCATAGAACGAACCGAGGTCATGAATTCTCTTACAATGCCACCACACCATCGATACACACCAATTGTTGGTGTGTATAGGTATAGGATAAATATCCTCGACTTCGAATGAAAATTCGAATACACGGTCACCGCTGAGGAATATAACGGATATGCCCAGTCTATCCCAAGGTCTACAGCACTCGTCTTTCACTATATGAAACACATCAGCATTTCGCTACTTTATATTAATCTTACGAAATGAAAATGGATCTTATAAGACCTTATTATACCAGAGTTGTACAAGAAAATACAGAACAACACGTAACAACTACTACTACGCGTTAACATTCACCTCATTATTCTTACGGATGAGTGCGTTTAACACTCGCTCCACGTGACATTTTCTTGTCCAACTTTAGAATAAAATAGGAGAATAGTTCAGAAACGGACGAAATGTGGGCACAGAAATTTCATATTCTAAACCTTTTTGGTTTGGAATATTAAATTTCTGTATGAATGCAAATGGGTTACCACAAACGCCTGATTCTGTAAATTATCATCCAATAATGACTTTGGGTACATACGAACTAATAGCATACTAATGTGTATATATTTTAATAGAATATGTGTGACAAGCGAGCACACAGTCCACCTCATGGTAAATATTTGCTGTTTTTTTTCCCGAGAAAGTTATATTTTATATATAATATAATATAAAATCTAACAATATCGAAATTTTAACTAAAAATTTTTATAATGATTTCTTATATTTACGCGAACACTACACATTGAAATAATACTAGTTTTTACGGAATTTGGTTTAAAGATTTTTGACTTCCCGCTAAGAAAATTGAAAATTTTCAAAAATAGGGAAGTTATTGGTTTCACCCCGTTTTTTGAAAATCGAGTTTTCATCAGATCTCGACGTTTTGAGATCCCAGAAAGCTATTCTGACTAATTTCACGTGGACATCCGTACGGATGTATGTATGTGTGTGGGTGTGTATGTATGTAAGTATGTAAACCTCTCATAACTTTTGAACGTCTTGATCGATTAAGATGCAGTTTGCAGCGTTCTAAAGATCTTAATGTGGAATAGATTTGGTGATAATATGAACTGATTCGGATATTGAGAAATATCAAAAATTAAAGTTTTAAAAACTGTTTTTTTTTTTTTGGAATAACTTTTAAACGGCTCTACTGATCGATTCCAAAAACTAATCAGCTTTTAACCTCAAAAAAATTACGTCTAATGCCGTTTGGAAAATAAGAATCGGTTCATTCGTTCGTGAGATATCGAAGGAGAAAGAGAGATTCTTCGAGATTTCACAACATATTTTGGTGAAATTTGGAGTGCTTTGCATTTGAAATTAGCGGCAAGTCTCAGGGATGGCCTGCTGGGTCAACTAATTTTTTTAAATGTAAAGCCCTAAGTGACAAAAGAACTTACAGTCCACCTGATGGTGGTACCGTGGCTGCCGCAGTCCATGGACACTAGAAACAATAAAAGCTACTGATAAATTATCACTATCTCTCTGAAGCCTAAAATGCAATTCCTCACAACCTGTAGTTGTACTAGCTGCTTATAATACTAATACTGTCCTCCAGACCAAATTTCGGTGCAGGGCAGGATTATAATGCCCAAGTGCATTCGCAAGCACATGTGCACTCTAATCCCTCTCTCATAGTCCAATAGGACGGTAATCCGACACGACTGAAGAAATCAGGCCCTACGGCTTTACGTGCTTCAAGACTTCAAGCTTCTACTGGCAGTTTCTTGACAGAAAAACCCAATAAACTGATTTTGGCCTGACCGGGGATTCAAACAAGAGCAACGAGGCAGTCAAATGACTCTCTAATATCCTTCAGACCGAAACACAGAAACGCTTTAAATCACGCTGAACATCCAAAATTGTTGAAATATTTTTATAGCCGAAAACAAAAGGTTATAGAGAATCACAGATAATGTAAACACATTAACATCGGAACAATGCGAAATGCGCCACAAATCCCAAAGTAGAATAATCCGGACAATGTATTGATTCACTACGAAAATATGAGACGGGGTTTCATAAATATAATGAAATTGCCACTGCATTGCGGACCTTACGATTGATTACAATTTGAGTAGTTTTTAATTTTTTCCAATCTGAGGATACCTGCGAAGTATCTTAATGATACCTGAAAAGCTTCTTAATGATACCTGCGAAGTTTCTTAATGATATCTGCGAAATTTTTATGGTACCTGCGGAGTTTTTAATGGTACCTGCGGAGTTTTTTTTCCGGTCAGAGGAACTTCATTTCGAAATGGTACTAGTAGATGAAATAGATTTAAAAATACATTTCACAAACGAAATTAATCTACTTACGTTGTAGAAGTAAATATTTTTAACATGTTCAATACATCAAATCACCAAAGTAATCGGTCAGAAAAGAGATTAGAGAAAATCCCGTGTCATTATTTTCTTTTTTTACAGATAAAGAAATACGAATGAAGGCGCGTTAATACTTATTAATCATTACATTATTATTTATTTTACGGTCATATTCATAAAATATATTTATTTTATCGAGACGATGGTCTAATAGCTATGATAAGATTCGATATTTCACGCTGTAGTGTAATATATGGATCAAAACGACATAGATTCACAATATATGTTGGTTTGACTAAATCGTCAATTGGTCGTTCACTCGGTTGTTGATCATTAGGTTCTGGGTTCAAATTCCGGAATCAGTAATTATTGGGTTTTTAGGGTTCCGTAGTCAACTAGGAACCCTCATAGTTTCGCCATGTCTGTCTGTCCGTCTGTCCGTCCTCGCTTAATCTCTGTGACCGTTAGCACTAGAAAGCTGAAATTTGGTACCAATATGTGTATCAATCACGCCGACAAAGTGGTAAAATAAAAATTGGAAAAAAATGTTTTATTAGGGTAGCCCTCTATATGTAAAGTGGGAAGTGATTTTTTTTTAATTTCAACCCTAACGTGTGATATATTGTTGGAAAGGTATTTAAAAATTAATAGGGGTTTACGAAAATCATTTTTTTATAATGTCAATAATTTCGGAAATAATCGCTCCAAAAGTAAAAAACAATGTGTCCCCCCCCCCCCTCTAACTTTTGAACCATAACTTTAGAAAATATGAAAAAAATCTGAAAAGTAGAACTTTATAAGGACTTTCTAGGAAAATCATTTTGAACTTGGATGGAAACAACAGTACCCACTACCGGGAGCAGATGCAGAAGCGCGGAGCGCTGCTGGAGCGCGAACATAATGGATACCCACCTTTAAACTCATAAGTGGGAACACTTATTGTGACGGACGGGAAACTACGGAACCCTACACTGAGCGTGGCCCGACACGCTCTTGGCCGGTTTTTTCTGTCAAGAAATACTCAGTACTAGCTCGGAGTCAGAAAGCTGGGTGTGTATTCACTTCCGTGCCTCGGAAAACACGTAAAGCCGTAGGTCCCGCGCCTGATCTCTCCTCGGATTACCGTCCCATCGGACTATGAGAATGAGGAAATAAAGAATACACATTTGCTTGGCTAGTCTTCCGTTGAGACGGTGGCCGTGACCGAAATTCTGTCTGAAGGACATTATATGTTAGTTTAGTGCTAAAAACAATATCACAAAATCTAGGCCCAATAGGTAAAGCTGTGGTTTAGATATTAATAAATTTTATATTTACACTGTAAAAGGTCCAAGTTAATTTGAGACTAATCGCTCCACCATCCGGGAATGAGCAGAACCACGTCTGTCAGGACGGCTAGTAGAACGGATATGATAACAGCAGCCTGTAGAGGAGGATCGTCACAACTGGCAGGCGAATTAACAATTGTGATGATTAGGCTGGGTAGTGATCGCCAATACCTCTGCCATGGTTGGAGGATACGAAAATTCCTTATAACCACACTTTGACTAAACTCATCTCCAATCTATCAACAAATTATTTCAAGTAAGTTATCCACAGGTCAACAACCTTTATTCATTGTTTTGTTATCAACCCGATTTTTACTGAAAACGAAGCATCCCATCTTAGTCGTCAGAGCTGACAATGTATCTTCATTTTGATTCTTAACTGTGAATAGGTAGGGTAGGTATAGTGACCACAGCATCCACTCACCAAGATAACATAACCTAACACCTGCACTCTCAAAACTTATATCTATGTGTAAAGCATTATCATATTTACAGCGAGCGTTAACCATCTGAGCTACCACGGCTCGATCCCCGGGTTTTTACTACTACTATTTTACTTTACTTTACATTATCATATCTAAATGTGATGTGATTATCCATCAGCATTATCATCACTACTCTAAATAATCGCAAGTCCACAGCTGGGCATAGGCTTCCCCATAGATTGTAGTATGGCCCTGAATTGTCATTTCATCTAGTAGAGGTCATCCACCATGCTTGCTTGTATAAAAGTGTCATTCTACAACCTTTCTTCCCCAGGTTGTCGGTTCTTCACGCTTTATGACCGGCGCATAGCCACTTTGGCATATGATTGTCAACAGGTCACTAATTCTGCACGCAAGCCTACCTCCAATTTTCACACATCACCATGCTTGCTTGTATAAAAGTGTCATTCTACAACCTTTCTTCCCCAGGTTGTCGGTTCTACACGCTTTATGACCGGCGCATAACCACTTTGGCATATGATTGTCAACAGGTCACTAATTTTGCATGCAAGCCTACCTCCAATTTTCACACATTCTAAGCAAATTACATTGAAAAATGGTGTGTTAAGAAAAGTAAATTTACAGCCTATATATTTCCCACAGCTGGGCACAGGCCCTCTCTCATTTCTGAGAGGGTTTAGGCCAAATAAATATCCGCCACGCTGCCCCAATGCCTGCCAATGTCTCAGAAATATGTTTTCCTATTTCTATGTTTCCTCATGTTGTTTTCCTTCACAGCTGAGCATGTGGTAAAACAGCACTTAAAATTGCAATTAACAATTCCATTGGTGCCATTCAGTTGGTGCTGTGAAATTTACAGCGGGTTCCTGAGCTACCACAACTTTCGTTAAGAAATTGTGAGTTAGCCCTTAATTAACTTGTATACTGTACTTTATCACCAATCTGACTCTAACCAGAGATTAGTATCTTATAGGATTAAGGTTCTGGGTACTAATCAACAAATCTAACATTTTTTCTCCTCTAATCTGCATCTGAGTCTACCTCTGATTCTATCTCATAAAATTATATCAGGCACTGGTAGCTTAGGATGGATGAGAACTATTATGTAATCAACTATGCTTGTGATATAAAATGCTATAAAATCTACTTACTACAAAGTAAAGTAAAGCTTCCAGAAGTGTTTCATCAAGAAACACTAACATCAATTTTCGTTGCGTTTTTTTTAATACTTAGAAGATATATTATAAACTAGGAAAGAACATAATATTCATAGTTGTATGATTGTGCATAAAATGTCTATTTTCTTACATCCATGCTTGTACAAAAAGTGACAAACAATAACTCCTCCCAAATTTAATAATATTATATATAGAATAACCATGCCAAAGTTAATTATGGTTGTAGCACAATTAGGTTAGCTCTACCAGGGAAGAACCATGCTCTCACAGAATACCAGCATCAAAAAGCTTAAGCTGCTTTTTGTATGGTAGGTGTAGAGAATCTGAGACCTTTTCACTGGAAACTAGGCATTCTAATTCAGTCCTCAGGGGTGACAATGCATCTGCATTTTGATTCTTAATTGAGGATAAATGTAGATGTCTATGAGCCACAGCACCTTCTTACCATCAGGTGGACTGTGTGCTCATTTGTCACACTTATTAAAAAAATTATAGTATAATTAGTATAGGTAAAGACTGTACTTAAGTAAATCAATAATGAATATGTCAGTATACAGCTGTAGACTGTACTAAAGACACAAGTCTAAATCAATAATTAATAAATAAGAATATTACTAAAAATACATTTAAAAAAAACATGAAACACACAACAATGACAAATAAAAGATGGGGTTAGAGCAGAATTAATGAGTTCACTTAGAGTGACTTAATAGATTTTTTATTTCTAATGCTAATAAAATAAACTGAAGTAAATTAGCAAAATTTTTTGGAAATATTTTGTGAAAATAATTATGCAGTAACTAAAAAATCAAAAAAATATGAATATGTAGCCTAGCAGCAGCTTATTCATAAATACTGCTGAACTGAACATAGGCCTCCCCTAAAGAGACTAGACTAGGCTTCCTGCATGTCTTACCAGGTTACCACTCTATCCAATGGACCCCTCCACTTCACTATTAACTAGTTGTAATGTAAATTCTTACAAGTTTCAATTGTGTGCCCTTAAGACAAAATATAATTCAAAATTTGATAGAAAAAGCAACCATGTTTAAAGCTTTGCTATATCACTACTGTGCAAAAGCAGATTTATATAAAGCTAAAAGGTGTACACCAAAAAGTGTTGAGTAATAATAATAATACTAAATATTCTACTAAATAGTACATAATATAATTACTAATAGTACCCGGTTGACCGAGCTTCGCTCGGTATTTTTCGCTCGGTTTTTTTTTAATTCGTGTGTTTTGGAAATTATATTTAGATACAAATTACAAACTGATGAAATACGAATAATATTTTTTGATCTTAGCGACATAATAGAAAAAACTGAACTGGTTATTTGAATAAAAAATCGTGAGTGCAATTAGTTTAATTTAAATTTTCGTGTTTTTAAACAATACTAAAAAAGGGCCTCGAAAAAATAGATTTTCTCAAAAAAGAAAGGAATCCGAAAAAAAAATTAAAAAAAGTCGGACGG
The DNA here is from genome assembly GCA_036936625.1 of Parnassius smintheus behrii. Taxonomy (NCBI): domain Eukaryota; kingdom Metazoa; phylum Arthropoda; class Insecta; order Lepidoptera; family Papilionidae; genus Parnassius; species Parnassius smintheus. The sequence goes on from JAUPFT010000023.1 coordinate 2,806,618, forward strand.
TCGGTCTGGGCTCGAACCATGGTATTACGATTTTGTGACCACCCTATATACCAATTAAGCTATTTGTAATCATTAATAAACTGTCAAAATTTACCTTCTTATTCTAACGATATTGTAACAGTTTTACATTGCCTAAAAACACGGACAAAAAGACATTTTCTAAAAATAAATCCTAGCTAGATCGATTTATTGCCCCCGAAACTCCCTGCACACAAAATTTTATGAAAATCGTTGGAGCCGTTTCCGAGATTCCGATTATATATATATACAAGGATTGCTCGTTTAAAGGTATAGGATTATTTAGTATAGTATTATTTATTCCTACTAATATATATATATTTTTATTTGTCTTTCTACTTAAAATTTGTTACTAAAAAATTACATTTATACTTTTATAATAAAGATGAAAGCCTAAAATTAAGTTTATAAAAATGTGGTTTGCTAAAATCTAAATTAAATGATGTAATACCCTCGGATGGCATAATATATAGGTTTAATATAAAAATGACTCAACTATAGAATAAAATTTAAAAAATAACACAAAGCCAATTTTGCAAACTCATTGCATCTGCTAACCCCGCATACCTATTATACCTGGAGTTATCATCATCGTCCTTTCCTTCTGGCTGGGCTTCCTCAGCCTCAGTAGGCTCCGGGGCAGAGGCTTCAGCAGGATCGGTGGGCGGGGCCTCATTTTTTTTAAGACCTGGTATTGGAATGCCTGATCCAAGCCAACCAGTCATCTGCGATTTGACATTAGTGATAAGATCCAGCTTGCTTCCTCCTCTTGTGGGGCTGTAAATAAAATCCGTAATCAATATATTGCATAATTTTTGTAATACTATTATGACCTACTTTGCAGGATAAAGAATTATTCAGGAACTACAGTAGTGTAAAATAATATCCCCTTGAAATAAAATATTTTGTCAGTGTTAAAAGAGGACAAAGAAGAGTAAGGAAATACATCTACTATTTTAATGTAACACTAAAGCGAATGCTGCACAGGAAATGCTGTTACTTGCAGTTTTATCTGCTAAAGTTTGACCTCATTCTTCACACACTGGATCAATATATTATGTAATATAATTACAGTGTGTTAAATATTAATAATGTTATTAATCCTTTTGTAATAGTAAATTAAATAAAAACCATGAGAAGTACAAATATTGGGTACAAAATTGACTGTGTAATAGATCTATCCATTTTAAATATTCTTTGACCTTGATTGTAATACAATTTATAATAAAAAGAAGAAAACTAACTAAAATAGATAATTTAATGAACTAAAATTCAAAAATTCCAATTAACTCTAAAATCATAAAAAACGTAAACAAAGACTTGCCTACCTACCTAAGTTTTGCCTACCTTTGTTTTTCGCCTTCCGTTTGTTCTCCGGTTGCGTCCTTGGTTGGGGTAGGCACCTCTTCGTCCTGGGGCTCGCCCTTAGCTGCTCCCATCCAGGAAGAAACCTGATTTGTAAGTCCTGAAAACATTTTCACTTGCACTAGCTAGTCAACTACACGGAACACAAGCACAATCTTACTATGCCGCGGCAGTTTCAGACATGACACGCGCGAGACGTCTGTAAGGCGGCTGCTGAAAGCGTGATCAGCTGAAAAACTAAATGGAACACCGCAATCGACCATCAGATAGCAAAGAAGTCTTCATTGCGCATGAGAACTTGCGCAGCACGAACTTTTCGCGAATTGCAAAATAAAAACAAACGTCAAAATCCAAACCATAGATTACTGATCCAAACGTCAAAGAACATTGTTCAACGACAAATCGATTCTTTTCTATTGTTAAATTTGGCAAATATTTGTTGTATTGCAAACCGAGTAATTCGCTAGTACATAGTCAGTAATCTATGCGAGTAATTACATATAAATTATACATACGTATGCATAAAGAGAACCTACAATTCTACATAAATGGACCCAATATACTTTTCTTGCTTTTTCTAATTTAATTTTCAAGTAAGTCAAGAAATGTCAAGTGGTCATCTTTGGTCTCTTTTTACACTACTACGTAAAAAAGTTAAAATTAAGTTAATAAGATCGTATTTATTTTGTCCAAGATCGTACTGGCTGAATACATAACATAAACACTCACGCCTGTCACCCAGAGGGGTAGGCAGAGACTACGGACTTCCATTTGGCACGATCCTGACATACCTCTTTCGCCTCTTTTACATCCATATATCTACGCATACATGCTCGTTGGTTAAATGTACTTCTAGCGTGGCCCATTTTCAAAATATCGCCAATTTGGTCGATAAACTTTTTCCTAGGGCGTCCCTTCCCGACTCGGCCGTTCACATCTGCCATATAAATTTGCTTTGTCACTCTTTCCTCATTCATTCTTTCCACATGACCAAACCACCGAAGCATTCCTTTCTTAATCCTGGTCACAACATCATCTTGCATACCACATTTATCTCTTATCACGCAATTTCTCACCCTGTCATTCAGATTCAACCCTAGCATATTCCTTAAAGACCGCATTTCTACAGCATTTATTCTAATTTCGTGCTTCTTCTGCCACACCCAGCTTTCACTACCATACATTAAAGTAGGGACTAACACAGCATTATGAATTACCATACGTGCCTGTTTTGACACATTCTGGTTCTTCATAATAGAGTGTAGTGCCCCATTCACTCTATTCCCTGCATTTACTCGTCGTTCTATATCCCTGTCATATATATCATCCCTGCTAAATACACATCCCAAATACACAAACTCATCCACTTGCTCAATTATCTCTCCTTCTATTCTTATTTCACATACCGTTTTGCTTTCTTCTCTTTCAAAAACCATCACTTTCGTCTTACATGCGTTCACTTTCATTCCCCTTTCTTTTAATTCCCAGTTCATTAATGTAACCATCATTTGCAACTCAGCCGCCGATGACGCAAATATGACTTGATCATCGGCATACAAAAGGCATTTGACGGTTAACTCACCTATTCTTAACCCACATTCTTCATCTTTCAAAGTTTGCAAACACCGGTCCATAAATAGGTTGAACAGCCAAGGGGAAGCTACACAGCCCTGTCTGACACCTTTTTGGATGCCAAACCAGTCCGAGTAGACCTCATTGATCCTGACACAAGCACTAGAGTCCCTATAAAGAGACCTTAATGCCTTCAAACCAGCGCTCAACCCATATGAGTTCAGTGTTTGCCATAACACATTCCTGTCCACTGTGTCATAAGCCTTTTCCAAGTCCATGAATGCACAAAAAATTTTCTGGTTTTTGGCCAAAAACTTCTCCGCAATCATGCGCATGGAAAAGACTTGATCTGTACACCCCATTCCCTTTCTAAAACCCGCTTGCACATCCCGAATTTTTGCATCAGTTTCTTTCATAACTCTTTCAATTAACACCTTAGCGTACATTTTACCCACAATACTAAGCAAGCTGATACCGCGGTAGTTTTTGCAGTCCTGCTGTGACCCTTTTCCTTTATATATTGGTACTATAACTGCTTTACACCAGTCATCCGGTACCCGTTTTAATTCCCAACATAAATTAAACAAGGTGTACAGCAAGCCTGCCACCACTCCCTCTCCAGCCCTTAGCATCTCGAGTGATACTCTATCATATCCAGCTGCCTTACCTGCTTTCATGCTTTTCATTGCTTTCATTATTTCATCTACACTTATCTCCATACCCCTTTCCACTTCTTTCGGAATTTCTAGTTCTCTTCACTCATAAATACGCTTTCAAAGTGTAGGTGTGCCGCGCACACACATGTAAACTTCGCAACGTTGTATTGTAACTATATTATGTAGTGAATAAGATTTTTCAGGCAGTCACTAGTTGCCCGCCAACTGTATGGCACGTTCCGTTATAATAAATATATATTAGTAAAAGAATTCACCTTTCATTATGGTCACCAATAGGCACCCCTACGGAGTCAGCTCCTAAACTGGTGACCCCGACGTGATATGTGATAGCCAGTTTTATGGGGGCGATAATCCTGTACACTATTTGGGTAAAGTTTAATAAGAAGTTCAAAAGCTGGCTTCGTCATCAAGTGTTAATGGCAGGCATTCCGATATCGGGCCAGAATATGGGTCAGATGATAGGTGCTTCTAGCACCAGTCTGCAGCATGTGCCCGCGCCCGCCGCGGCCGCCACCCCTTTCGCGGGGGTCTCCGTACAGCCCTGCGCACAAGCGCATTAGCAAGTTTTTGTTGTTAGTTTTAAGTTTATATTCATTGTATAGTTTTAAGTTTTTTTGTATTCAATTGTTGTAAAGGGGGAAGTATTGTAGGTGTGCCGCGCACACACATGTAAACTTCGCAACGTTGTATTGTAACTATATTATGTAGTGAATAAGATTTTTCAGGCAGTCACTAGTTGCCCGCCAACTGTATGGCACGTTCCGTTATAATAAATATATATTAGTAAAAGAATTCACCTTTCATTATGGTCACCAATAGGCACCCCTACGGAGTCTGCTCCTAAAAAAGTATTCCTTCCATCTGTTTAAATTCGAAACTTCATCATTCAGAATACATCCATTCTCGTCTCTTATAGCATTTATTATAGGCTGTTTTGTATTTCCCCTGGCAGTTCTTACGAGTTTCCAGAAATTTTTTATGTTAGCCTGGAAATTATCGGATATCCTTCTATCATTCTTATCCGTTCTTTCTTTCTTTTTCCTTTCAACAACTTCTTTTACTCTCTTATTTAGACGTCTAAATTCTGCCTTTTTTCTTTCAATCTCATCATTCATACCAGAAGAATTACCAGCTTTGGTTGCTAGTAAATCTAACCATGCTTTCTTCTTTGATTCAACTTCCACCCGTACCTCATCATCCCACCATAACGTATTACTTTTCCTTTCATTTGTTCTCTTACTTACACCACATACTTCGGTGGCGGTATCCACCAAACCTTTCTTTATATTATCCCACACAGTATTCAAGTCTAAATCATTCATACACAACTCATTCAAACATCTAATATTTTCTCTCAGTCTACATTTATACTTCTCTTTCACATCTTCATCTTGTAACTTCTCTATTCTTATACGCTGTAACGCAGTGGTAGACACAGATGTCCGATGCCGCCAACGCTTGAAAAGACCATTAATTCGACATAAGTCCAAGTAATGATCCGTCCCTACGTTGAACCCCCCGTAAACCCTTGTATCTACGACTGCGCTCCTCATTCTTTCATCCACAATTACGAAACCTATCATGCTTCTATCATCACCTCTTTCCCATGTATACATGTGAATCTTCTTATGACGAAAAAAAGTATTCGTAACAAAAAGATTCTTTTCCGCACATACGATAAGGAGGTCTTCACCATTCTCATTTATACTTTCATCACCAAACGTTCCCAATATCCTTTCATAACTGGCTGAATAATTCGACAAATATAATATTCTGTTACATAAGTATTCTAAAAATCGTAGAAATCCTTTTCCCTGCCCCTTGGATCAATGGTTATGTTACCCTATTACATATATTGCATTCATATTCATATGTATATGAAATAAAAACCGGCCAAGAGCTTGTCGGGCCACGCTCAGTGTAGGTTTCCGGAGATTCCCGTCCGTCACAATAAGTGTTCCCACTTATGAGTTTAAAGGTGGGTATCCATTACGTTCGCGCTCCAGCAGCGCTCCGCGCTCCTGCAACTGCTCCCGGTAGTGGGTGCTGTTGTTTCCATCCAAGTTCAAAATGATTTTCCTAGAAAGTTCTTACAAAGTTCTACTTTTCAGATTTTTTTCATATTTTCTAAACTTATTACACATTGCTTTTTACTACGTACACATTGTTTTTTTACTTTTGGAGCAATTATTTCCGAAATTATTGACATTATCAAAAATGATTTTTGTAAACCCCTATTCATTTTTAAATACCTTTCCAACAATATATCACACGTAAGGGTTGAAATTTTATATATAGGGGGGCTACCCTAATAAAACAATTTAAAAAAAAATATTTTACCACTTTGTCGGCGTGATTGATACACATATTGGTACCAAATTTCAGCTTTCTAGTGCTAACGGTCACAGAGATTAAGCGAGGACGGACAGACGGACAGACAGACATGGCGAAACTATAAGGGTTCCTAGTTGACTACGGAACCCTAAAAAGGGATTACTTGTTTAAGCTTTGGAAAAATAGCTCTTTTGATTCTAAAATTAGACTAAAATATAAGAACACTAGAAATAAACTAATATAATCAAAACGAAATACATACTATCTTAATGAAATACATAATAACTTTAAAGATACAAAAAACTTTATAAAATCATTAACCAGATGTTAGGACGAGTAACATTATTCATTGACGAGGCGATACTGAAGGCTTTTGACGGACAGGACCTTACCACCAAAGCGATAACTAGTTCCCCAAGGGTCCCATCTCAGCCCTCTGTTGTTTATTATAATTATTAATGACTTAAATAGGTAGTCCAAATCACAAGTGAAAGTTTACTATATGCAGATAATGTGAGTTTTCCGTATAGTCAATGATGTTAATGACTGTCTCTTGTTGCAACGTGAGCTTAAAATGTATTAGAATATAGCTTATGTTTTTGTAACTTTCTCAACTAACCCTACGTTTACACCAAAAAACATCTAACACGCAGTGGCGTAGCTACCTAGGGGCTAAGTGGGACAGTGCCCCAGGGCCCCCAGAAATTCGGAAGTTATACCTAGGGAATTCCTCTAATTTCTTTCTGTGGGTTAGCAGTGTTGTTAATTTGACTAAAACCAAAATACTACTATCATCATTTAATTCCGCTACCATTTTGATGGGGGGGGGGGGATTTGGGCCTCCGGCCACCTGCAGTCACCAGACGAAACGCGAAAGCAGAGCTTCCACTTCACGCCGGTATTCTGTGAGGTCGTGGTACCACCCCGGTTTGAGCCAGCCCATACGTGCAACAGCAAAGCTGCCGCGTGGCTCTACCACTGTCAAACTGTGTTTCTGATTCTGTCGCTTATTCTCGATTTCAGGGTATGGAATATTTTATTACACCTTCTGTGGTGCCCATTGGAGGTAAATCCCAGCCATGGTTTGGTCGCTCCTGTAAAATAACATCACGCTATAAGCGAGATTGATACCAAGCCTGGGCTGACACATCAACGTCTCGGGATGTAAACACCAGTGCTCTTAAAAAGAAGTATAACTCCCGCCTCCAGGACCTTCAAAAGGGTCTTTGTCAAGGAAAGGTCAGAGTACATCGGCAATACTGGCAAGAAGCTAGTTCGCCTTCCTCCAGGGATGCATGGAGAAGTCTAGCCTTATGCTAAGGCTGTCCAAGGTAGTTTCTGTCAGCCATCTCTTCCATCTCTGCACAGAGAGGATGACTCACTGATCCATGTCGCAAAGGCGAAAGCCCATCTGTTAGGCTCTCTCTTTGCCTCCAACTCGACTCTCGATGACGGGAGGAAAACACCGCCGACCATCCCGCGGTGTGAGTGCTCTATGCCAGAAGTGCGGCTTACACACGCTCAGTTTGCAAAGCACTCCTCTCCCTGGATGTCAACAAGTTGAGCGGGCCTGATGGAGTCACTTCCATTGTGCTGTAGCCATGTGCTCCGGAGTTGACAACGGTTTTAGCGTGTCTCTTCCGGTACGTCTACTCTCAAGACGTATTCCCGAATTCATGGAAGACAGCTTTGGCCAATCCGATCCCTAAAGAAGGCGACCTCTCAAACCCTTCCAACTAAAGGCGTCTGTGACAAGTGTGGTCTTTCCGCGGTTGAGCCTTGTGCTACAACTATACTATGTCTCACCATACGAAACACAGCAGTACTAAACTACTATTTTACGCTGGTATTCTGTGAGAGCGTGGTCTTTCCGCGGTTGAGCCTTGTGCCACAACTATACTATGTCTCACCATACGAAACACAGCAGTACTAAACTACTATTTTACGCTGGTATTCTGTGAGAGCGTGGTCTTTCCGCGGTTGAGCCTTGTGCTACAACTATACTATGTCTCACCATACGAAACACAGCAGTACTAAACTACTATTTTACGCTGGTATTCTGTGAGAGCGTGGTCTTTCTGCGGTTGAGCCTTGTGCTACAACTATACTATGTCTCACCATACGAAACACAGCAGTACTAAACTACTATTTTACGCTGGTACTCTGTGAGAGCGTGGTCTTTCCGCGGTTGAGCCTTGTGCTACAACTATATTATGTCTCACCATACGAAACACAGCAGTACTAAACTACTATTTTACGCTGGTATTCTGTGAGAGCGTGGTCTTTCCGCGGTTGAGCCTTGTGCTACAACTATACTATGTCTCACCATACGAAACACAGCAGTACTAAACTACTATTTTACGCTGGTATTCTGTGAGAGCGTGGTCTTTCCGCGGTTGAGCCTTGTGCTACAACTATACTATGTCTCACCATACGAAACACAGCAGTACTAAACTACTATTTTACGCTGGTATTCTGTGAGAGCGTGGTCTTTCCGCGGTTGAGCCTTGTGCTACAACTATACTATGTCTCACCATACGAAACACGGCAGTACTAAACTACTATTTTACGCTGGTATTCTGTGAGAGCGTGGTCTTTCCGCGGTTGAGCCTTGTGCTACAACTATACTATGTCTCACCACACGAAACACAGCAGTACTAAACTACTATTTTACGCTGGTATTCTGTGAGAGCGTGGTCTTTCCGCGGTTGAGCCTTGTGCTACAACTATACTATGTCTCACCATACGAAACACAGCAGTACTAAACTACTATTTTACGCTGGTAGTCTGTGAGAGCGTGGTCTTTCCGCGGTTGAGCCTTGTGCTACAACTATACTATGTCTCACCATACGAAACACGGCAGTACTAAACTACTATTTTACGCTGGTATTCTGTGAGAGCGTGGTCTTTCCGCGGTTGAGCCTTGTGCTACAACTATACTATGTCTCACCATACGAAACACGGCAGTACTAAACTACTATTTTACGCTGGTATTCTGTGAGAGCGTGGTCTTTCCGCGGTTGAGCCTTGTGCTACAACTATACTTTGTCTCACCATACGAAACACGGCAGTACTAAACTACTATTTTACGCTGGTATTCTGTGAGAGCGTGGTCTTTCCGCGGTTGAGCCTTGTGCTACAACTATACTATGTCTCACCATACGAAACACGGCAGTACTAAACTACTATTTTACGCTGGTATTCTGTGAGAGCGTGGTCTTTCCGCGGTTGAGCCTTGTGCTACAACTATACTATGTCTCACCATACGAAACACAGCAGTACTAAACTACTATTTTACGCTGGTATTCTGTGAGAGCGTGGTCTTTCCGCGGTTGAGCCTTGTGCTACAACTATACTATGTCTCACCATACGAAACACGGCAGTACTAAACTACTATTTTACGCTGGTATTCTGTGAGAGCGTGGTCTTTCCGCGGTTGAGCCTTGTGCTACAACTATACTATGTCTCACCATACGAAACACGGCAGTACTAAACTACTATTTTACGCTGGTATTCTGTGAGAGCGTGGTCTTTCCGCGGTTGAGCCTTGTGCTACAACTATACTATGTCTCACCATACGAAACACGGCAGTACTAAACTACTATTTTACGCTGGTATTCTGTGAGAGCGTGGTCTTTCCGCGGTTGAGCCTTGTGCTACAACTATACTATGTCTCACCATACGAAACACGGCAGTACTAAACTACTATTTTACGCTGGTATTCTGTGAGAGCGTGGTCTTTCCGCGGTTGAGCCTTGTGCTACAACTATACTATGTCTCACCATACGAAACACGGCAGTACTAAACTACTATTTTACGCTGGTATTCTGTGAGAGCGTGGTCTTTCCGCGGTTGAGCCTTGTGCTACAACTATACTATGTCTCACCATACGAAACACGGCAGTACTAAACTACTATTTTACGCTGGTATTCTGTGAGAGCGTGGTCTTTCCGCGGTTGAGCCTTGTGCTACAACTATACTATGTCTCACCATACGAAACACGGCAGTACTAAACTACTATTTTACGCTGGTATTCTGTGAGAGCGTGGTCTTTCCGCGGTTGAGCCTTGTGCTACAACTATACTATGTCTCACCATACGAAACACGGCAGTACTAAACTACTATTTTACGCTGGTATTCTGTGAGAGCGTGGTCTTTCCGCGGTTGAGCCTTGTGCTACAACTATACTATGTCTCACCATACGAAACACAGCAGTACTAAACTACTATTTTACGCTGGTATTCTGTGAGAGCGTGGTCCTTCCCCGGTCGAGTCGACCCATTTATGCTACAACTATACAACTAATATAGCAGCAGCATGGCTCTACTACGTAAACGTGTTTTTTAGTCTTCAATATAAACATATATTTCGTGGAGAAACTTTGCAATCCCTGCCAACAAAGCGCAACGCTGAAAATGTGACAAATCCAGGAATCGATATTGTTACGGGGATACCGCCCCGACGGCGCCCTCGACGCGAAAACTTGTAACTCTTTCCCGAGTTCAACACTCTATAAAAGCGGTCTAGGTGCGACCCGAAAGGTCCACATGACTAACTTCCCAGTGGAAAGAATAAAAAAATATCATATGTTTTAATATTTTATACAATTTTTCATTCGGCGCAAAAAACGACTTGACGGATTTTGCTCAAAATTTAATGAGGTATAAGTTACATAATTACTCGTGCGCGTTATATAAAACTGGTCCCATGTCAATATCACTCTTTGTTCTCGAGATACACGAGGTGAAAATTGAATCCAAACATACGTACATACATACATACATACGTACGTACGTACATGTGCACACATGGACATCCTCTTAAAAACCATACTATTCGACTCTTAAAGATCTTGAAACGTGGAGATATGTTAAAATTTCCAATTTGCAAAATCGGACCCATTACAATAATAACTTCCCACTGGGAAGTTAACAATAATACAGAAACAGCAATGCGCCGGTCACAGTAACACAGTCACACAGTAGTCACAGTGGAAGAACCACGCGGCAGCTTTTACTGTCGCCCGGAGGGGTCGATTTGAATCGGGGTGGTACCATGACCTTACAGAATACCAGCGTGAAGTAAGGGTAGGTGGCCGGAGGCCCAATACCCACTTCCCCTTGACATGGTAGCGGAATCAATTAAAAACCCACCCCAGGAGGGTACTAGCACCCCTGGTGACGGATAACCCCTCGCTTAGCATCCACACCCAAGCTACCCCACCTATCCTAAGCGTGGGTGCACAGGCTGCCCCGCGTATTCTGGGGGGGGGGGGGGGAATTCGCTCGCGACTAAAACTGCTCTAAACTAAATAAGACCATTTTTTAGTTAGTAACTTAGTCGAATATTAACAGCCAGCTCATGCCATGCCTTGAGAAGCATCAGTTGATTGGTGACTGTCAGAACGGTTTCTTTCGGGGTCGCAAAGTTGGTAATCTTCATATTTATCTACCACACCGATGGGCGCAGGTGATCGAGTCCATGGTGAGGGCTTTGGCGGTTAGTTTGAACATGCTCTGATTACAAGCCTATTAATGCTGATGTTCCATACGTGTGCGTGCTTTCACCAACGCTGCTCCTTCTGCAGGTCAATGATATGTTGCAAACTGGTAACATTCATTGCAATGCGGTATGCGGACGATAGCACTGGTGATGCTTTATACACCTGCCGTGCCAATATTTCTCGGGAAAACGTCACCGAGTACCGGTACAAGCTTGCGTCTGAAGTCGACGCTTTTCTGAACAAAGTCTTCTTGCTTCTTGCTTGGGGTGACTAAATCAAGATCAGTTCAATCCCCAGAAGACACAAGTTTACGCGTTTAACAATAAAAGAATCCCTTTGTCGTAACTCCCCAGTTTCAAGGCACTCCCTTGGCTGCCTCAGCTAGCATCGGAATCCTCGGCGTCGACATATCGAATAGTGTGCAGTTTCGTGGTTATTTGAAAGGGAAGGCCAAATTGACCTCTAAAAATCTTGGCGTGCTCAGCAGAGCGTAACAGTGTTTCATGTCGGAAATTATGTTTCGAGGAAACAGCGAACAAAATTTTTAAAAGGTTATAAAACGATAATAGGTAGACCCATCGGTAAAAGAAGAATGTTCTATATTGTATTAAAAAAAAGACGTTTAAAAATTTGGAGTTTATCAGCGTAAAGTGAAACCGGGCAGACCAGCCGTCAAAAGCTGCACTTCTTTACAAGTATAACGCATGTGACAGCCATCGCGCTACACACTATGTTAAAATGAAGTGGAATATCGGTCACAAGACGCCGCCGCAAGCAGAGGCCTTTATGCGAGCATGCTGCACATTAAGATGTATCTCCGAAAGCACAAAATATAGAAACTTTACAGAACATACTTGTAATTTACCATGGGACCAATTATAATTCTATATTTTGTTAAAACCGCCTACGTAGTTATGGATACACCCCGTCCCTCTGTTTTAGACTAATATATTAAAATATATTATATTGTATTGTTTAGGCTAAGCAATAAAACTAACACATCAGCATTTTATATAAGATTCCTAGTACTTTAGTTGATGAGTCGAACGTCAGCGTACGAACAGGCTCTTTAAAAATTATTCATTACAAAAGCCATCTCCAAATCGGAGAGACGTATTAATTTGGTTGTAGTTTAGTTTTTAAAAACTCCTTTCGACGTTCCCGAAATTTTACTGGCGCAGCCGGTAGGATTGTTCGTGAAAGCTGTGCCGTCTCTCGAAATATTCAGGTGTGCAAATTCGCCTGTTTTCGTGATAGCGGTGCGAATAGCTGTTGGGCAAATTCAAGAACCAAATAAATTTGTCATCAAGGGAAGTGGAAGCGGAAGGCTTGGGAATAGCAGCTGGTTGGTGAGTAAAACTTTTCACCATCCTTGATACCACTGTTATCCATCACCTTTAATTTAATTTGTTATTATTGAGATCGGCCTTCTCTCATTATAACGTATCTGGTTTTTAATTAATTCTATTTAGTAACAGACGCTCTGTTACTGTAGACATAACATAACGCTGATAAGCGTTAAGGGGCGCAGAGTGCCTTTCGCACAGAGATTATTGAACGTTTTAAAAAAAATAAGACTTTTGTAAAAGTAATAAATTAAATCTAATTAAAAGTTTACTATAATGTACAAGATAATTAATTAATGTCTGTTTTGTTAGTGCTAGAGATATAATACAGTTTTATTTCATTTATTCCTTTTTATTACGTTTACATATTTAAAAAAAAATTATAGTTAGATTACCTAACTTTTATTTTATAAATTATATTGCTATATGCTTTAGCGTGTTCTACCTTATATGTTTTGTTATTGCATAAAATAGTGCACTATATTAACTGACTCCTTTGACTCGTGCATTACTCTATAACGATGGAACAACCACAGGCAACAGAACGACAAACCGTTATAATTAATCCCATTCCTACAGAAATGCTATAAGCCGTATTCCACTTTTTAATGGCGACAAAATACAGCTAAATTTTTTTCGAGGAAATCTGAATATGTCATTCGTAGGTATAGGAGTGACGAAGAACAAAATTTATATGTATATTGTTACGAGCTTGAGGTTCGTGACAATAAAAATTGCCGATAGAATTACCTAAATTAACACTTTAATTTACTTTACACAAATTAAAGTTAAAAACACTAATAATTAAACACACTAATTCACTTAATTCCGCTCCGAAGCTTCGCTTGTGTCGCCGAGTTCAACTCTGTCTCGATCGCATCTTGCGGCGCCTATTTATTTAAATTAGCAAAGAAGCGTCCCGAATATTCAAGTAAATGCGCGCAAAGGGACGGGTATGCGAGTATAGATTTTCTAGAAACTTAGTTCTTCGGATGGCGCTGTCAGTTGAGAGATTTGTGATGTCATTTTCTGCGAAGCTCCCCTCGCTCTCGTTCCTGACACTAGATGGCGCTAGTTGACTGCAACACTGCCCCCTCCTAAGACATGCTCGTCCCGAGCATTATCGGTCCCATAATAACGCGCCAAGCGATCCACATGGACGATCTTAGGAGTCCCTCTTGCGCCTTTCTGTATCCGGTAGGTCACATCGTTGATCCTGGTTACAATCCGGTACGGGCCGTCCCATTTAGCTTGAAGCTTAGGAGATTTCCCCTTGCTGCGGACTGGATTGTGCAACCACACTAATGAACCTTCGTTGAACCCTTTATTGTTCATTTTGCGGTCGTACCGGGTTTTCATTTTCTCAGACATTTGCTGGCCCGATTGTCTGACGTACTCATAACTGTCATTCATTTTGTTCCGCAAGTCATTTGCATAATCGGTTATACTGCGTGGGGCATCAGGTGGTATCCCGGTGATCAGGTCTGCAGGCAGCCGTAATTCTCTTCCAAAGTTTGCGAAAGCTGGTGTCACTGCTGTACTTTCGTGAACAGAACTTCGATATGACAACAAAAACGGTTGTATGTGCTTGTCCCAATCTCGTTGCCGATTGTCTACAACTTTTGCTAGGTACCTCTCCAATGTCTGATTAAATCGTTCCACCATTCCATCAGATTGAGGGTGATAAGAAGTCGTTCTTGTTTTATGAGTACCCATAACTCGGCAAGTTTCCTGGAATATTTGAGACTCAAAATTCCTTCCTTGATCGCTGTGAATCTCTAAAGGTACTCCAAAACGACAGAAGACTTCATGAACTAGTTTATCTGCAACTGTTGAAGCTTCTTGATTTGGAATGGCGAAGACTTCCGGCCACTTAGTGAAGTAATCCATCACAACCATGAAATACTTGTTACCGCTTTCACTCTCCGGAAACGGCCCCGCCACGTCAATGACTATTCTCTCCCATGGTGCACCAACATTGTACAACTTCAATGCACCTCTACTACGAGTCTGAGGTCCCTTTACAGCCGCACAACTTGTACATTTGCGACACCAGTCCTCGACATCGTTTCGACAGTGGACCCAGTAAAACCGTTCTCGGATCTTCAGTAGAGTTCGTTTAACTCCCAGATGGCCTCCTGAATAATTATTATGGTACAGCTGTAGCACATCCGGTACTTTAGCTTTAGGGACAACCATTTGCAAATGACAGCTGTCTCCCCTAACATTTTCCCATTTACGGCACAGAACTCCATCCTGAAGCAGCAAGCTGTCTCACTGGGCCCAATAGCTTTTAGTGGTCGAACTCATTGCTGAGACGTCGCTCCACTTAGGCTTGGGAGCACTGGCCTTTATCCATTCCAGAATCGGCTTGATGTCCGGATCTTCCTGCTGTGCATGTTGTAAGCTGTCCTTCCATTTGTTGCCGAGGTGGTCCGTCCTGAGCATCCTCACGGATACCTCTTCCTTACTCTCTTGCCTAGTACAATGGTTGCAATCTTCAGGACAAGGTCTTCTTGACAATGCATCTGCGTTGCCGTGAGATTTTCCGCTGCGATGTTCGATCTCAAAGTTGTATTCCTGCAGTAGTTCAATCCACCTCGTAACTTGTCCTTCTGGATTTTTAAACTGCAATAGCCATTTTAGTGCAGCATGGTCAGTTCTTAAGTGAAATTTTCATCCCAGAAGATATTTGCTAAAATGCTGCAACGACTTTACCACAGCGAGCAATTCGCGTCTTGTGACACAATAGTTCCTTTCCGGTTTTGACAACGACTTGCTGAAGTACGCTATCACGACCTCTTGGTCACCATTCCGTTGAGACAACACACCGCCAAGTCCTATATCACTTGCGTCTGTGTCAACTATAAATTCTTTGCTTGCATCAGGGTATCCCAAAATAGGTGTTTTGCACAGACGGTCCTTGAGCTCCTGGAATGCGATATTGCAACTTTCATCCCAGCAGAAATGTCGCTTCTCCTCGGTTAGCTTGTGCAGAGGTTTGGCTATAGGTATCTGCAAAGTTCTTCACAAATCGCCGATAATAGGAGCACAAACCCAAAAATGCTCTAACCTGCGTCTTGTCTTTTGGAACCGGCCAACCCTTGACAGCGGCGATTTTCTCCGGATCCGTACGGATACCTTCTTCCTACACTACATACCCTAAAAAGTTAACTTGTCGTTTGAATAGTGAACATTTCTTCGGACTCAACTTGAGGTTGGCACTCTGAATCTTCATGAGCACGCGTTCCAGGTTCTGAAGGTGTTCCTCAAACGTACGGCCCACGATGATGATGTCATCCAAGTAGATCAGACAGGCATCGCCAATTAGCCCAGTAAGTACAAGCTCCATCAGCCTTTCAAACGTTGCTGGAGCATTGCACAACCCAAACGGCATTACTTTAAATTGCCACAGACCCTTTCCCGTCGAGAACGCAGTTTTCTCCTTGTCCTTAGGGTCAATTTCAACCTGCCAGTAGCCACTTTTTAGATCCAGCGTGCTAAACCACTTTACTCCTGTAAGCATGTCCAGCGTGTCATCAATTCTTGGCAAGGGATAGCTGTCCTTCTTCTTAACGTCGTTCAGACGGCGGTAGTCAACACAAAACCGCATGCTGCCATCCTTCTTCTTCACCAGCACCACTGGTGAACACCATGGACTAGAGGAAGGTTCAATAACACCATCCTTCACCATTCCTTCAATCATGGTTTCCACTTCCTTTTCACGTGCTACCGGCAATCTTCTTGGCCGCTGACGGATAGGCAATTCTTCTCCTGTGTTTATCTTGTGTTGAACTAAGCCAGTCTTTCCTACGTCAGCATCGTTTGATGAGAATACATCGGCGTATTTGAGTAACGACTTCTTCGCCTTGACCAATTCGTTCGGGGAGAGAACACTGCGACAGTCTTCCAAAAGTGTGGTCACTCTCGTTTCTGCATCCTTGCTGGGGGTCCCAGTCGATAGATATTGGCACCGACGTAACCAATCCACTTCCTCACAAGTACCAATCAGTGTGCCTTTTTCTATAATCTGTTCCCGGTCGCAAAGGTTCAGCACACGTACTCCTGAGATGTCAGTGGTCCTGACCAAGGTTCGAGCTACTTTCCATGGAAGGTCATTGTTTACCCTTTCCACAAGTACACAACGGTGAGCTTGCCCAGCGTTTCGAGGAAGACTAACCGGAACAATCGTTTCCGGTCTAGGCGGA
Source organism: Parnassius smintheus behrii (assembly GCA_036936625.1). Taxonomy (NCBI): domain Eukaryota; kingdom Metazoa; phylum Arthropoda; class Insecta; order Lepidoptera; family Papilionidae; genus Parnassius; species Parnassius smintheus. The sequence continues at coordinate 2,823,641 of JAUPFT010000023.1, forward strand.
AGAACAATCTTCCTAATGCTGTACACGTTCCCTGGTAACGCACCTTCCATAAAAAGTTCCTCCTGTCCACATTTCAAAACACCTTGCTTAACGTCGATCTCACAACAATTATTCCTCATAAAGTCTAGGCTTAGGATGCAGACGTCCATTATATCAGCCACGATGACATTATGCAGGTAGATCACGTTGCCTAGCTTCAACTCCATCTCCTTCTCTCCACGGACGGGTATACGCTGACCGGTGGCTGTTACCAAATTAATGCGTTCTAGGTTGCATGCGGAGTCCCCAAGGAACTGACTTATAAGTTGGGAACTAACAACCGTACGAGAGGCTCCAGTGTCTATGGTCAGTTTACACGGCATTCCGTTGACCTCGTCCTTGATGATTAGACTGTTCCCATCATGGGTTTGTGAGATCGAGATCCTTGGGGCTCTTTTAACATCAGCCATTACCCGCCCCGCAGTTCTGGCTTTTACTCGTTTCCCTGCTGCTGCTGGGTGGTGCTGTTGGCCGCACTACCCTCCTGAGATCGTTCACCGTCCCTTTCAAGGGTTCGCTTAGGGCAGCTGGATCGAAGATGGCCCTTTTCCCCACAGCCATAGCACCTAGGGCTGTATCCTCTGTTGCGGTCGCGAACTGTAGCTACTGCAACCTCCCTGACGCGATGGGAACGAAGATTCTGCCGCACGGCTTCCACCTCCAGTGCATGGGCCAAGGCGTTCTTAAGCGTCTCGTGGTGCCCGAGCCTCACAGCAGCTCTGACTTCCAGGTCACGGATGCCGTCGATGAATATCTGCACCAGGTTCCCTTCAATGAGCGCAGGTACAGACCGGTATGCTTTTCGCACCAGCTTCTCCACCTCTAGAGCCCACTGCTGCAGGTTTTCGTTGATGCGCTGCACGCGATCTTTAAGCTGCGCACGAAAGACGTGTTCCAGGTGAGCATCGCCATATCTCGCCTCCAATGCCTCAAGGAGTTGCTCATAAGTCACTTCCTCACCGAGAGCTTCCAGAACTGTTAAGGCCTGGTCGCGCAGGCCTAGTGTGAGAGCAGTCATGGCCTGGCTTTTATTCCAGCCGTTCGCCTTCATAACAGCCTCGAACTGGATCTTGTAGGCTGACCAGGAAGAGGTACCGTCGAACGACGGCACTCTGAATCCACGTAGCGAAGGTGTTGTAACTACTACGGGAGCTGTTGTTCCATCACCCAGTTTGAGGTCGTCCAGCGTTTTCTTCACGTCAGCCACCACGTAATCAACCCGATTGTTCACTTGGTCGATTTGGGTTTTAGCTTCCTTGATTTGGGTTTCAGCTTCCGACAGGCGGTTGTCATGTTGAGCAACCCTATCCTTCACCTCCTTTATCTCTTTCCCAAAGGTAGCATGAAGGTCCTTAATGAGGAGCATCTGCTCTTCCGACCGACGGGCCTGTTCCTCCTGTCGGCGGGCCTGCTCCTCTTGTCCGCCCCGCAGCTGCTGCAGCATCACCATCAGAGCACCTAAGTCAGTTGCCACAGACGTAGAAGCTGCTGACGGACCGGCTTCCGTGGCCGGCGGCTGGCCCTCAGACATCTGCGGCGTTGCACCACCAAATCTCCTCTGGTCCGTCTCCTGCTGGCGTTGACTTCGGGTACGGACACCCTCCGTTTCCTCCTTAGGTAAAATCGGCATTATTTTATCCCACTTCTGACACCAATTGTTACGAGCTTGAGGTTCGTGACAATAAAAATTGCCGATAGAATTACCTAAATTAACACTTTAATTTACTTTACACAAATTAAAGTTAAAAACACTAATAATTAAACACACTAATTCACTTAATTCCGCTCCGAAGCTTCGCTTGTGTCGCCGAGTTCAACTCTGTCTCGATCGCATCTTGCGGCGCCTATTTATTTAAATTAGCAAAGAAGCGTCCCGAATATTCAAGTAAATGCGCGCAAAGGGACGGGTATGCGAGTATAGATTTTCTAGAAACTTAGTTCTTCGGATGGCGCTGTCAGTTGAGAGATTTGTGATGTCATTTTCTGCGAAGCTCCCCTCGCTCTCGTTCCTGACACTAGATGGCGCTAGTTGACTGCAACAATATCACTCCATAACTAGTAGGCTTACAGATAACGCGGCGTCGCTCTTATCGAAACGTGAGGATGTCGCGACATGGTCGCAGTAAAGATTTGTTAACGCAGCATTTCAGAGACCCGCGTAGCGAAGAGTGTATTAGTATTGAATTATAATCCTTAAAAATTAAATCCGGTGAAAGCTTTCAAGATTTTTGTAACCGCATTCAAAGTATTCGATCATTATCAATTTCAAAAGTAAACATATCCGATGATAGTAATCTTAAAAGCGCTAAATTGGCAATTTTTTTTTTTTTTTTTTATAGAATAGGCTGACAAACGAGCACACAGTCCACCTGATGGTAAGTGGTTGCTGCGGCCCATAGACATCTACATCTATCTTCCATTACAAATCAAAATGCAGATACGTTGTAACCCGTGAGGACTGAGATGGAATGCCTCATTTCCAGTAAAAAGGGTCTCCGGTTCTCTACACTCGCCATACGAAATACAGCAGCATTAAGCTACTATTTCACGCTGGTATTCTGTGAGAGCGTGGTCCTTCCCCGGTCGAGCCGACCCATTCGTGCTACAACTATACTACTAATATAACTGCAGCATGGCTCTACCACGTAATAAAACGCTGTGCGTACTTACTAAACGAATTGTAATAATAATATAACCACAAATATATAAGTATTTTTTAAGAAAACCTATTAATTTCGTAGCATAAATTGCCACCTCATAGGTCAGATATCGAGACACAACCGGACAGCAAAACGGCGCTCGCTTTTATGAGCGCTGCTGCCAGTGCCACCTGCCACTCGCTCGGACCTCGGACTCGGACACGTTCGCATCAAGGTTTTATCTCACCGTTTCCACCGCGCTCCTCCGGCGGCGTACCGCGCGCTGAATCAGTTAAGAGAAAAATTATAATAAAATGATAAAATTTTATCAGTTTCTGATTTATTCCTTTGTATTCACCTAATTACCTATCTGCATGCCAATTTGAACTTTCTAAGTCATCTGGAACTGGGTTAGGGTTTTGATCTATAGGTCAATTAGTGATAAAAATGACGATTTTTAGACGTTAATATCTAAATAACCGTTTGAGATGTTACGAAATTTGAAGTACATATATATCTTTCAAGTTTCAATATATGTTCAATATATATAGATCAGTAATAACCACGCCAAAGCGTTGCCACTGCACATATGACCACAGCCATATGCCTAGCTAACGTGAGTTCATTGTTCAATGTGACGGCGACAGAGTTGAGCTGCGACAAAAATGGGTAAATGCGTAGTAAAAGAATGCTATTCAAGGTCACAATAACGTAATAAATCAAGCGGAATCACTTTCAACACATAATTTTTAGTTCTTGTTTTCATATGAACGTAAAAAACCTCAAATAATTAAAAAAAATTATCGAATATTGCCATTTAGGTTCAATGTTGCCACTATTCCGCATTTGTGCGTAGACAGAGAAACCTATAGACAAATTGACGCCTTCTTTCGCATTCGCACACGAAAAAGATAGATTTATGCATACGTCTTGCATAGAAATGAGATAGAGCGGTGTGATTGTTTGTCCCTTTCTCCGTGCCGGTTTTTTTGTTTAGCAAACTCTACAGTTTGCTAAACAACTTTGACAGCGTAGTGATTTAAGGCGTTTACAAGTTGGTTTAAGTGAGAAAAAAAGTGTTTTGTGAGCTTAACATTGGTGAATCTTGTTCAGTTCAGTTCTTAGAACAACTAAAATTTTTATCTAAATGTGTTTAAAGTCATAAAGATTATTCTATAACCTAAAAATTCGTTATCGTTCTTTCTCACTCGAGGCCACGCCGATCATTAGTCTATAGGTTTCTCTGTCTACGCATTTGTGATTATCCTACATTAATGGGAGACTATATAATTAATGGAGTAAGTTAATTTGTTACCTCTGATTTCAAATGTTTTGGAAATTATAATAAAGACTGCGTTTTAACTTCCATACAAAATAATTAATCATTCTTATTTTAGTTTATTCATGAATTAACTATTAAATATATTTTATTACCTATTTTTTATTAATAATTTTATATTATTTATAATTTGATGTAAATTTTATATTAATTATATTTTATTACCTATTTTATATTGTTTGATTTGTTAGTACCATAAAAATACGTTTTATTTCATCATTATGTTTACTTCTATTCATCTGATAAGCTTTGTATTCTTTTTTTTTCTAAGGGAACGTAATAAAGATTTTAAAATAAAATATACTTTTTTAATGTAAAAACAATTAACTACAGCTTAAAAAAACTAATTTTTATTGCGTATTTTAGGTAAAATTTCATATGGTAAGCCACACCAACCCGCCATTGTATGTTTGTGTATCTATCTTTATCTAATCTTAGCGACGATATTGTTTTCACAACTTGTGTAAGTGAGATAGATATATGTTTACTTAAAATTGTTATTAGTATCAAAGCTACGTCGTCGCGTTTGGATAGTGGTTACACTTTTTTTCGACGCGCGGTAATGTGGTTTGCTCCTCTAGTGTTGTATAACTCAATGGTCTAGTTGGTATAGGAAATAGTTTAAATCATTAATTAATAATAAATTTAGTATAGTTTTAACTAGGTATGTATACCTAACTCTGAATGAGTGAGAATGATACTTTATTGGTATGGCAGCAAATTTTCTTGAGAATTCAATAGATAACAAGCAATTTGTTATGTAATCGTCTTAAATAATTATCTTTTTACTGCGTATATTGTACAGACCGTCAGTAGTGGGGAGCTTGCGCAGGTACTGTCGTGTACGAAATATTATCCATAATTTGTATATCTGTTCAGGGATTTTTCGACGAAATTTGAAATTAACACAACGTAACAAAATTCTGAAAAATATTTATTACGAAATAATAAATTTAAAGATAAAAATGGCCGATTATCCTAGTCTCTGTCACTGTCAATAAATGATACACCAGCGGGAAGATTATCGTTTGTAACGCGGCTGCAACCAGGTACATTAACTCTAGAAAATACACTACTTGTTCCAGGAGTTAACAGATTATCGTTTTCGTCAGATGACGATGAGGAACTACCTGAGTACCCTGAGTCTGACGAATCTTCTCCTAGTCTGATAATTATCTCCGTATCCGTCAAATTGTCTATTATGTGATCACTTTCTATGTATAAGTCTTCAATTTTTTTGTTTTATCACATAGAGCTTTCCATTCATTTGGTCCCATTTGGCTTGCCTTTTCTGTTACTAACTCTATCACACGTTTGAGGTTCCATTGCACATTCGTACTACTCAAATAACCTTTTATTGAAGCCCAAGCCATTTCGATTGGATTTAAATCTGGGTGGTATGGAGGTAATCGCAGTAGTTCATGACCGTGTCCAGATAGTATTTTGTCAATGCTGAATGTCTTATATTGTTTTTTATGTATTTTTATCAATTTGTACAATTGTGGTTTAAGCATATCTGGAATTTTTTTTTTTTTTTTTTTTTTTTTATAGAAGAGGGGGCAAACGAGCATGCGGCTCACCTGATGTTAAGTGACTACCGCCGCCCATGATCAACCGCAACACCAGGAGAATTGCGGGTGCGTTGCCGGCCCTTTAGAAAGGAGTAAGCTCTTTTCTTGAAGGTCCCCAGGTCGTATCGGTCCGGAAAAATCGCCGGTGATAAACTATTCCACAGAGAGGTTGTACGTGGAAGAAAACTCCTTGTGAAACGTACAGTGGTGGACCGCCAAGCATCCAGATGGTGTGGATGGTATCGGGACGTTTGCCGTGTCGTGCGTTCACGAAATTTGGCGGCTGGGATTAATCCGAACAATTCCTCAGAGCACTCCCCGTGATAGTTGCGATAAAATACGCAAAGAGATGCAACATCTCTTCGCAACGCCAGTGAATCGAGCCGATCGGAAAGCACTCGGTCGTCGACGATTCGAGCCGCTCTGCGCTGGATGCGGTCAAGTGGAAGGAGCTGGTACTGGGGAGCCCCAACCCAGAGATGGGAACAGTATTCCATGTGCGGCCGAACCTGCGCCTTGTAAAGTTGCAGGCGGTGTGCCGGCATGAAATACTGTCCCGCTCTGCTGAGCACGCCAAGCTTTTTAGAGGCCAATTTGGCCTTCCCTTCCAAGTGACCACGAAATTGCACGTCACTCGATATGTCGACGCCGAGGATTCCGATACTGGCTGAGGCAACAAGGGGAGTGCCTTGAAACTGAGGGGATACGACAAAGGGGTTTTTTTTTAGCGGTTAACGCGCAAACTTGTGTCTTCTGGGGGTTAAACTGGACTAGATTTAGTCGTCCCCAATCCGAGATTCTGTTCAGCAAAGACTCGACTTCAGACTCAAGTTTGTCCCGGCACTCGGAGACGTTTTCCCGAGAAATATTGGCTCGGCCGGTGTAAAGAGCATCACCAGTTCTGTCATCTGCATAGCAGTGAATGTTACGGGTATGCAACATATCATTGATATGCAGAAGAAACAGCGTTGGCGATAGCACGCAGCCCTGTGGAACACCAGCATTAATAGGCTTGCAATCGGAGCTTGCACCGTCTACAACGACCTTGATGCTCCGATCTGCAAGAAAGCTGGTGATCCAATCGCACAATTTCTCGGGAAGCCCATAGGAAGGGAGCTTCGAAAGAAGCGCTTTGTGCCAAACCCGATCGAAGGCCTTCGCAATGTCCAAACTAACGGCCAATGCCTCCCCCTTGAACTCTACTGCCTCCGCCCATCTGTGAGTGAGGTAGACCAGAAGATCACCAGCTGACCGACCACGGCGAAAACCGTATTGGCGGTCACTAATCAGCTGGTGATCCTCAAGGTACCTCATGAGCTGGCAGTTTACAATGGACTCCATTGTTTTGGAGAACAAGGAGGTGATGGCGATTGGCCGGTAGTTGGACGGGTCTGAGCGGTCGCCTTTTTTAGGGATCGGGTGGACGAAAGCCGTCTTCCATGATTTTGGGACTACGCCTAGGGAGTAGGAGTACCGGAAAAGACGCGTTAAAACCGGTGCCAACTCTGGAGCACACGTCCTCAGCACAATTTGGGGGATTCCGTCAGGCCCACTCGACTTGTGGATGTCCAGGGAGAGGAGTGCTTTGCGAACCGAGCGCTGTGTGAACTGCACTTCCGGCATGGAGCACTCACACCGCGGGATGGTCGGCGGCGTACTCCCCCCGTCATCGAGAGTCGAGTTAGACGCAAAGAAGGAGCCTAGAAGATCGGCTTTCTCCTTTGCAGTATGGGCCAGTGAGTCGTCCTCCCTGTGCAGAGATGGAAGAGATGGCTGACAGAAATTCCCCTGGACAGCCTTGGCGAGAGACCAGAATGCACGGGTTCCAGAAGGAAGGCGAACTAGTTTCTCGCCAATTCTGCCTATGTGCTCTGACTTTGCCTTGGCAATGACTCTTTTGAAGGACCTAGAGGCGGAATTATACTTCTTTTTTAGAGCGCTGGTGTTTACATCCCGGGACGCTGATGCATCAACCCAGGCTTGGTAGCACTCCTGCTTATAGCATGATGCTATTTTACAGGAGCGACCAAACCATGGCTGAGATTTGCCTCCAATGGGCACCACAGAGGAAGGAATAAAAAGTTCCATACCCTGAAGTACCACATCAGTAACAGAATTCGCAACAACGTTGGGATCATCCGGCGAGAAGCAAACCCGCCCCCAAGGGTAGGATGCAAAGAAAGACCGCATCCCATCCCAATCGGCTGACCTATAGTGCCAAACACGGCGGCAGCCTGCAGAATGCAACCGCGATTTCAGCGTGAGTGGCACAACACTCCGGACCAGACAATGGTCCGAGGAGCCTAAAGGGGCGTCGACGGAAATCTGATATCCGTCCGGGTGAGAGGTCAGCAGAAGGTCCAACAGTGAAGGTACATGATCCTCCACATCTGGAATCCGCGTAGGCGAAGTAACCAGTTGTGTCAGACCATATGCCAAGGCAAAATCATGAACAGATCTCCCCGCATGATCGGTTAAACGTGAACCAAGCCATTCGGCGTGATGGGCGTTAAAGTCGCCGAGGATCACGATCTCTGCGGAGGGGATCTGCTGTAGCAACGAATCTGCAGCCATTTGGACGTAGTCGAAGAGTCGGTCTGTTTCGGCATTACCGCTATGGGACCTGTAGAGGCACCCGTAGACGCGCGGATGGTCGTCGCTGTCTACGCATAGCCAAAGGATGGACAGGTCCGAACCTTCAAGTCTGCCGAGGCGTCGAGAACAGATGTCCTCTCTGACGTAAACGCAAACTCCAGCCCGAGGCACAAAGGAGTGTTCCAGTTTGTATCCCGGGTAGGAGAGATACGAGACATCAGCCGGAGAGGACACCTGCGTCTCGGTCAGAAAGAGCAGAGCCGGCCTCGCCGTCTCGAGATGGTAGTGGACGGCGTTTAGGTTAGAGTGAAGTCCCCTGATATTGCAGAAATTCACGGACAGCGTGGCAGGGGTCGCCTTGGTCTTGTTGCTCCGTTTGCCCCGAGCAGTTGTAGTCTTGAGCGGAATTTCGCCCCCCCCAGAATACGCGGGGCAGCCTGAGCACCCACGCTCAGAAGTGGAGAAACATGGTCGTGGATGCTCAGCGAGGGATTCTCCAGGGGTGCTGGTACCCTCCTGGGGTAGTCTATCTTTATTTAATTCCGCTACCATGTTGATGGGGGGGGGGGGTTTGGGCCTCCGGCCACCTGCACTCACCAGACGAAACGCGGAAGCAGATCTTCCACTTCACGCCGCGCCGGTATTCTGTGAGGTCGTGGTACCACCCCGGTTTGAGCCGGCCCATACGTGCAACAGCAAAGCTGCCGCATGGCTCTACCACGGTGTAGGGAATTCCTTTTTGGGTTAGCCAAGATTGCATATGAGCTTTCTTGGTATTTGAGCTTGGTGCAGATTCATACTCCTAATTGTGGTACGGGGCATTATCAACTACCACGACGGCATTTGGTGGAAGATTGGGTATTAGCTGGGTTCGAAGCCATTTCTGATAATTTTCGTAATTCATGTCGTCGTGATAATCACCCGTTTTTGACCCCGATTTAAAATTCAGTAAAGCGTTTGGTATGAAACCACTTTCAGATCCAGCATGCAATAACTACGCGCTGACCTTTAGATATTGGTTTTTTGAGCCCTTTATCTGAATTATCGGACCAAGATTTGGAGGTACTATGCGTGGAATGCACGTAAGACTCGTCAGTATATACAATAGGACGGCCTTCTTGGCGATATTTTCTGACTTTTTTTAAATATTCAATTCTTTTCAGTCTGATATTGGATTTTTCTATAAGAATTTTTCGATTATTTTCGGTCCTCCTCCATCGAAAACCAAGGTCTTTCAAAATGCGGCGTAGACTTGTTTTAGAACCTCGAAAGGCAATATTATCACGCAACTTTGCTAAAATTTTATTAAGGGTCGGCAGTTCCTTGTTCGTAACATGGAAGTTGTGAACACATCTTTCTATCACTCCTTTGTCAAAGTCATCTATGTCGGTTAAAAGTTTGGGTCTTGACCTTTTTGTTCCGGGAGTGTGGAAAATTGGTAGTAACTGGGAACTGTTTCCTTCCTTCACAATTCTTTTTACTGTAATTAATGATGTTCTAGTTGCGGCCGCTGTACGCATTTGTACCTGCTTCAAATTTTGTACACCTTCCTTTGCTTCTTTTGACATATAGGGGTACACGTCGTAATCCATCTTCCTACTTTGTCGTCTTAATGTTTTACCTCGAGGCATAATCAAGATTTCACAAAGTTTCACTCGTATAGAACAACACAACTATAAACAAAGTAGAAATTTATAAACACAAGTTGCACTTGTCTGTACTTGCGGAGTCAAGCGGTAAGTGCACGGGCCGCGGAGAGCGGGAAGCAACTAATATGAATGAGCGACGCCGATGACGCCCGGTCCCTTCCCGCCTCAGACTTCATACCGCTAAAGAGACCGATAAATCGACTAATGCGCAACTCAAACCACGTGATGTGTCAAGTCTCATCTTTCGTGGCACGGTTTGTACAATGAGTCGTACAATAGAATTACGGGTGGGTGACACACTTACCTTACACCGAATTGTTCCAATTCCTCCCGATGGAAGCTGCCTATTCCATGCGATCGCCCTTTCAGATATGAAGTAATGTATATGTTCACTAGCCGGATCCACACCGGACGATCCAAAATGGATCGGCGATCCTGTGATACGCGATCCAAGATCGTGATGCGTGGAGCGTGGATCGTTCTAGGACGATCCAACAGCAATCTTTTGCGATCCTGACTGGCTGCTCCAACGCGCTCCTGCCGATCCATACTGAATCATTTTCAAATCAGTTGAATTTTGTCTGGCTATGGAGTCACACGTTCAACGACGGCGACGAATAGCCCTAGCAGCAGCAGCAAGCTACATTTTACTTGTATATTTACGGCAAAAATTACGAAAACGAAAAAGACAGTATTGGTTTAAAACAATTTTTAAAAACCGGTTGGAATATGGGACTTGACTTTACAAAGAGTTAATTGATGATGGAACTGAAGCTAATTTTGCACGAATGACTGCAAATCAATTTGAATTATTGTGTTCACTATTGGAGAACAAATAATAAAGAATGATACAAACTATCGTGATGCTACAACTGTTAAGGAAAGACTACTAATATCATTGAGATTTTTAGCAAGTGGAGATTCTTACGTCAGTCTACAGTATCTTTTCAGAGTGTCCAAACAGTCAATATCAAAAATTGTTCCTGAGGTTTGTGAAGCAATTATCGACGTTTTGAAGGGTTATGTAAAAGTAAGTAAAATTATATATTTAAAAGATTAAACTCTTTATTTCAAACTTAGCTTATACTTAAGAATATATAAAAGTTACATATGTTAATTAAATTGATGGTGATTGTGGTGACGAAGAAGGCTGCCAAGTTGTCGAAGTAGTAGAAGATGTTGATGGAAGCGGAGTCATTGTTGATTCTGAAGGTCGTTCTGTATGCAATGAAGTTGATGGAAGCTGAGTTGTTGTTAATTCTGAAGGTAGTTCTGTATATGATGAAGTTGGAGAGTAATATCCATAATTTTCTGGTCTGTAATTTTCTGGTCTGTAATTTTCTGGTCAAATTATTTTTGAAGCTGACACAGGCAGGTGCCTGTGTCAGCTTCAAAAATAATTTGAGATATGGCATGTTTTACATAAGTTAACGTTATATGATAATATTTTCGTAGTTCGGTAGCTATGTTTTGTCCAAAAGCGGTGTTTAAATCTGTCTCTAGTTGTAGTGGTTGAGCACATTGATGAAGTAGTTGAAATGCTTCCGAAATGGATTCATCTGTTATCATAATATCTTCGGAACCATGTGAAAACGTTTTTTTTTTAGTTTGATGCCTTTTTAGGGTACCGTAGTCAACTAGGAACCCTTATAGTTTCGCCATGTCTGTCTGTCCGTCTGTCCGTCCTCGCTTAATCTCTGTGATCGTTAGCACTAGAAAGCTGAAATTTGGTACCAACATGTGTATCAATCACGCCGACAAAGTAAATAAAAATTGGAAAAAAATGTTTTATTAGGGTATATATAGGGCCCTATATGTAAAGTGAGAAGTGATTTTTTTTAAATTTCAACCCTAACGTGTGATATATTGTTGGAAAGGTATTTAAAAATGAATAGGGGTTTACTAAAATCATTTTTTGATAATGTCAATAATTTCGGAAATAATCGCTCCAAAAGTAAAAAACAATGTGTCCCCCCCCCCTCTAACTTTTGAACCATAAGTTTAGAAAATATGAAAAAAACTGGAAAGTAGAACTTTATAAGGACTTTCTAGGAAAATTATTTTGAACTTGGATGGAAACAACAATTTTTGTACAAATTCATAAGTGGGAACACTTACTGTGACGGACGGGAAACTACGGAACCCTACACTGAGCGTGGCCCGACACGCTCTTGGCCGCTTTTTTTGGGTTTGAATATTGTGTTGGGTGTTTTGCACATTAGATTGGGCAGCAGGTTGTTCAGATGGTACAGAAGGTTCAGTTGGTATACTTTGATCATTCATATCTTGCATTTGAATATTAACATTCTCAGTTGTGTGATTGTCTACGTTTTCTAGAGCATTTTCATTGATAGCATGTTCTTCGCTACCAGTGGTGCTATTACTTTCTTCCTGTAACAACAACAATAACAAAACATATTAATCATAGTTACACTTTTTTCGGATGCCATCAAATGAAGAAGAGTGGCTCGCAGTGTCTCAGGAATTCGACGAAAAATGGAATTTTCCACATGTATTAGGAGCAATGGATGGTAAACATGTCATTTTGCAAGCGCCTTTTAATAGTGGCAACGACTATGATAACTATAAATTGTTTCCAAGTATAGTTCCTTTTGTATTAGTAGATGCAAATTATAGTATTCCATTATATATCAGTGTAATTGTCCTATAAAAATGACGAACTTATCTAAGTTAATCTAAATCCCAAATTATCTATTATAGGATTACAAGTTACTGATAAATTATTAAATCTTTAAATAAAATTTACGGATTTCTTATTTCTAAATATACAATCACTTAAAGGTAATCACAGCATGCTATAAATTTACAATTTAGTGCTATTTACCTAAGGAATCCTTGATTTTAAAGAATTTGATATTTTGTGTGTCTGTGTGTGTTTTACATTAGTTATTAACGATTAAGTACACGATATGTGCTTTCACAATGTTTAAAGTACTTACATAAATCTTATAAATCTGACATACGGAATCAAAATGAACATAAACGATATAACCACATTCATTAAAAATTTTACAAAGCCTTGCAACTGGCAAATGCGCACCGAGAACAGTTCTACGATGTGGTGGGTAAAAAAGTGTAATTGGTTTGAGAGGAGTGCGAAATTTAAATTGGGCGAGAAACTGTAGACAATCTACCCTATTTCTAAGCACCTTGTATAAAAACATAATATCTATTAATTTCAGATTTATGCAAGATGCCACATAAAGCGTTTTTGAACATCTCCAATCGCAACGAATGTCTGGAATGTGTGACCGCCAGACAACACTGCAGTAATCCATTATAGGTACTCCTGACAAGGCTTGTACATTTTTTTTTTGTTTTAGGGTTTTTAAATGACCTAACATTTCTTATGACAAACCTTAACATTTTATAAGATCTATTTATAATACTATCAATATGAGGTAAAAAAGCTAACTTTTTGTCAAAATAGTAAAAGATTACTTATCACTTCTACTTCTTGTATTTTATTATTGCCTATAAAATAACGATTATTTTTCAATTTAGAATTTCTTGTATATTTAACATGTGAACATTTAGAATTATTAAGATTCATGTCATGATGATTTCTTATATTTACGCGAACACTACACATGATTAAAACTACTTTTACGGATTTTATCGCGTTTATTTTTACTTTTTATTTTTAATTCCCGACGTTTCGGGCGCTTTCCAGCACCCATGGTCACGGGGGACTGAGATGACTGACGTCCCGATGTCATTGTTAAACCCGGAGTACCTTCAGCTTTTTTATAACCATAAACAATAATTAAAAAAGCTGAAGGTACTCCGGGTTTAACAATGACATCGGGACGTCAGTCATCTCAGTCCCCCGTGACCATGGGTGCTGGAAAGCGCCCGAAACGTCGGGAATTAAAAATAAAAAGTAAAAATAAACGCGATAAATTCCGTAAAAGTAGTTTTAATCAAGATTCATGTCGTTAAGATTACACCAATGTATAAATCTACGAGTATTTTAATCTGTCTATAACAACACTGAGTCTTCCAAAGATTTCATTATTCTTCCAAACTTTAAATCATCCGCATACATGTGGGGTTCCGAAAATTTAAAGCAACCAGAAATGGCATTTATAAACAGATTAAATTTATAATATTGGGCCTAAGTGTGAGCCACATAAAAGATCGATTTTTAAGTATGACTTTACCCATTCCAACAATGATCAGGCGATCCCATAAACGGTCAATTAGTAGTTTAGGACTTTATCTGGAACTCTATCAAAAGCTCTACTTAAATCTGTGTATATCACATCATATTGTCTACCTGCATCTATTGCTTTTACCAAACACTCTGTAAAAGTTACAAAGTTCGTGCAAGTTGATCTTGATCGAACCAAACGATGTTGATTATTACTGAGTAACCAGACATTCAAGCATTTTACCGAATATTGGCAAAATTAAAATTGGCCTATAATTGGATTATATGTTCTTATCTTCTGATTTATAAATGGGAAATAACTTTGCAATTTTGCACTTCGATGGGAAAACTCCTGTTGATAATGATTTGTTGTATATAATCAATAGAGGTGTAACCAAAACGGATGCACAAGACGGTACGAAAATTGGCGGAATACCATCAGATCCAGCACCTTTATTGTAATCCACCCTTTCTAGCTAGTAAAGTTTTGTAGTCTTAAGTAGGGTTTGTCAAACATGGACAATTATTCCGTAACAATATAAAAAAATTAAAAAAAAATAAAATTACAGTTTAGGGTCAACGCGAATCGGTCGACAGTGATGCGCGCGCAGGACAGATTTTCCTGTCATAAATATGTCTAGTCGCGTGCTAAAAGAATGCAAAAATTACGATACAAAGATTTAAAAAAACATGGGATATCGTATCATCGGTAAATAACCTTATATTAATTTTGTTACAATTAAATTATTATATAAACGCATTTTTAAAGTTTTATTTTACAGTTAGTTTAGTTACGCTACCAATATTAGGCCAGGGTTGGATTCAGACCCTCTAAAATATTGTACATGGAAAATAATATTATACTATTTAAATAAAATTATGTCACGTTCGACGTTTCATGTTTCTTTTTTCCCATGTGCCGAGAAATTGGCGGCACGCGTCTAATTTATCTATACGTTTTGTTTTTTGATGGTTTTATTTTTATTACTGTTTATTTTTGTCTAAAGAACTTAGTGCAAGTTAAATTTTGAATATTGGTACCTACCTAATATGTTTTATATTCAATAAGGGTAAAACGAAAAGAGTACAGAAGAAACCATATCTGCTTAATTGAATCTGAAAATCTGATTCATAAAATATTTTGAAATTCTGTTTTCAACCGATTGCTTCTGGAGTTTATATCGTGGTAGCCCTCATTATAGTTGTATCGAGGATGCAACATAAATGCATCGATTGAGCATCGATTGACCAGAAAGGGAGCTAATTCTTTAATAAAATTATTAAAAAAACGCGGTACTCATGTACAATACAGAAATTCTCGATATTATAGGGTTAATATTAAAATGTAAAAGGACTGAATAATAATACAAGTCGACCTTAGGTAAAATTGTGGTATTTTCGCTTAGTATTATTACGATGCTATATACTACAAACTATGACATAATGGTACAATTATGATAAGTATACTACGAAATCCGACCCTGGTTACGTCGTGTTTTGATATGACGTTAGTATCATGACTGTATAGATGCGCTACTTATTCTTGTATGAAAAAGTTATGAGTAAAATACATATTTAGATGGGCCTATCCTTCCTTTTGAAATCATTGATAAAACCCCATAAAATGCTTTAATCATGTCGTTGACTTCATTTAATCCACTTAACATCTCGATCCAATTCATCATCATTACAGCCCTTCACAAGTCCACTGCTGAACATTGGCCTCCTTCAAGGAACGCCACAAAGCGTGGTCCTGAGCCACCTGCATCTATTGACTTGCTGCATGTCTTAGCAGGTTGTCACTCCATCTAGCAACTTGTTCTATCACCGTCAGGGCGATCATCTGTCCCAAGGAAGTGTCGGTTTTATTTTCTACAAGTCTCTCGTTAATAACGTTTTAAAAATCGGGAGTGTGTCCATGAGGGTTGCGTACCTTATATTCAGAATCAACAAACGGTATTCGCTGAAGGTCATACAGGTTTACGCTCCAACCTCGGCACATCCCGACGAGGAAGTAGAGGAAATATATGAGGATATCTCTAGAGCCATACATTCCTCTAAAACTCACTATACGATTTTAATGGGAGACTTCAATGCAAAACTAGGCACAAGAGAGAACGGTGAACGGAAAGTAGAGGAATTCGGAATAGTGAAACGAAACCCTAGGGTCCAACAGCTGGCCGACTTTATGGAGAAAGAAGGACTCCTTGTGATGAACTCTTTCTTCAAGGGCGGCCCCACATAAAGTGGACCTGGTCGAGCCCCGAGGGTTTAAAAAAAAATTAGTTTGACTTTATTATGATGACTAGTCGGCAACTGTTCAGTGATCGCAAGGGTGAAAACTGGCAGCGGTCACCGAATGGTTACAGGCACACTGGGCCTAAACGTTAAGTTGGAGAGGTTACGTCTAATGAAGTCAACGCTCCGTTCCCTCGTGCTCTAATCCAAAATAATCCCGAAACATTTCAGCTCGAGTTACAAAACCGTTTTCAGTGCTTAGAAGATTGCAATGAAGTGAACAATATGAATGACAAGCTCGTGGAAACTGTCCATGCGGTCGGAGCTAAGTTCTGCAAGACCCGCTGCAGAAGAACACAAAAACTCTCCGATAACACTCTTAATCTCACGGCTGTAAGACGGAAGATGAAGCTGCAGTCGTCAGCAGATTTGACAGCGTACAGGCAACTGAACAGATCTCCAAATGCATACTACGATGAAGAAGCGATTGAACGGAACCAGGGCTCCAAAGTCATTGCTGGAGATCTGTCTGTCAGAAAGAGCCAACTGTCGAAGCTGAATACCGAATGTGACGATGACTCATTGATTGATCTAATCCTTGCTGCTTCTCCTGAACATGTGATGACGCATGGACAGTTACCCGCTTTGGGTTTCTCACGCCACGACTTAATTTATGCATCGTATAAGCTTAAACCTCCTAAATATTCCCCTACTGTAATGCATCTTCGCAGTTTTTCTAAAATAGACTTTGACAAGCTTAGGAATGACGCTCTTAATCTCGATCTAGCCTCCTTAATAGCAGCATCTACTGCTGACGAAAAAGTCACTATCCTTAACCACAATATTCTTAGCCTTTATGATGCTCATGCTCCTGTTCACAAGGCTAGATTTAAGCGTCCCCCTGCCCCTTGGATGACAGAGGGCATAAGGATGGCAATGGCTAGACGAAATCGTGCTTTTCTTCGTTTCAAAAGAGATCGAACGGAAGAAAATTGGTTATCTTTTAAAGCAGCCACCAATAGGTGTAATCATATGGTACGTGCAGCTAAACGCCGATATTTCCATAACTGTATTAATAACTCTTCTCCAGTTTTAGTGTGGAAATTCCTAAAATCTTTCGGTCATTGTAGACCAGCTACGTTGGATTGTGGTCCTTCTCTATCACTTGATAAAATCAACCAACATTTCGCTTCTGTAAAAGCACTGGACCCTACAATTCGTTCCCAAACTATGGCTTCCATTGCTTCTATGCAAATTCCTAACATTCCTACCTTTAATTTTTCTCCTGTTTCTCAGGATGACGTCAAAAAGTCAATTTTAGCAATCCAGTCCAAGGCCGTGGGTTACAACGAGATTAGTAGACATATGGTAGTATTTATACTAGAGCACCTTCTCCCGGCAATTTCCCATATAATCAATTTTTCCCTTGATTCAGGTCAGTATCCTAATCTTTGGAGGGCTTTTGTAAAGCCTCTCCCAAAAGTTCCTACTCCCCATTCTTCCCTATCATTTTCGTCCAATATCCATTCTACCCTTTCTTTCCAAAATTTTAGAATCCTGTGTTTACAAGCAAATTTCTACTTTTGTTTCGAAACATAACCTACTGAGTATATATCAGTCTGGGTTTCGTCCTGGTCATAGTACCACTACTGCATTAATTAATGTTATTGATAATATTAAACAAGGCATGGAAGAAAAAAAATAACAGTGCTGGTACTAGTTGATTTCTCAAATGCTTTCAACACAGATCACGAAATCCTTCTTTCCATACTGTCTCACCTGAATTTTGGCCCTACTGAATTGGATTGGTTTACATCTTATCTTCGCGGTCGACAGCAGTCAGTCAGTGTGGGGCAACTGTCCTCAGCGTGGGCTGATGTGGATGCTGGTATGTCGCAAGGCGGTATTCTTTTTCCTATAATGTTTTCAATTTTTATAAACTTTATTACCTCCATCATCGACTGCTCGTACCATTTGTATGCCGATGACCTTCAGCTTTATGTGCAAACTGAGATTGGGGATATCCATAATGGGATCAAAAACCTTAACGGCAACTTAGCAGCTATCAGGGATTGGTCAACTCGTTATGGGGTTTTGGTCAATCCTTTGAAATGCCAAGCTATACTGGTGGGTAGCTCAAGGATGCTGGCTAAGATTAATCTGACAGACTTACCTCCTATTTACTATGATAATACTACAATTCCATTCAGTAATTCTGTTAGAAATCTTGGCCTTCATATCGACAGCACGCTGAATTGGAGAACTCAGGTTTCAGATGTGAGTCGTAAAGTCACTGCCACGTTATGCTCTCTGTATCGTTTAAAGCATTTTCTCCCCACAAAATCTAAGATCATGCTTGTCCATTCACTTATATTACCCATAATTGATTATGCAGATGTGTGTTACCCAGACCTGTCCCAAGATCTTCTGAACAAGCTGGAACGCCTCCTCAATAAATGTATAAGATTTATCTTTGGGTTTCGTAAGTATGATCATATTTCGCAATACAGATCTAAGCTAAAATGGCTTACAATCCGGCAGAGGCGCAACTCCAGAATATTACTTGTACTTTTTTCCACATTAAATGATCCATCTTCGCCTTTTTATCTTAAGAGTAAATTTCATTATCTTTCCTCATCTCATGTTCCAGTTCACTTCACCGAGTTCTCTGGTAACTCCTTCACAGTTCAGGCTACATGCCTTTGGAACTCCTTGCCCGATGACATCAGAAAAGCTCCCAATAAGTACGCTTTTAAAAAGTTGGTCCGTGATCATTTATTAAAGACAACGCATTCTACATGACTCATCTATTTAATATGTATTGCCGAACAGACGTATATATTCATAGTCATTTGTATATACTAATTATGTATGTATTTAAATATGTTTACTTGTATGTATATCCATTTATTTATATATATGTAAGGGTAGATCATATATGTATAGTTTATTTATTAGTAGTTTGTATATATTATGTAGTTAATTATCATTTGTATTGTGTTATCTTATTCTATATTGCCACACCTACGTCAAACTCTCACCACTCCATGGGTTGACTGGTAGAGAATGCCTCAAGGCATTAAGTCCGCCCTATGTATTCTTTTGTTAAGGATGCAATAAAGAATAAAATAAATAAATAAATAAATGTGGCAGCATCGTTTCCGGGACACCTGAGATTCTGAGTGAGATTGAGAACTCTCTGAATGAGATATGGGCAGCTGTACACGTCATCGTTGGAGCCACACGCAAGTGTAAGTAACGATGCAAGAGCAAGTCTTATCTGACACTATTCCGATGATATCAAGGACGTCAGCCTGAGCGAGATTAGAATGGCACTCCAGCACCTTAAAAACGGCAAGTCCCCGGGAGAGGACGCAATTACAGCGGAGCTTCTGAAAGCGGGTGGAAAACTGATAATGAAAGTCCTTCAGAAGCTCTTCAATGCCGTCCTCCATGGTGGCAGAAATGCGATGGTCTTGTTCTTCAAGAAAGGCGACAACGCTCTCTTGAAGAACTACAGACCAAAGGGGGATGCCCATATTAGGCCATGGAACGCCCAACAATGTGCATTTGTTAAAAAAATATATCTTTATTTATGGTTATTAATCGCGGTATTCATTTATCCTAAAACAATGGGAATATTTTTGCACAAATTAAAAGTACCGAAAAGATAAAAATAAAATTAGGTAAATACGTAATTCATTAGTCTGTGAATAAAATAAAAAATGTTGCCAATCACAAAAATCATTAAAAAAATCGATTCCCCTTTTCGATCGATTACTTATGGTGTCATTATTACAATGCTTATATGATCTTTCGATAATTATTACGATGTTATGATATAGGTTTAAAATAACCGTTGACAATGGATATTTATCCAAAGCAGTCGATACGCAACCGTTATTAACCAAATGTTTACCGACTACAGACGAAAAAGGATGGTTATGTTTTTACTGTGTGTGCGGATAAGGCTATGTTGAATCGTTTTTTGCTATGGTGCTTAAAACGTAGGATGCATTTTATTATTGAGGGAGCTACTATCAAAGAATATTTTATTCGCTAAACTCGTAAAGTACTTGACCAACTTTAAGAATTCTTTCACCACTAGATTGTTATGTATAATTTTAGATATCTAATATAGGGTTAATTTTATTATAGAGGGCGCTACTTTCAATGAATACGTTTTTTGGCTAATCTCAAAAATTACTAGACCGATTTTGAAAATTCTTTCACCATTACATTGCTAATGAGGGCGTTAGCTGTGTGATAAATTATATTATTACAATAAATAATTGTGAGATTAATATTTTCTAAATAAATAAAACTAAATACCTACCTAAGATGTTCAAATCCAATTATTATTTTTACAATTTAAGAATCGTATTTACACACTTTACTTACTCAGATTGATTATTATAGATAAAGAGGTAATAAACCTAAAGTAAAAGAGCTCCGCTTAAACGAAAAAACTATTTATTAGAATAAAACTAAATGTTGAAAAAAAGTGGTTCAGTGCGAGTCGGACTCGCAGGCCCATGAAGAGTTCAGTAGTAACAAGCATATATTTTAAATCGAGTCAAAATACCACTATCATTATCGCCAGCAACAAATTATTTTGTTTTTCATAGTTTTTGTATAAATAACAAAGTTGTTTTTGCGGTTCCTTAAAATGTGCTACTTGTATCAAAAAAAGGACTATTATACATTATAGGGGTTTCTGTGGTTTGTTCATTACATAAACTAAAACAACCGTTGTTATAGGCTCGGTTGAATTCATTGACAACCTTCACATTTATAGTTATGATAATTAAACAAGCGAATTACTAGCTGATTTACCAAGAATTCTTTAGAGTATAACAAAACGCTACTGCACATGTTAACTGTTATTCTTATCTGTTTTTAACATAACATTTAAAATGGAATCATGTTATGATAATTCAAGAAGTTAATTTCCAGCTGATTTACCATGAATTCTCTAAAGCGTAACAAAACAATACAGCACAAGCTAACTGTTCTTAAAAATACATTTGAAATAGAGTTTCAATAAATAAAGGAAATTATATTTTAAAAAGCGTGCAGAACTTAAAACGCGTCAAAGATTATTCTTTTTATGATATTATTAATCGAATAAAAATCGATATCATTCCATAGATTTTATCACAGTTAAGTGGCAACATCGTATCCGTCAGGTAGGCCGCTGTCACTGTTATGTCACAAGAATTAAATTACGTGTTATCGTGTTATTGTTTTGTTGTAAAATGCGTTGATCTCTCAACAATTGGTTCGAACACAGCAGGTAAATAGTTGGTACACATCACGATGTGGCGTGTCTTCCTCTAAGAAATGCTTTATAACTGAGTTTACTTGAATAATATCAATATAATAATTGTAGCTTCTTTATTAGGTACAAGTTTCGAGTACAGTGAACGTGTAGTGTGGCACTAGCAAAATGCACCAATAGTTCGTCTTTAACATCTATACATCAGCTGTGGCACTGACACTTATGAGAATAAGATCACACACATTGTTTGTCTTCGATTTTCCACGTGAGGAACTATTTGCGCTACGTGAGGTAAGTGTAACATTTTTCAATTTATTAAATGTGATCCATATATCTGATAATTATACATGTTTTTACACTGATTGTATATCAACTCAAGAACTTGTTTTATTTTTTCACATCTGCCCTAGCTATATCTGACAAACATACTAGCTTATTTATGAGATTGACCAGTTTTATCAACTACCAAGAAAGGAGACAGTTGATTTTTCATTGTTTTTGGACTGCTGGTAGTCTGTCAGGCCTTAATTATTAAATAATGTAGGGCATTAAATCCATCCTTGTGCAGTAACATTTAACTTCATAAATATTTTATTTATATTTGAGTTTGAAATAAATCTATTTTATTTTTATTTTTTCACTTTGACTTCATTTTTTGTATTTTACATTATTTCAGTTGTCATGCCGTGTATATCATAATTGCTGGCAATGAAATGATAGAACAGCATCATGTTCAACTGCAGAACGGGAACTATCTGAATCATCTAATCCGTCCTCGTTGCAATCTGAAGTGAGTAATGTATTGCACCCAGACCAACAAAGCTTAGATCATACATCACACAGTGTACTGCTAACTAATTATATAAAAGCACAATGTTTTTTACCAGGTTGTAACAGTTCCATCAGCATTGCAAGTATGTCTCTTTTGTGATTAACTACATTTTGCGATAACAAACATACATAGTGACAAGTACTATGTATGTGTGTTATACTTGGTAGAGCCATGCTGCAGTTATATTAGAAGTATAGTTGTAGCATGAATGGGTCGGCTCGACCGGGGAAGGAGCACCTTCTCACAGAATACCAGCGTGAAATTGTAGCTTAATGCTACTGTGTTTTGTATGGTGAGTATAGAGAACCGGAGACCCTTTTTACTGGAAACGAGAAAATGATCTTAGTCCTCACGGGTGACAACGCATCTGCATTTTGATTTGTAATCGAGGATAGATGTGGATGTCTAAGGGTCGCAGAAATGTCTCCAGCAGATGGTGAATCTCAGTTAATGACAAGATATGCTAATAAATCCAGAGCCGTGACTATGTGTCGATATGGGTAGTAGAGGTGGTGAATGGCATTTTTAAAACTGAATTTAAAATATTTCATCAAAATTACTTTAACAGGGCTTCTACACATTTGATGATAGACTGCTGTGGCTTCTGCTATAGTTAATAAATTCCACACAAAAATAAGGGACAGGGATGATGCGGCTCAAATACTTGAAATAGTTCATCAAAATATGGAGACAAATAATGATTTTTCTGAGTATGCTAGGGAAAACAATCTAAATAGAGCTAGGGCAGGGAGACTTTAGAAATATAAATGTAGACTTTAAAATGTTAGGGAATTTCCTGTTTTAACTTACAGCGACTTAATATTAATTGCTTGTGTCACATACCAATTAAAGCAAGCTCGCTACTATTATGGTGAGCATATAAGATTTAATGGTTGCTACCGGATAGAACTCTGTAATAACCAGAGGAGCAGCATTATGGAAGGAATAAAGTTAAGCCCTAGCTGATCTTTACTTAGGGCTAGAATTGCAAGTCATCACTATTAGTCATAAAGTGTATTTTATTATATAAATTCTATATAATATCTAATATATAAATTCTTTTTTAGGAAGGAGGCTTGGTACTACCACCTGCTTAGGACCCTGTAAAATTAAAAACCCAAGCATACCACTGCAAGACTTCTAGACACAGTAAGTTCATTCTGTAGATCGGACAATAAATAAAAATTAAAAATCTGAAGGTACTCCGGGTTAACACTGACATTGGGACGTCGGTCACCTCAGTCTGCCGTAACCATGGGTGCTGGAAAGCACCCGAAATGTCTGGAATTAAAAATCAAAGAAATAAAACGCGATAAAATCGATAAAAATAGTTGTTAAAAAAACTGCATTTGTGAAAATAAAAACTTCAAATATTTTCAAAACCCCGACTTTTTTAAAGCAATTCCTTTACCATTTCATTGTTTTAATTGCATATTATCATATCTATATGCTTTTATATGTGGGCACTCATGGCCGAAGTGTCTATGAAGAGTGGGCATTCCCCTTTCCCTTCTGGGCTGCGTCTACGTGATGTTTTCGAGAATCAATACGAATCGTCTGACACGCAGACTCGACAGACTTCCAGCCTCCCGAACAAGCTGGTTTCCGAAAAGGTGGCAGATTGTACAGAAAAGTATAATCTGCCACTTTGCCTGGCGTATGAGGACTATGAGAAAGCCTTTGATTCCGTCAAAATTTGGGCGGTGCTGCAGTCCCTTCAGCAGTGCCAAGTAGACTGTCGGTATATCGAAGTACTGAAGAGTTTGTACAGTAGGGCTACGATAGTTGTCCGACTACAAAACCAGAGTACAAAACCTATCCAACTGCAGAGAGGTGTAAGACAGGGTGACGTTATATCCCCGAAACTCTTCACCGCTGCATTGGGAGACGTTTTCAAGCTA
This sequence comes from Parnassius smintheus behrii, assembly GCA_036936625.1. NCBI lineage: Eukaryota > Metazoa > Arthropoda > Insecta > Lepidoptera > Papilionidae > Parnassius > Parnassius smintheus. The sequence continues at coordinate 2,847,899 of JAUPFT010000023.1, forward strand.
CTGGACTGGAAAAGATACGGTATTAACGTCATCACTCACCTTCGATTTGCCGACGATTTAGTCCTTATGGCAGAATCGCTGGAGGACTTAAGCACTATTCTCAATGACCTCAATAGTGTCTCCCAACGGATAGGTCTTAAGATGAACATGGACAAAACGAAAGTCATGTGTAATGTTGATGTCACACCTATGCCGGTGGTTGTTGGGAGCTAAGCTAACTCTCTTTCGTTCGAGAACGCAACGCGAGCAGACGTGTGTCGCGTCTCTCTAAAAATTGTACTTAAGTAATACGCTAAACAAGCTAGTAAATCTATGTGCATAAATACGAAATTCCTATAAACAAGTAAAAAGAAATTAAATAAGTGCATCGCTCGGTCACGGCAAGCGTCAGCGAGCGGAGGGACCTTAATCACACCCGCGAGAACAAAACAGACCATTATTTTTTATCTCGCTCCGAAATTGCATCGTAAACATCTGCACCAGTGCTACAGTGGTCGCTACAAGCTCCGCCCCCTGCTACGCGCTACGTAACTTCGACTAACTGCTACGACGGGCCTTTGTTTTTGTCGTCATCACTTACGAGACTGGTTTTAAGTGCATCTACGAGTGTATAATTGCCCGTCTAATAGTAAAATGGAGCACGCTATAAACAAATCACTCTCCGAAACTAGCATTCCTGGAATTACGGACGAGATTAATCCACCGAATTTTGTAAGCCAGCGCGTGAAAAGAAAATGCAGTCACGACCTGGACTGTGAATTTAGTGACTTCAAAGAAGAAATCAAAACTATGATTTCGACAATGCTGACTGCTCAAGGAAACCAATTTATGAAAATTACCCCAGTCCTAGCTGACATTAAGGAAACTAACAACAATATTGAAAAATCGATGGCATTTCTCGCTGCCCAAAATGAAGAGCTGAAAAAGAAATTAGACGGATTCGAGCTTCAAGCCAAGAAAGATAGGGAATATATAACGTTTTTGGAAGAAAAAGTTGAGGACCTACAGAGAGAAAATAGAAAATCAAATATACAAATTAAAAATGCTCCGAAAGTTGCCAATGAAAGTGAGAACGAACTGTTAAACATGGTAGTGAAGTTATTGGAGAATGTAGGCCATTCCATTACGAAAGCAGATATTAAAGACATCTATAGAGTTAAAAACAAGAAAGATGAAAACAATAGCCCAATCGTGGTGGAATTATCGTCCACCATCTTAAAGAAAGACCTCTTAAGATCCACCAAGACATTCAATATAAGGCAAAAAGAGAAAATTTGTGCCAAGCACTTGGGACACACCAAAAACGAATACACACCTACTAATATACATTTCCGAACAGTTGACCGCCAAAGGCGCCTGACTTCACTTCCTCGCACGAGATCTGGTAAAATCAAGTGACTACAAATTCTGCTGGACCGCTCATGGCCGAGTCTATGTCAGAAAGAGTGAAAACACACCATTAATCCTAGTAAGAAGTGAACAACAGGTGCAGAACTTATTACAGTTGAAATGACTGGAGTTAAAAATCATCTGCCTATTACCGTTTTCATGCTATGTAAGTTATTTTATTTTAGTAACTGCTCGCACACAAATACCATTCACGTTATATAACTATACATATTTCCTACACAGTATCTTTAAAGATCTCAACCATTACACGTTCACAAACATACACTTTTATAAACCAAAAAATAAACACAATGTCAAAAACCTTACGACACGCCTTTACACTCAATGTCTCAGACCATACACAATTCTGAAATCTGTACCACATAATATTGTTAATTTCTATATTTTACCCCATTCTGATAACGAACTAAGGGTTTTTAAAACAAAACATGAATCACGTTCTCAATAACATTAATGCAATAGATAACTCTGGAAAGTTTTTTAACTTTGAATGCAAAATTGGGGATCTTAAGAATATCATCACAGTACAAAATACAGATTTTACGATAATATCCCAAAACATTAGAAGTAAATATGCCAATTTTGATGACTTTCAAGGAAACGTATCCATCCTTGACCTCAACTCTGATCTTATCATCCTTAGTGAATGCAAATTGAACCCTGATAAACACATCCCTCAGATAATAGGGTATTATTCTTTTCAAACATATAAACATCTAAATAAATCTGATGGAGTAGTCGCCTATGTCAAAACCACTCTGACAGCCAACGTATCCGAGTTCTATTTAAAACATGCGTCTTGCTTGCAGATATCTTTACCTCAACTTACGGTTCTCGGTATTTATCGCTCACCCTCTAATCGTAAAGCCGAGCAATTTGTTGACTCATTATGTACTCACCTGGAACTTATTAAAGGAACTAAAAATGTCATCGTTACCGGAGACATAAATATAAGTCTCATCTATAGACATGACGAACAACCCTACGAACGCAGTAATCGACACAATTATCTGGATATGTTAGCTTCACAGGGCTTCCTTCCAGGTCACTCTATTCCAACGAGAGGACCTAATTGCCTCGATCATTTCATACTTAAAACTCAATCACGAACATCAAAATGTCACGATTGCTGTACTCGATGCCACTGTCACTGATCACAGTATGATCTTTCAAAAAATATCCTGCCCTGATAAAATAATAATAAATAAAAAAATTATAACTAAAATCAATTATGACAAGACCCTAGACTTATTAAAAACAACTAAATTACCTGATCTATTAAAATACAGTGACCCTAATGTTATAACTGAACTTTTAATAAAAAACTTTAACAGTGCTTAAAATTAAATACGACTATTACTTGATACTAATTAAATATGACTATACTTTCACCTCAGCGAACAAAAGGATCTTAAATCCTTGGGTAAGGATCTCCAGGTATATTACGCTGCATCAGAAGCAAAAATGATATGCAAAGAAGGCTAAAACTTGACCCATATAATGAAACTTTAAAAATAATATATAAAAGGTACCGTAACTACGGCAGCTGTATTTTAAAAAAGTTGAAAAGGAACTATAATCGAGACCAGCTGACCAAAGCTCAAAAAAACCCTAAAAAGTTATGGGATACCATAAACGGAATAACCCAACGCAAGTCCCCCAAAATCCATAACCTTGAACTCCTGCATGCACCTTCGTCTCCAAAAGCATCGGTAGATATCGGTAGATATCAACACCTATTTCACAAATATTGGTAAAGAGCTAGCAGAAAAAATTATAACTTCAAATTCACCTTCAGAGAATCCTCACACAAGCATAAAACAGGTTTCATCATTCGTCTTATATGATACTGATTGTGCTGAAATATGTGAAGTTATTAAGTCTATGAAAAATATATAAAAAAAAATAAAAAAATATATAATAATATTAATTACATGTAAAATTGCTTGTTTTAGTGTATATTAGTTGTAATTTAGTTTTCTATGTAACCGTTTGTAAGAAGAGTGGTTCTTCCCACCACAGGCGATGTTTTGCCTAAAGGTGAGTTCCCACATCTAATATTTGTAATAGACTAAGTTACTGAAAATAAAATATTTGAATTTGAATTTGAGCTAAGCTAAGCTCGATATTGTTGACGAATATGTTTACCTGGGACGATAGTCCGACTAGATAAGTCCAACTTCGACCGAGAGATCAATCAACGGATTCAACTCGGCTGGGCAGCGTTCGGGAGATTGCGACACATCTCGTTAGGCATACCTCAAAATCTCAAAACTCGATTGTACAACCATTTGTATTATATTGATTGTGCATGTTGCCAGTTATAACCCATGGATCTGAGGCATGGTCCTTCACTGCTGGCCGTATGAGCAAGCTCAAAGTCGCTCAGCGAGCTATGGAGAGGACTATGCTCGGAGTTTCTCTGCGTGATAAACTTAGGAATGAGGGTATCCGCAGTAGAACCAGAGTAACCGACATAGCCCAACCGATTAGTAAGCTGAAGCGACAGTGGGTCGGCCATATAGCTCGAGGAATCGATAACCGATGGGGAAAAAAGGTTCTCGAGTTGCAGTCTCGTGCTGGCAGGCGAAGTTTAGGGCATCACCCCACTAGATGGAGTGACGACTTGGTAAGATATGCAGGAAGTCGATGGATGCAGGTGGCTCTGGACCGTGCTTTGTGGCATTATTTTCCACATTCAAGCCCCTAACTTTGGCTTTTTCCAAATGCAAATTCCTAACTTTGCGTTGCTGCTGAGATACAGCTGATGAAACTTGACTAATTTTCAAATTAAAACGACAATTATTAAAAAATGACGAAGTTAATAATGCTATAATTAAATTATTAAATTGGGTTAATGATTTGCATTTAAATGGCACTACATCTAAAGTCGTCTGCAAAGAGAGCAGTGTTGACGACTGGGTCCTTGGACCGGGATGTCATTCGTATAGAATGTGAAGCGGGGCGGGGAGAGAACGTAGCTCTGAGGGACTGCAACCCTGAGAGGACGCTGGGATCGGATTGGTGCCAGAGTGTTCGGGTCTGAAACCGACTGTTCATCGGGAAGAAGTTTGTTGGCGGTGCGTTTGCGGAGACGATTCAATATTATTCGTTCGTTAGCTTTCCCCAGTGTGCTGAGGAGACTAATAGGAGAGGGTCTGTAGCTGGAGGTAAAGTTGCACGGTTTCCATGGTTTCGGGATTTATATGACTTCCGCTTCTTTCCATATCCGGAAAGGAACAGCTGGAGAGAAGAGCGTTGGACATGCGTACTAGGAGACAGACAAGAAAGACTGAGAGGGATTTCAGCAAACTGTTACTAATGTCATCGGGACCGGGTGCTGATTTCAGGTTTTTAATAGTTTCTGTGACTTCGTCAGCAGTCACAAGAGAGCCTACAGGTGGTAAGGCAAACTAACGATCGACCACCGTTTTGACCTCTGCAAAGTGAGCGGGATCAGTGTTTTCCGTGTTACATTCCACGTATATGGAGAAAATGATACTCCATTCGAGCAGTGCCTCGTGAACATTACATTTGTAACGTAATTTTAAATAGGAAGGAGCTGAGTCTTGTTGATACCACCATTTTTCTTGGAATCACACTGGACGCGAAGCTTTAATGGGGACCCCATATATCAAAATTAGCAAGCAAACCTAGTTTCGCAGCATATGCTCCAAAAATATTAGAAGTTTTACCTGTGTTGAAACAGCTAGTCTAGTTTACTTTACGTGATACGTAGTATTTTTACGTGATAGAGCCATGCTGCAGCTGTATTATAGTTGTAGCACGAATGGGTAGACTCAATCGGGGCAGGACCACGCTTTCACAGAATACCAGCGTGTTCCGTATGATGAGTATAGAGAACCGGAGACCCTTTTTACTGGAATCGAGGTATTCCATCTTAATCCTCAGGGGTGACAACTCATTGGCAATTTGATTCTTAATTTAGGATAAATATGTATGTCATAGGCTACAGAATCCACTTACTTAAAAAACTTTAGCTATTTCCATAGCATGATGTCGTATGGTACCTATTTTGCTATGGGAACATGCAATTGACACTGAAATTATCTTTGTTTTACAGAAGAGGGCTGTAAAAGTAACTATGATTTAAAACCTAAAGAGTCACTCAGATAAAAATTTAAAGAAAATAAAATATTAACTTTGGCCTCTCAATACATTTACGAAAATGTAATTTACGTACACAAAAATAAACCAGTTTTACTAAAAAAAAAAGTGATATTAATTCTTTAAATACTAGGAACAAACACAAGAAAGTAGTGGTAGTAGTAGTAGTATAAAATATACAAAATTTGACCTGCAAAAGGTTCAAAAACTTCATTAAACTAAGATTGTATAAAAAGATAATAACTTCTGAGAAAGGTAATCTCTACTAACCTATTTCTAATTTGTTTTGTGTTGTTAATTGTGTAACATACATGATTGTATGATTGTATTCCTACTAATGGTGGCAAATTTACCCTTGCATAGCTCGGGTCTCGTGTTCGCATTCGAGTCAATTTTAAACAGCTTAGTAGTTGATAGAATCAGGCGTTACTTTGCGGAAATCCATTATAATAAAAAATAAAAATATCAATTTCTTTGCAACTTTCCGCTAAACATATAAAATGATGTGTCTTACCTGGATTGAAGCGCACCTCCCGCCCTCCCTCAATTGCATACACTAACTCCGTCACCACTAGACCAAGCACCACTACTCTCAACACCACTATTCCAGGCAAGACACACCATCGACGATAATACGACACGTGTTTCGCCTCTACACGAGGCATCCTCAGGTAATATAGACTCTACGGCGGCTGACCGCTAAGTGAGCGGCGAGTCGAAACAGTTGCTATTTATACACGCTGACACAATCGCTCCCTACCAAAGTAGCGAGTGACCGCGTCGTGCGATAACAAACCCTGTCAACAGTTATTATTATTGTTATGATTATTTTTAAATACTATTATTATTATTGTTTTGAGTGACCGCGCCGTGCGATAACAAATCTGCTACTAATTATTATTATTGTTATGATTAATATTTTAAATACTATTATTATTATTGTTTTATTGATATTATTATAATTATTTATTATTATTAATCTTAAAATTATTATTAAAGATTGGCCTTAAAGATGTTTAACAAAGGTGAATTAGAAACTTTGTTTGTTCATTCAGCAGTGTATAATTACCATTATTACTTTTTAAAATCTCCAACTGCTCCAGCACACACAGTCGCAGCCCCTTATTACAGGTATGTAAGACTTCAAAGGAATGGTCGCTAGCTAGGTTGTGTCCAGTGTCCAAGAGATGTTTAGCAAAATGGGATTTATCAGGATTGCAATTTCTGTACGCGGCCATATGTTCTTTATAGCGCGTCCCGAAATTGCGACCAGTCTGACCCACGTAAACGGCGTGGCATTCGTCACAAACAAGTTTATAAACACCCGATTTTTGACTAATATTTAACTTATCTTTATTGTTACAAATATTCCTAAGCGAATTGTTTGTTTTGAATGCCACGTTAATGCCGTTTTTCTTAAGACTATTAGCTATTTTTTCCGATATGGGGCCTAAGTAGGTCAAACTACCCACATACCGCCGGACACTTTGAGATCGAACCGCGTACAAAGAATTGCGAACAACATGCTTTTGTTTCTTTTTAATAAGATTATCAATGAGACTTTTTGAAAAACCGTTAGAGACCGCAATTTGATAAATTATATTAAGTTCTTTTAAATAATTTTCTTTATTTAATGGAACAGTGGACAGACGGTTAATGTAACAATAAAAAGCGGCTAATTTATGTTGCCATGGATGACACGATGATGCGGGGATGACCGTGTCGGTATGAGTTGGCTTTCGATAAATTTGAAAAACATGTAACGACTCTTTTCTTGTTATTGTTAAATCAAGGAAATTAAGGGAGCCATCTTGTTCCAATTCAAGTTTAAATTTAATTTTTTCGTGGACTCTATTTATTTTATTAAGGAAAACATCCAGTTGTCTCCTTGTGCCTGTCCAGCAAATAATTATGTCGTCTACATATCGATAATAGTATAAGATATTTTGGTTAACAACTATATGTTGTTTTTCGAAATCATCCATGAAAATGTCCGCCATAAGTGGACTTAGAGGGGACCCCATAGCTAACCCTTCTTTTTATAGATAGAAACGGTTATTAAACCGGAAATAATTTTGTTTCATACAGAGAGAGGTTAAATTAAGAAGATCATTTGTTTCCCCGGGATGCAGACGACGTTTTTTAAAGAGATTTGAGAGTATACGCAAACAGTCAGGGAATGGGACGTTTGTGAAAAGACTATCAACGTCTAAAGACAACAACATAGATTTAGGTGGAATACGAATATCTTTTATTTTGGAAATAAGTTCTAAACTATTTTTAAGGCTGTAAGTGGGGTTGAAACCAGATTTCTCCCGAAGGAGGAAGTTTAATTTTTTAGCAAGGAGATAAGCTGGTGCACCTATATATGAGACAACTGGACGAATAGGAACATGTTCTTTATGTAATTTAGGTAACCCATATAAAGTGGGTGCTTGAGGATTCATTGGAACAAGATTGCTCCGAGACAAGTTGTGATCGGGAAAAACATATGACGACTTTTGTATACATACTTTAATATCCGAAGTAAACTTTTTGGTTGGATCAGACTCTAACAGCTGAAAGTCGTCACCTTGGATAACATCGTTAACCTTCCGGCTATACCCGCTACTCTCCATAATGACAACAGTATTTCCCTTGTCGGCCTTAGTAACAATAAGGTTATTGTCTTTTATTCTATGTTTTAGTGACATAAAAATGGGGAACTCAGGATTGCAATGGGAAGATGCGGGTGCCTCCTGAATTTCTTTAGCTAACAAACTTTTAACGATGTTATCTTTCCTCCCGAACACAACAGCCACCTCCGCGTCAACGGCTACAGTCTCTAACCAGTTGGAAGGTTGGAACCACTCCAGTCTCGGTCTCCCAAAGATCGTTAGAGACTGTAGCCGTTGACGCGGAGGTGGCTGTTGTGTTCGGGAGGAAAGATAACATCGTTAAAAGTTTGTTAGCTAAAGAAATTCAGGAGGCACCCGCATCTTCCCATTGCAATCCTGAGTTCCCCATTTTTATGTCACTAAAACATAGAATAAAAGACAATAACCTTATTGTTACTAAGGCCGACAAGGGAAATACTGTTGTCATTATGGAGAGTAGCGGGTATAGCCGGAAGGTTAACGATGTTATCCAAGGTGACGACTTTCAGCTGTTAGAGTCTGATCCAACCAAAAAGTTTACTTCGGATATTAAAGTATGTATACAAAAGTCGTCATATGTTTTTCCCGATCACAACTTGTCTCGGAGCAATCTTGTTCCAATGAATCCTCAAGCACCCACTTTATATGGGTTACCTAAATTACATAAAGAACATGTTCCTATTCGTCCAGTTGTCTCATATATAGGTGCACCAGCTTATCTCCTTGCTAAAAAATTAAACTTCCTCCTTCGGGAGAAATCTGGTTTCAACCCCACTTACAGCCTTAAAAATAGTTTAGAACTTATTTCCAAAATAAAAGATATTCGTATTCCACCTAAATCTATGTTGTTGTCTTTAGACGTTGATAGTCTTTTCACAAACGTCCCATTCCCTGACTGTTTGCGTATACTCTCAAATCTCTTTAAAAAACGTCGTCTGCATCCCGGGGAAACAAATGATCTTCTTAATTTAACCTCTCTCTGTATGAAACAAAATTATTTCCGGTTTAATAACCGTTTCTATCTATAAAAAGAAGGGTTAGCTATGGGGTCCCCTCTAAGTCCACTTATGGCGGACATTTTCATGGATGATTTCGAAAAACAACATATAGTTGTTAACCAAAATATCTTATACTATTATCGATATGTAGACGACATAATTATTTGCTGGACAGGCACAAGGAGACAACTGGATGTTTTCCTTAATAAAATAAATAGAGTCCACGAAAAAATTAAATTTAAACTTGAATTGGAACAAGATGGCTCCCTTAATTTCCTTGATTTAACAATAACAAGAAAAGAGTCGTTACATGTTTTTCAAATTTATCGAAAGCCAACTCATACCGACACGGTCATCCCCGCATCATCGTGTCATCCATGGCAACATAAATTAGCCGCTTTTTATTGTTACATTAACCGTCTGTCCACTGTTCCATTAAATAAAGAAAATTATTTAAAAGAACTTAATATAATTTATCAAATTGCGGTCTCTAACGGTTTTTCAAAAAGTCTCATTGATAATCTTATTAAAAAGAAACAAAAGCATGTTGTTCGCAATTCTTTGTACGCGGTTCGATCTCAAAGTGTCCGGCGGTATGTGGGTAGTTTGACCTACTTAGGCCCCATATCGGAAAAAATAGCTAATAGTCTTAAGAAAAACGGCATTAACGTGGCATTCAAAACAAACAATTCGCTTAGGAATATTTGTAACAATAAAGATAAGTTAAATATTAGTCAAAAATCGGGTGTTTATAAACTTGTTTGTGACGAATGCCACGCCGTTTACGTGGGTCAGACTGGTCGCAATTTCGGGACGCGCTATAAAGAACATATGGCCGCGTACAGAAATTGCAATCCTGATAAATCCCATTTTGCTAAACATCTCTTGGACACTGGACACAACCTAGCTAGCGACCATTCCTTTGAAGTCTTACATACCTGTAATAAGGGGCTGCGACTGTGTGTGCTGGAGCAGTTGGAGATTTTAAAAAGTAATAATGGTAATTATACACTGCTGAATGAACAAACAAAGTTTCTAATTCACCTTTGTTAAACATCTTTAAGGCCAATCTTTAATAATAATTTTAAGATTAATAATAATAAATAATTATAATAATATCAATAAAACAATAATAATAATAGTATTTAAAATATTAATCATAACAATAATAATAATTAGTAGCAGATTTGTTATCGCACGGCGCGGTCACTCAAAACAATAATAATAATAGTATTTAAAAATAATCATAACAATAATAATAACTGTTGACAGGGTTTGTTATCGCACGACGCGGTCACTCGCTACTTTGGTAGGGAGCGATTGTGTCAGCGTGTATAAATAGCAACTGTTTCGACTCGCCGCTCACTTAGCGGTCAGCCGCCGTAGAGTCTATATTACCTGAGGATGCCTCGTGTAGAGGCGAAACACGTGTCGTATTATCGTCGATGGTGTGTCTTGCCTGGAATAGTGGTGTTGAGAGTAGTGGTGCTTGGTCTAGTGGTGACGGAGTTAGTGTATGCAATTGAGGGAGGGCGGGAGGTGCGCTTCAATCCAGGTAAGACACATCATTTTATATGTTTAGCGGAAAGTTGCAAAGAAATTGATATTTTTATTTTTTATCAGCTTAGTAGTACTGATGGGCTAATGGAACGAACCAGTTCACTGTCCGAAATGAACTAGTACGGAGCGATAATTACAATGACCGAGCAGGCACAAGACTACTCATCCCGACACTAATAACAAATTTTCATCATTTTCCATACACCTTAGTCTGTCGTACAAAAATTCACATTGCGAATTTTTTTATATTATAATAATATACAATAAAATATAATTATTAGAAACAGCATCATCACAACGATTCCTTATATTATCATCATTTATTTATTTAACTTATACAACTTTGAAATTTGGTATTGTTACGAGCTTGAGGTTCGTGACAATAAAAATTGCCGATAGAATTACCTAAATTAACACTTTAATTTACTTTATACAAATTAAAGTTAAAAACACTAATAATTAAACACACTAATTCACTTAATTCCGCTCCGCAGCTTCGCTTTGTCGCCGAGTTCAACTGCCTCGATCGCATCTTGCGCCACCTATTTATTTAAATTAGCAAAATATCCGGAATGTTCAAGTAAACACGCGCAAGGTACCGAGAGTTCGAGTATAGATTTTCTAGAATCTTAGTTCTTCGGGTGGCGCTGTCGGTCGAAAGATGTGTGATGTCATTTACTGCAACGCTCCCCTCGCTCTCGTTCCTGACACTAGATGGCGCTAGTGTGTCGTCGACTGGAGTGCGTAACACTGCCCCCTCCTAAGACATGCTCGTCCCGAGCATTATCGGCCCCATAATAACGCGCCAAGCGATCCACATGGACGACCTTAGGAGTCCCTTTTGCGCCTATCTGTGACGGCTCCGCAATGTCAAGGGCTGTCCTATCCCGTGGTGCACCAACATTGTACAATTTCGGTGCTCCTCTACTCCGTGTCTGAGGTCCCCTCACAGCCGCACAACTTGTACATGTACGACACCAATCCTCCACATCGTCACGATAATGGAACCAGTAAAACTGTTCTTGGACCTTCAGTAGAGTTCGTTTAACTCCCAGATGAACTCTTGAACGACCATTATGGCACAGCTGTAGAACATTCGGCACCTTAGCTTTAGGGACAACCATTTGCAAACGACAGCTGTCTCCTCGACCATTGTCCCATTTACGGCACAGGACTCCATCCTGAATCAGCAAGCTGCCCCATTGGGCCCAATAGCTTTTCGTGGTTGAACTCATCGCTGAGACGTCCCTCCACTTAGGCTTGGTAGCACGGGCCTTCATCCATCCCAGGATCGCCTTGATGTCCGGATCTTCCTGCTGTGCATGTCGTAGGCTGTCCTTCCACTCTTTGCTGAGGTGGTCTGTCCTGAGCATCCTCACGGATACCACTTCCTTACCTTGCCTACTACAATGGTTGCCATCTTCAGGACAAGGTCTTCTTGACAATGCATCTGCGTTGCCACGAGATTTCCCGCTGCGATGTTCGATCTCAAAGTCGTATTCCTGCTGCTGCTGGGCGGTGCTGTTAGCCGCACTTCCTTTCTGAGACCGTTCACCTTCCCTTCCTAGGGTGTGCTTAGGGCAGCTGGACCGAAGATGGCCCCTTTCCCCACAGCCATAGCACCTAGGGCTGTATCCTTTATTGTGGTCGCGAACCGTAACTGCTGCAACCTCCCTAGCGTGAGGTGAACGATGATCCTGTCGCCGCCAGGCAGTGCCGTTAGCTGCACTACCCTCCTGATATCGTTCACTTTCCCTTTCTGCGGTTCGCTTAGGGCAGCTGGATCGAAGGTGGCCCTTTTCCCCACAGCCATAGCACTTTGGGCTGTATCCTTTGTTGCGGTCGCGAACTGTAGCGGCTGCAACCTCCCTGACGCGATGGGAACGATGATCCTGCCGCACGGCTTCTACCTCCAGTGCATGGACCAAGGCGTCCTTAAGCGTCTCGTGGTGCCCGAGCCTCACAGCAGCTCTGACTTCCAGGTCGCGGATGCCGTCGATGAATGTTTGCACCAGGTTCCCTCCAATGAGCGCAGGAACAGACTGGTATGCTTTTCGAACCATCTTCTCCACCTCAAGGGCCCACTGCTGCAGGTTTTCGTTGCTGCGTTGCACGCGATTTAAGCTGCGCGCGAAAGACGTGTTCCAGGTGAGCGTCACCATATCTCGCCTCCAAGGCCTCAAGAAGCTGCTCATAGGTCACTTTCTTACCGAGAGCTTCCAACACAGTTAAGGCTTGGTCGTGCAGGCCTAGGGTGAGTGCAGTCATGGCTTGGCTTTTATTCCAGCCGTTCGCCTCCATGACGGCCTCGAACTGGATTTTGTAGGCCGACCAGGAAGAGGTCCCGTCGAACGGCGGCACTTTGAATCCACGTAGCGAAGGTGCTGCAGCTACTACGGGAGCTGTAGTTCCATCCCCAAGTTTGAGTTCGTCCAGTGATTTCTTCATGTCAGCCATTACGTCTTCAACCCGATTGTTTACTTGGTCGATTCGGGTTTCAGCTTTCTCGATTCGGTTTTCAGCTTTCGCTATTTGGGTTTCAGCTTCCGACAGGCGGTTGTCATGCTGAGCAACCCTATCCTTCACCTCCTTTATCTCCTTCCCGAAGGTAGCGTGAAGGTCCTTCATGAGGAGCATCTGCTCTTCCAACCGACGGGCCTGTTCCTCCTGTCCGCCCCGCAGCTGCTCTTCCAATCGGCGTGCCTGTTCCGCCTGCTGGCGAGCCTGTTCCTCCTTTCGGCGAGCCTGTTCCTCCTGCTGGCGAGCCTGTTCCTCCTTTCGGCGAGCCTGTTCCTCCTGCTGGCGAGCCTGTTCCTCCTGTCGGCGAGCCTGTTCCTCCTGCTGGCGAGCCTGTTCCTCCTGTCGCTCTTTCAACCAACGGGCCTGTTCCTCCTGTCCGCCCCGCAGCTGCTCTTCCAATCGGCGGTTCTGTTCCTCCTGTCGGCGAGCCTGCTCCTGCAGCATCACCATCAGAGCACCTAAATCAGGTGCGGCAGATGTAGGAGCTACCGACGGGCCTGCAGCCGGTGGCTGGCCCTCCGACGTCTGCGGCGTTGCACCACCAAATCTTCGTTGGTCCGTCTCCTGCTGGCGTTGACTTCGGGTACGGACACCCTCCGTTTCCTCCTTGGGTAAAATCGGCATTATTTTATCCCACTTCTGACACCAATTGTTACGAGCTTGAGGTTCGTGACAATAAAAATTGCCGATAGAATTACCTAAATTAACACTTTAATTTACTTTATACAAATTAAAGTTAAAAACACTAATAATTAAACACACTAATTCACTTAATTCCGCTCCGCAGCTTCGCTTTGTCGCCGAGTTCAACTGCCTCGATCGCATCTTGCGCCACCTATTTATTTAAATTAGCAAAATATCCGGAATGTTCAAGTAAACACGCGCAAGGTACCGAGAGTTCGAGTATAGATTTTCTAGAATCTTAGTTCTTCGGGTGGCGCTGTCGGTCGAAAGATGTGTGATGTCATTTACTGCAACGCTCCCCTCGCTCTCGTTCCTGACACTAAATGACGCTAGTGTGTCGTCGACTGGAGTGCGAAACAGTATATTGTACATTCAAGAATTTTGTACATTCTCCATATCTGTTTTAAAGACAGTTGCTTGGAAATATTGAATGTCCGAGAAAAACCTGTATGTTAATTTAAAAACAAGAAGAGAGAGTAAAACGTTATATAAAATAAGATTGGAAGTAGAGTTGGTTGAACAAGTAAATGAGTTTGTATAATATTTTCTACGTATAATGACCGTAGTTATGATAAAGATATAGAAACGAAGAGTAAATGGACCTCTAAAGGAGGCTACAGATACCTTGTCTCTTTTGAGGACTGTGATGACATGCGTCACAGCCTAAAATTATAACGCCTGTACATATCCCCTTCAGACAAGAACAAAGCAGGTCAACTAAGCAACAACTATCTGTAGGTTAGAAAGTTGGAACTATTCAGACGGACACTTAGGCAGAAAAGTAATTTTACCACCTAGGACAAGACTACCTCTGATATTTGAGAGTTTCACTGTGGTCATTAATGAAAGAGAAGCAGCTGTTATCATTCTTGTTTCCATAATACTTAATTAATTGCAGTCAAAATAATAGGATTGATTATACACAGATCACTGATAGTGATGGAAATTAATATTTATAATAATATATTTATATCATAACCGTATATAAAAAAGATTTGACTCCTAAAAGATTTCTGAGTACGAGGAATCGTTAGTAACGTGAGTTTTGAGCAGGTTCTGTGATATGTTTTCTAGATAATTAAAATGTGTAAAAGATTATGATCTTAATCTAAAGGATTAAACGATTGAACTTAGAAATATTTTGCTTTATAATTTTATAAATATACCTATTCAAGTGAGGATTAGTGTTATGCACTATGAATTGAAATATATGTTCTATTGTCCTCTTTCCACTCGGCCAAATCTGTCGTCAAAATCTCCTTAGAACTTCGGAATGTGTTGCATCAGCAAATTGTGAAGAGTTTTTAAACAATATAGAAATTTTTTAACGTGGTAGAGCCATGTTGCAGTTTATGGTTGTAGCAAGAATGCTCAAATGGGGTAATGCCAAGCTCTCACTGAATACTAGCATAAAATAACAGCTTAATGATGTTATGTTTCGTATGGTGAGTGTAGGGAACCGGAGGCCCTTTTTACTAACGAGGCATTTCATTTTAGTCCTCACGGGTGACAACGCATCTGCATTTTGATTTGTAATCGAGGATATAATATGTAGATGTCTTTGGGCCACAGCAACCACTTACCATCAGGTGAACTGTGTGCTCGTTTGTCACCCTATCCTATAAAAAAAAAGTTTTCCACCCTATTTTTCTAAATAATACAGTCTGCAATACCTGCATTAGTTATCGACCGCAACAATGACTTAATACTATTTCACATCATGGAGATTAGAAAAAAGGAGAACGATCGCTACGTGCTAAAGCATAGCCCGCCTGCCCCTGAACTACCGTCGGTAAGTAGTATCTGCGAAGTTAGCTGTTTATGAGTACAAGTAGAAGAAGTTGGTTGAAAAATTTACAAATTTTCTTCGCGGCATTGGTGAGAAAATAATCGTGCTCCGTAATTTTTTAATTTTTGACAAAAACAAAGATTAAAAAATGGTGAGATATTGTATTGTGCGTGTATGTGCAAGTGGTTTAGCATCTGATCGGAAAAATAGACTGAAAATGACTTTTATTGGAACAACTTAGCGATCGCAATGCCTCGCTTATTTTGTCCATATTTCTGGGACACTATTTTCTACAGTGATTGTTCTCCTTCTTTCTAACCTCCATGTTTCATATAGTGGGTATAGAGAAGCGGAGACCCTATTTACCGGAAACGAGGCATTCCCATTCCATTATTGTCCTCAGGGGTGACAATACATGTGCATTTTGAATCTTAATCGAGGATAAACCATGTAGACGTCTATGAGCTTCGGCATCGACTTACTATCAGGTAGACTCTCTACTCGTTTGTTACTCTAATTCTATTTAAAAAATAGGCTAAGTTGTATAACTTAAGACTTTTGGCTGCCTTAATTGGTGGATTCTAACAACAAACAAGACAACGTTAAATACATAGATAATATAGTATAGGTGAGTATAGGGCCTGGGGCCGGCAGTTATAAACGGTGGCACCATAGATTAGACGTGGGTCGTTACGTCATTTTCAAGAAACGTAACGGAACCAGTGACTTGGTCGGCGTCACCTGTTTCAAAACTAGTGATTTTTGTAACTGGCTACTTTTATTCGGCTACTGTGATTGTTTGGATAAATATCACCACCAACTATACAGTTACACACGAAACGAAAATAAATTTTATCACAATCTAAGTGTTTGTAGCTATACAGTTAAATCAATAAATTAACTTCCCTTCATACTCTATTCAGGTTTAGGACTGACTGCATTAAATGTATTTATGATTGATTTGCGTTTACTATGACACTAAAATTTTCATAAAATTATTAATGCAGGCATATTTACAAGTCAATTTGATTGTTTATACAATGATTACTGATATTTACAGTTCATTTACACTTTTTCAAAGTTTTCACTATCATTTGTTTTTGCACTTTTATTTACACTGTACAATTAATTTGTTTGTTTGTTTGGCTATTTACACATAGTTTTTAAGTTTTATAATATTATAAACATTTAAATTTTTATATATATATTTTTAGTTTTATTTTGATTTTAATAATAAACGAGTTCATGACTCCGTCAAAAATGTTTTAAAAATTATTTTACTTAAGTTCAGCTTCCCGGAATCGACCGTTGAAATTATTTACAAACAGAGATTACTCTATTTTATTGTTTATGTATATAGTCTTACGTATGAAAATTAAAAGTACAATAATACTGTTACAAACGCTGTTTTGTTTATTGTTGTATGCCACATGTGCGCTTTGCGTTTGACCGGCCGACAGTCGACTCTCGCAATAATCACGGTTAACAGTAATAAGTAACGCATTTACAAAAATCACTAGTTGTAATATGACTCGAAACTAGTGATTCGGTTACATGCCGCGTAGCCAGTTACTGTATCTAGTGACGTGAAATAACGCCCACGTCTACCATAGATTGGTGGCACTCTTGTTTTGAAAGTTTTATCCAACGGATGTATGCCGTGAAAAAATATTATTTTTTGGTTTCTAGCACCTCTTTTGATGGCAGAATTTTCTGCATCTAGCCCTTTTTGGACAGTCCATCAGCCCCTTTTCAAAAACCAAGATGGCAACACTGGTTATAAATGGGAGTACAAATTGGCCTAAAGGTCTAGATACCAGGCCATAAACTCCAAAAAAAAGTAAAGGAGCACAAACGTACTAGTAAATAGGAGTCTGATTTTGAAGTTTTGAATTGCAACGGCGAGTTACCGGAGTTTACTAAATGGAACGTTGATCTAAAGTCGTTTGTAAATCTAATGTTTTGAATAGATATACAATCTTTATAATAATTACATCATGCAACAAAAATGGAAATGCATTATTGCGAATTGGGTAAGATTATAATTAAAATGCCAAATAACAATTGAATTCATTCATGTCATATATATTTATTTATCAAACATTTCAGATCAACTGTTATTTCTATGATAACAACAATAAAAATTATTTTGAATTGAGCCACGAATCTTTGTTAAATATCATATATCAGTTACGAGAAAATTTTAAACTGGATGAGTCGAAATCTTCCATTTTTAGTGGACATTCTCTGGAGGAGTTTATACAGGAAAAGTATCCTGGATTTAAATTTGAAAGTGGTACCGTTGAAGCGAATAACGAAGAAGAAACTTACATAGCCGCATCTCTCTTGCTTTTCTTTGTTTGTGTTAATTCTAAAGATGTGGATATTAAGAGTGCTATGTGTAGCAAACTCAGTACTAGTGACCAAGAAATAATATTAAAGTTTAGTAAAAGTTTAATGAAGTGTTCATTAGTTTCTTCCAGTGATGTGATTGCAGCAATAACAGGTCAGTTACATTTTTAATTTACTTATAAAAAATAAAGATACACCACGTAATAGTCAACTCATTAATTTGGACATCTTTCCTTATAATTTTATTTTCATAATTTTTCAAAGAAGTGTTTTAAAAACATTTATATATCTTAAATTTATTCAACACTAATATTATCAGTAGAGAAAAGAATTTTTGTAAAATGTTTTGGATTAAATATCATTAATGATTTGAGTAAAATCTAGTACTTAAAATACATTATATGTAAGTAAGGGGTGGCTTTCACAGATGAGTTCTTTGTTCTGTTAGAAGCTTGAATTACTTTTGCCTGTCCTAGAATCTGGGGTTGCTGCTCAGCATTATAGACTTTCTGAAATGTTCCCAGTATACTGCAAATGATGTCATTTATTAACCCCATATATATATTTGATATAACCAATCACCAGTATAGTGTCGATTTATAATGTCATTTGCATTGGCTAGTATACTGTGTTCTATTTCGGAACATACCCCAAATACTCTTCATGCACTTTTTTGTCATTGTCATCAATATAAGGTAAATAATATTACTTAGTATTTGCTTGATATTTGAGTTGAAATAAAGTGAAATTTAATTTTTAAGCTTCATATTATTTATGTTTTCAAAAATTTTAAGTCTAGTGATTTAGTCTAGCTTTTTATTAAAGGATTTGGGTAAGGTTTGAACTTAAGTTGCCTGAATTTGGGGGTGGTGGGGAGGGTTTAGTTTAGCTTACGACGGGCTGTTTTCCGCAACTCCACGTCTAAGCGCGTATTTTGCGTGTGGGCAGGAATAATATGCTTATTCGAGCCATGATATCTCCCCGAAGAAGCTCAGCAGTCCCTTGATGTTGCAAGCAACTTCGGGGAGCGATCCAGGCATGCCGAGATGTTTAGCCCTGTATGAAGTGACTTCTGGACATGTCATCAACACGTGAGCCGCCGTTTCTTCTTCTCCCATGCATGCTCTGCACAGGAGGCTGTCAGTAACACCTATGGTAAACAAATGTTTGTTAAAAGAGCCATGCCCTGTGATAGCACTTGTTACTATACTGATCTGTGGCTTGTTCAGTCTCATTAGAACCTTGGTTAGATGACTGTTTATTTCAGGTAGGGCCTCCCTAGCTTGTCTACAGCCTACAAAATTTTTCCAAAGCTGAGCGTGTAAATTATTGAAGTATCTATGTACCAGTGAACGAACGTAGCTAAAGGGGATTGGTATTATTGGTTCCGGCCCTATAGTTGCTAGGGCCGATCCCCTTCTGGCCAGTTCATCTGTTGCATCGTTGCCTCTTGATCCACTGTGTCCCTTGATCCATTGCAGTCACATTGTTGTGCTTACATACCTCATTCAATCGTTGATGGCACTCGTATATCAGTCCCGAGTTCGTCACATTGCAACTCAGAGCTTGTAGTACCGCCATACTGTTGGTCAGTATTCTGATGGAGAAGTCTTTCACCTTCCTAGCATCTATTGCTATGGCCGCTTGGATGATACCCATGCATTCAGCCTGGAAGACTGTGTTGTGGGTACCCAGCAGTGTGCATATGTGGATATTAAGGTCTTCAGAGAAAGCCCCAGACCCCACACCTTCATTTGTCTTAGAGCCATCCGTGAAAACTTTGAACTCTCTTGGACCCAATCCTTCCAGATGGTCAGTTTCCTTCAATTGTATCCTGTACTTCTTATCGAATACAAATTGTTTTGGGATCCTATCATACTTGGCTTGTAAGATAGGAATTTTTGAGTAAATTCTATCAATTATATCTGTATGGGGGACTCTACTCTTACTTAAAAGATTTAGAGTCTTGAGTTTAATGGCAGCTAAAGTTGCTTCTCGTTGTATATATAGATGAAGCGATGTTAGCTCCAGCATAGCCTCCAAAGCTGCTGTTGGTGTTGTCCTTATGCAGCCCGTGGCAGCCATACAAGCTAATCTCTGGTAACGCTGTAGCTTTTGTATAGTGGTGGCTTCATTGGTTTTGGTCCACCATACCAGAGAGCCGTATGTGATCATGGGCCGAATTACAGTTTTGTACAGCCACAGTACAATTTTTGGCGTTAAATCCCAAAAATTATACTGGGGAGGGAGGCAGGGAGTTGCTGAGTTGCTCACCACTTCTCCCACCCCGCCGGATGTGCTTAGTTTTTTTTTATAATCTTAAAAATCTTATTTTGAGGATGTGATTTTGTAACATTTTTGACTATAAACCTGATTTATGAGGGGAGAGAGTTGGTGGAGGGAAGGCACACTCCACTCAATGTAGCGAAGTCGATAGAAGCTCGGTCCACGGAGCCCCGCTTTGCGGGCCTCCTACTTCTGAATGGTTTGTCAAAAAATAATCACAAAGGGGATGGGCTTCTATCTAACCTGTCCAAGTCGAGATGCCCTAAGTCCTGAGCTTGCTTCGCTCACTCTTACACTAAATAAAGCACCAAAATATTAACTTTTATAATCACTTCAAATTATAAACATAATTTATAGCCACAACCATTTGTAAAAAAGTATCCAGAGAGGTAGCAAGGTAGTCAAAAAACAGGTGAAGGCAGATAAAAATGTTAGGGAGCACATTCTTGAATACTCGGAAACAATGGAATGATGTAAAGTATATCTGTCACTGTCAACAAAATAGCCGGCCTAGCGATTCATTTTATGCATTTTGGGTTGACTGGCAGGTGCATAATGTCAAAAACTTTAGAATGTAGTTAAATGTATGTTCGATTTCACATTTAGTTTGTGATTAACCAATATTATAAAAATACTTTGATGCTGGTATGGCAGCAAAAATCACATAGGGGTGCTTCAGATTGACAGAATCTCTCAGACTTGCCCCACAGTGACAGAAACCTCAAATTCAGGTGACTTAATTTCAAGGATTTGTCCAAGGATTTTTCCAAGGATTTCATAACAATTTAAATTGCGCCACATGATTTGGATTTCTTCTTGATTTTTTATATATTTTTCTGCATAGCCCATTCCTTCCTGAAAAACAATTGGAGCGCATAGTTTTTAAATATTATATTGATGAAGATTGTATTATTAGTAATGTATTTAGCACATTTTTAAAATCATTATTTTATTTTATATTTTTAAAATTATACATTATATTGATTGTTTTTAAAATTAGTTAAAGCACAATATGTGGTAGAGAGTTCCAAGAGGGGTGATTTTTTCATTTGAAACATATGCCTACTGTTATTATTATAACAGCAGCTGGCAGATGTTACTTAAAGGCAAGGGCCATTAACCAGCTGTTTCCTGAACAGTTAGTAAAGGTGGTAAAATTTTTTTGTTTGTACATAAAGTTATAGATTTTATTTCTATTAGATTTCATTCCCTAAATTGTTGGATTATTAATTTTGATTTTTATGTCCTTGTTAATAATTAAGGCCTATGTTCAGCAGTGGACTTGTGAAGGGCTGTAATGATAATGAAATAATTATATTATTTAGTAATAAATAAATTACATTTGCATCATAACTCAAACTATAATTAATTAATAATAATAATAATAATCTTTATTTCGGACCAAAATTAATCCATAGTAGTGTTAGTAACAATTGACTTATAAACTAGTGTTAGTAAACATTAAAGTATGGACAAACTTTTTCAAAATCGGAGAATTATAGTTCTCCGCTACTGTTTTCAAAATGCTGTTGTAACTGTCTCTCACCCTTCTAAGCAGCGAAGCAGTTTTCTTACGTATTATCGCATGAAAGCCGTCCGTGCGAGCTTGCGCAAACATCTCCGACGCACTACAGTATCGAGGCAGTCCCAACAACATTCTGAAAGCATTATTATATTGAACATGCAGGGCATCCAGCGACCTTTTAGTGTAATTCATCCATAGATTGCTCGTATACAGACTCTGGCAGTATGCCTTAAATAGGGTAATTTTAACTAGGTCCATACATCGAGCAAATCTACGGGCCTGCATGTTACTCCTGACCGCTAGAGCCCTGCATTCCCTCTCAATATCTACATTGTCTTTCA
The DNA here is from genome assembly GCA_036936625.1 of Parnassius smintheus behrii. Classification (NCBI taxonomy): domain Eukaryota; kingdom Metazoa; phylum Arthropoda; class Insecta; order Lepidoptera; family Papilionidae; genus Parnassius; species Parnassius smintheus. The sequence goes on from JAUPFT010000023.1 coordinate 2,870,128, forward strand.
GGTCATCGGCAAGAAAATGACCTAGATATTTAAAGGACGTCACTTTTTTAATTTTTTACCCATTCAAGAACAGGTCAGGTTCATCAGTCTCTGACGGTACACCCCTGTCCTCTACCTTCCTCCAGAGCACGTCATATGAGATGAGATCAAATGCCCCGAAAAGATCAAGGAAACAGGCATATACCGGGGTACCACGATCTACGTAATATCGAACGGTGTGCTTCAGACTTAAAATGGCACTTTCAGTTGATAGTCCTGTTCTAAACCCAAACTGTGTGTCATGCAGTTGAATGTGGTCACTTAAGATGGTATCAAGCACACCGTCCAACGCCTTTGCTATAATAGTCGCTAAGGAAATAGGACGATAATTACCCTTGTCAGAGTGTCTCCCGTCTTGTTCTTCACAATGGGAACTACTATTGTCTTCATTAAGGAATAACTATAACTATTATAATTTAACTATTGCATTGATACTCAAAAGTTGTGGTTAGTGACTTTTGTGTGCAAATTTTTTTTTGGTACAACTAGTATTCTGGAAAATCAGTAATATACATAAGTAATCACTTTCAATAAGTTTTAGTAAAAAAAAATTTTGTTTAATATGTATAACTGAATTATTGGCTTGGTGGTTGTAAGTGTGACTGTTGATCATGTGGATCAAGGGTTTGAGTCCTGGTTCCAGTCAGATTCATTTAATCGGTTTCTCAGTCAAGAAATTCACAATATCAGTATAATAAGAAAGTGCTAGTGCAAGTGCTGTGCTTGCACATAGACTCACACACTATACTATAATCCTGTTCTGTTTAGATGGCTAGCCTCTGTTGAGACTGGCTTTTGTTCAAAATTCAGTCTGGAGTATTTTATTCAAAGTGAAGCCAATCAATGTCTACAATACTGCCGTCCTTACGACAAGTGCAACTCGAGTTTAAAGGCTTACTGACTTAAATACATATCCATAATCAGGAAAATGAGCTGTATATTTTCTTCTTAGATGTCTTCCTTGTATTAACGATAGATTCAGTTATTTTGTTAAGCGTAACTGCAATATCTACCATTTGAAGTTGCATATCATGCACGAAATAACTTGAGTTATGGCATGGTACGCTATAATATTTTATATTATCATATTAATAATATTTTATATGATATTTCTATAGATTACCGCAATAATCCAGTTATTGCACTTATGATTAGCGCATTTTCTTCCAATTTAGGACACATTTACTTGTCATAAGTGCAACAAGTAAAAGTTTTTGCAGAAATGTTAAGGAATAATACAGATATTTAAGTAAATTTATTGCAATTATTGGAAGGAAAAACAGACAAGATTTGAATGGCCATAAATACTAAATCGCAATTTGTCTTTGAGTTATTGTGGCTATGAGTTGTTGCTTTGATTTCCGGAATGAATTTAGTAAATTTTTTTTTTGATAAGCCAGTGCTTGACCACAATCCCACTAGGTAAGTTGTGATGCAGCCTTAGAAGGTAAATCGCACTATTCTATCTTAACAAATGCCTATTCACTCTTGCCTTGAGGACGCCCAGATTGTATTCGGACGGAAAAATAGACACCGGCAAATTATTCCACTCCTTTGCTGTACGCATTAATACATTAACATAACATTTAATTTAACATGTTAGCTGCCATGTCGGACTATATGTCCGACAAGCTAATGTTTCAATCAGGCCGTGTCGGACTATGTGTCCGACAAGCTATACTTCCATTCAACTCCTCGCTGTGGCTTGTCGGACGCTTTTTAGTCGAATTGGTGTATAAAACGTGACCCGCAAGGCCCCATAAAGCTTATAAACAGCGGGTCAACCTAACTTTTATCAACTGTTTAGTAATAATAGCAGTATGAACATCGAAGGGACAGTAATTATTTTAAAAAAATTATATAGTTCAAGTCAAACGTTTATTATTAATACTTTTGGAGAACATAATTATGATTATCTTTAAAAATGAAATGTCGTCAATTGTATTAGCAACAGTAATTAAAATTAGAGATATAGAGGTACAAAAAATTACTTATAAAAAACATTGTAACAGTTAAGACACAAATGAGGTTTTTCTGGACAGCCAGGGCAATAAGTCGCAACTTTTTTGTCTTATTGCGTGCTTGTAGTCTTCCTAGATTCTTGACATTGTTTTTGTAACAATGTTGGCAGTTCCTAGGAATATTTTTAGAACCACCTTCTTTCCGTGTAAGCTTATATATTCCTCGCAATGGTCTTACTGGTCTTGGTGTATCTTTTTCCTATGGAGTAGCCATTAGATATTTTTTACTATGGCTTGTCTGAATTTAACAATGGAAATATTCTTTTTTGTTTGTTTATATAGAACTAAGGCATTTACAATTGATGTATTGAGTAGTAACTCACAAGCAAGTTTTTGATATCATTTTACTGTATTATGCAATGATGTTGAATATGCTGACATTTGATCAGACAGGTCTACGGCTGACTTCGCTTGGTTGTAAGACAAAATAATTTTGGGTTTCTTGGTAACAAGGCCCCATTTACTCGTACTTTCTTTTTGTGTGTTAGAGTGTTTTTTAGATAGCAGAAGTACTTCGCGTTTTTCTCGCCACTTCATAACTGTTATACCCCTTTGATTCTCTCTAGAAATATATTCACCACGTTTGAGCTTTGTTTCAGTGACTTCTTTCGGCAATCTCTTTCTATTTTTGCGGAGCGTACCAACCAGATGCGTCTCTGAATCAAGTAACTTGTCTGCTAAATCTACACTGGTATACCAGTTATCGGTATACAGTGTGTCCTTTATTCAACAGGTTACTATAAAGATTAAGAACTACATTTGTTGGTGTATTATTTTTAGACTCGGAACTTGTCCGTGCATATATTTCTAGCCTAAAAGTGTAACCTGGCGTTGTGCACAATTTGAAAATCTTTATACCGTATTTATGCCTCTTCTGTTTCAAGTACTGTCTGTATATAATTCAGCCGCGAAAAGGAAAGAGGATTTCGTCTACACATAATGACTCATTGGGAATGAAATGTGCTTGAAAATTCATATTTAGTGTTTTAACTAGTTTATCTATTTTGTGTAGTTGGTCACCCTTTTCAGTTTCTTCATTATTTGAGAAATGTAGCATACGAAGTAAAATTTCAAATCTGTTTCGAGTCATGGCATTTTTTGCGAAATCTTGTCGAAACATCGGATCTGTAGACCAATAATCGGCAAGAGATGGTAATCTCACTAACCCCATCCACAGAATAAGAACAAAGAATTTTTTATCTCTTTGACGTTTGTAGGCATCCATTTGTGAATTATTGAGACTCGTTTTAATTTTTATTATTTATTAATTTATTTTAACTAATTATTAATTTCAGCTAAATATTTACTGTTTACGACACTTATATGTACTAAAAATTAACGAATAGTTGAAATAACCTCAAAATCGTAATAAAACAAAAAGTGGTTCAATTGCGATTCCGATGCAAACGCAACGTGCAATGGAATGCACCTCTCTTAAGTTTTCATGGGAATATTTAAAAATTCGATTTGACCCATTGATATGTTTTAATTCATAGCGATCATTAGTCAAGACAGCAGTAATTTTAAAAGGACCTTTGTACTTCCTATCTAGTTTGGTCTGATGTCTTTCTTCGGATTTCACGAACACGTGATCACCTATAGAAAATGGTTTAATTTTGGCTTTACCTTTGTTGAAGCGAATGGAGTCTGCTTGTGATAATTTAATGATATTATCTGACGCGCTTGCTCTAATGTTATCAAGGTCTAATCTGTGTTTTTCATTGTCTGGGAAAGAAGTAGCTATTTTAGATAACCCTAAGGAATTACCTTGAATTCCAAACATTAGTTCGATAGGTGTAAAACCGGTCACCCTACAACGTGTGCTATTGAGGGCTAATTGAATTTCACCTATCTGATCCTGCCACGAGCTATCAGAATCGCATTCTATTATCGTGAGCAGGCTTTTAAGAGTTCGCATCACTCTTTCGACCTGGCCATTAGCTCTACTGGAACCAGTTGCAATTAGATGTAAATGAATGTTATGATCTTTACAAAAATCTTTAAAATCTGAATTGTCATATGAACGTCCACGATCAGCAATTATACTTTTGGGGGCACCAAAAAGATTTACCAAATTTTTCAGTGCTTTAATAGCATGACAAGAATTTAACGAAGTAGTATGTTCCAAAATTACAAATTTTGTAAAAGCATCTATAGCAACAGAGCAATATTGTTTTAAATCGCTTTTACCACTTAGTTTGCCAGACAAATCTAGATGAATGGTATGCCATGGAATAGCTGGTTTTGGGATTGGGTGTAATTGTACTTGTTGAGCACCCGAAGGTCCCTTAGATGCTTTGCATATTACGCAGGAATCGATATATTTTTTAACATATTTTGCCATATTCGGAAACCAGTAGAGATCATACAATTTATCGAGAGTTTTTTCGTAGCCAAGATGTTTTATTTCATTATGAACATGGCCGATTAGGGTCCATGTTAATGATCTAGGAACAATGGGTAACCATTTTGAAATTTTGCCCCGTTCAATTTTTCGAAAGAGAACGCCCTGTCTAATATCGTACGTGTGTGATATTTCAGTCGGATAATCACTGGACTTTAATTTTGAAATGGTATCTGCGATCTCAGAATCACGTTGTTGTTCTACAAAAAGCCATCCCTTTTCCAGCTCTGTAAGATTAACGATCTTTGGTGTTTGATTGACACTTGGAGATAGATCGTCATGAGCAAAATTACGTGAAAAAAAATCGGCATGAGCCATATTTCTACCTTCTTTATAAACTATATTGAAATCATAGGACTGCAGTATAGCCCACCATCTATGTACTCTGGGCATCAAGTCTTTCTTTGAGTGAGAAGCTTTTAGAGAACTGCAGTCAGTAAAAACTGTAAATTTACGACCGTACAAATAGTGCCGAAAATGCTCTACAGCCTTAACTACCGCCAAAGTTTCGAGCTCGTATGAGTGATAACGACTCTCTGCACCAGTTGTTCGGTGGCTAAAGTAAGCAATCACGTGAGGTAAATGATTTACTTTTTGTATCAGAACTGCGCCGTAACCTTCGCTACTCGCGTCTGTGTGAAGTTCTATGGGAAGCTTTGGATCAAATATTTTAAGAACAGGCTCGGTTGTCAAATAAGTGATTATAGTTTTTAGAACTTTATTGTGATCGGGGGTCCATGATATTTTCCCTTTCCCTGCGGAAGTCAAAGGGTAAAGAGGTTTTAGTAATTTAGAGAAATTGGGAATGAATTTACGGAAATAAGAGGCCAAGCCAATCAACTGTCTTACTTGGGTAACAGTGCTTGGGGTTGGCAATTTTTGCAAAGCTTCTATTTTTCGATGATTTGGTCTAACTTCTCCAGAAGAAATCGTATATCCCAAATATTCGATCTTCTTTTTCATAAATGAACATTTATCAAACTTGAAAGAAAACCCTGAATTAGAAAGTGTTTCTAGTAATTTGTCTAGCCTCGCTAAACCTTCACTGACCGTTTCCGATACAGAGAGTACGTCATCCATGTAAACTAGGATTCTGTCATCGTCGAGGGGCTTAAGTGCGGAATTGATGGCTCTTTGAAAGACTTGTGGGGCATTTCGAAGCCCAAAAGGCATAGTTAGATATTCGAACTGACCGATTGGAGTAACAAAAGCAGTTTTCTCTACTGAGTCTTCATGAACTTTGATCTGATGAAACCCCGAGGCCATATCTATACTTGAAAAGTAATTTGCTCCGTGTAGCTTATCTATTTGGTCACTAATCAATGGAAGTGGGTAGCTATCAGAACGCGTATTTTTATTCAACTCGCGATAATCAACACACAAACGATCACTACCATCTTTTTTTTTTACCAACAAAGTGGGACTTGCAAAGGGTGAAGAACTTTCTCGGATGATATTTGCATCGAGAAGTTCTTTGACTTTATTATTAACGATTTCTAACTCCATAGGGGATATTCTATAAGGTCGCCTATGAGCTACTTTGCTTGGGTCAATAAGTTGAATTTTTAACTCGCCTGTGGTAACCTGCGTGGTTGGTAGCTGGCTAATAAAATTGTTGGAATACTTATTTAAAATACTTATAAGCTTTTCTTTGTCGGAGCCTGTTAAGTCAGTATCAATAGTTTGTAGTCCATTGTTCAGCTTTGTACAGAAATTTGTTATCTTGGGCTTGAAAAAATGTATTGAGTTACTATTAATTTCCACAGAAACTTCGTTTTGCAATATATCACGTCCTAACAAAACCTCTTCGTTTGTACATTCGTCCGGTAATACGTGAAAAGTGACATTTAAAGGCAAACCCTGAATGCAAACCAAGCATCTTACTTGCAAAGGAGATATAATGCTATTGACCCCTATACCCTTTAATAGAATCTGATCATGAAACCTATCACCCTCAAGGTGATCACTTTTACTTTGTTTAATGAGACTACATTCTGAACCAGAGTCAAAAATTTTTGTTCCCAGGGTACCGCGAGCTGCCTTGGAGCACAGGTTGACTTGCTTGCTGCTCGATGGGGCGTCTTCTTTCTTGATAAGTCGCTTAGGACAGTTGCTGGCTATGTGGCTGGTGTCATGGCAGATGTAGCAGGATGTCATAGCCTTCCTTTGCTCGGGTTTATGCGATACAGAGATATTTTTATTAGTGAAACGATGTTTGTCACGACATTCGAAACCGCGGTGTCCAACTCTTCCACAGAAGTGGCAACTACCCTTAAACATTGTGGACGTTCGAATCTTCTTGGGTTCTATTTCTGATGCGACGGACTCGTCACTGCACCTTTTAAGTGAAATTCCCCGCAAGATACGAAAAAGTTGATGCTTATCGTTTACGACAACTGAATTCAATTCACGACGAATTTTGTCGTCACATTGGGATAAAACAGAGATCACAAAACCAGTGATAACGTGTTCGGGTAAGTTGGCATCAGGGATTCTTTCAATCAGCTGCCATAAACGCAAGCCGGCCTCAGCGGGACTATCTTTATTACAAATGCGAAACTTAATTATTTGATCGAAATGATCTTGCATCATCATAGGTTTACAAAAATTTGAGATAAGCATTTCCTTAATGGTGGGCCAAGAAATTTTGTCAGGTTGTATTTTTGTAAGGCAGGTAGCAGCACGCCCCTTAAGAGAATGAGTTAGTGCAATGATAAGGTCGACACCTTCTAATTTTCTTTTTTCTATGATCATTTCGCTTAATGCGCACCAGTTGCTGATATCAGACTCTGGGATATCGGGGTCGAAAGATACCAAAACTGTCGGTATGGTAGATGAAGAGTTTTGTTGGGAATTTATGCTATCAGCCATTTTTTTGAACATTGTTTCCATTCCAGAGAAGAAAGAGATTGGTGGTTGTGCCAAAACATTATGGTGTGAGGGTGGATCTGATCCCACTTCTGATGTAGGAGAGAGGTGGTCCATGCTGAATAAGTAGTCGCAGAGATTTAAGGAACACTATTTATTTAATTTAATTATAAATTGCACTATTACAATTAAAGATAATAATCAATTCTATATTAATTATCTGCGCGCGTCTAGGATAAGCTACAACCTAGTACAACTAGTGCACCGAGTCACGTCAGAGCCGAGACTCCCCGTCCGTTTTTTTTTTTTTTTTTTTGCGCCCGAAGCAATTAAAGGGCTACCCTGTACGTAGGGAGGCGGAAAATGCATTACGCATACCACGATAGCCGGTCTATCGTGGTTATGGGGGACTCACTGTCCTACCGGGGACCCTAAGTGATACCCCCTAAAAACCGCCTTTGGGGACAGGCAGCTGGCTGATTAAGCTCTATTGTGCCTTATCATGAGCGACCCTCTTTTGGGAAAAGAGGGCGCAGGCGGCTAAGAGCCGCTGAGGGAGTGCCTACGAAGGCAAAATAATGTTAGTTGATATAATAATTATTAATTTAATTAGAACTGGCCTGAGCCGCCAGGAGGCAGTTCAGGTCGTTTGACAGTTTATTTGGCGGGTCCGAGAGAGAGTTTCTCGGCCTGCGGACACGATAGCGAGAGGGGGGTGGGGCTGCATAAGAAGCCGCCTCACGAATTAAATTGTTTGGGTGCGACTCTGAGGCTTTGAAGAAGTTCTCAGAGAGTTTTTTAAGGAACTGTTGAATTGTTGGGAGCTCTAAGTCCCGATGAAGGTCGGCATTACGGACGTACCAAGGTGCGTTCGCAGCTCGACGACAGAATAGGTTCTGAACTATTTGGAGTTCATTTAATATGTTAGGGTTTGCGTGGGCAAAGACGGGGCCCGCGTAGGTCATGACGGGTCGTATACAGACCTTATAAAGGGTTCGCTTGTTACGAAGGGACATTTTACTGTGTCTGCCCAACATACTGTTGAGCCTACTCAGGTAAAACCGTGCGTGACGGGTGACTCGTTTGACGTGGGGCCTAAAAGTGAGCCCTGTGTCTAGTGTGACACCTAAATATTTGGCTGTCGTATGCCAGGGGACAGGGGTCCCTAGCATACGTATTGGAGGAGTGTTTTTAAGACGGCGTCGTTTATAATCGAAGTGAACTGCGGAGCTCTTCTCCGGGTTCACATCGATGCGCCATTTTTTGAACCAATCTCCTAGGTCATCAACTGACTTTTGGATCTTGTTCCGTATGAAGGGTAGTGAGACACCTTTGCAGTAGATGGCAGTGTCGTCTGCGAAGAGGGAGAGTTGAACACCTTTCGACGGGATGGGAATGTCGTTGGTGAACAGGATGTACAGCAAAGGAGCAAGTACTGAGCCCTGAGGGACACCAGCCTTGATAGTTCGCTGTGAGGATAGCGTGCCTTCGTGTCTAAAACGAAAGGTACGATGCTTCAAATAGGAGGCCACGAGACGAACTAGACGATCGGGGAGACCTATTTTGTAGAGCTTGTAGATGAGGCCTGTGTGCCAGACTCTATCAAAAGCTTTGGCTATATCGAAGAAGACCGCGATGGTTTTATGACGTCGAGGATAGAAACCGCTGAGGATATATTCCACAATGCGGTGAACTTGTTGGGGACATGAGTGTTTGGCTCGGAAGCCGAATTGGTGGGGAATGATGAGAGGGTCACCGTCTGTGGGAAACAGATAGCGCCTCATCCGTGTTTGGATGACTCTTTCGAAGAGCTTGCCCATTGCCTTGAGGAGGCTAATGGGGCGATGGCTGGAGGGGAGGTTGAGAGGCTTGCCTGGCTTGGGAATTCCAATCACAGTTGCCTCTTTCCACGTAGTGGGAAAATAACTAAGGTTGAAGCAGGCGTTGAAGATAATAGATAGAAAGGTTAACACCTGCTCGGGAAAGTGTTTAAGGGCTTGGTTGGAGATGCCATCCGCGCCCGGAGCCTTTTTAGGCTTAAGTCCTTTGATGAGGGATGAAATCTCATCATTGGACACAGAGATAGGTTCGGAGGCGGTAGGGGGTGAGTTCCGGCGGCGGACCTCATCCTCTACTGCCTGGACGTGTGAGGGGTCGACAGGTTGAGAACTAGGGGAGCATTGATCGGCAATGCTATCCGCAAAGCACTCAGCCTTCTCCTCGTCCTCGAAGGCAACCGTGCCGTCGGGACGGGAGAGAGGGGGAGTGTGGGTGATAGCGTCTATGCGGAGGGCTCTAGCCATCTGATAGTACGCTGTGTGAGATGGAGTGATATTCTCCATGAGCTTGCTCTTTTCGAGATCTTGAAATTCAGAGAGGCGGAAGCGGAGTTTTCGTTGAAGACGATTGGCCGCGCGCCTATATTCGGGGGTGGGATATTTTGCTGCTCTCCGGAAAGCAGCTTTTTTGGCTTTTAATAGGTTGCTAATATGTAGGGGAAGCCCACTATTGTTAGCAACCGGGACGACCCTTTCGTTCTCCTTAAGGGAGGATTTAATAAGGGTGGAGAGTGAGTCGACCGCGGTGTCGATTTTTTCGGGACTGTCTAAGTCCGACGGAATGGAGATGGTAGAATCCTGTGAGTCCAGAGCTTTGGCTAGGGACTCCTTGAATCCCTTCCAATTAGTGAAGGTTTTTGTGTGTATTGGGGGAGGTGGCTGATGGCCAAGAATGAGGGAGACCGGTCTGTGATCTGATCCTAGATCGTCTAGTGTCTCGATTGCTCCGAGGTTGAGAGAAACTCCTTGGAGTAACGCAAAATCTAACACATCGGGAGAGTGATCGGTGTTATCGGGAAAGTGAGTAACACCGAGAGGATCCCCGTCCGTCGCTGCGCGTTCGTTTTATACCCGTTGCAAAGTAAGTCGAGTAGTGGGGCGGTGGGGGAAAGCGTGCGGCGCGCCGGTGGCGTGATCGGTGCACGTGCTGTTTACAGTTAACAGCTGTGCCGGCGTACGACGACGCTGTCGTTATGCCGTCATATTTATCTTTAGGACTGTTAATTGTTTTGACAGAGTGTGACTAATTATGATCTCTATAAGTAGACTACTTATTGCAGTTATCGTTAGTAAACCGACAAATTACTCTTTTGAGTAGCACACATTTATGTTCTGTTGTTTTTTTTTCAACCATAAGTGCAATAAACGTCTTAGTTATTGCGGTTTTAATAAGTAAAATATTTTAATCAGACACATTGCAGTGGTGGTTGATTGCAAGAATATTATAAGTTTATATGAAAAATGATTGAAAAAAAATTACTACGTATGAAAATATTTATTTATTAAATTAATTGATGTAAAAAATGTTATTAAGCCCCTTAAGACCACTTTGTTTCTTTCACAAAAATTCTGTAATCATAACGCATGTAAGGAACTTTGCAATTGCATATATTAATAGCAAGATAACTAAAAGAATCAAAAATGTTTTAAAAAAATTTTTTTCCTAGGATACAAAAAATGTTATACTTAATCTAGAGATGTAATGAATGAGATTAATCTTTAAATCAATCTTAATCTTAAGTAAAAAGTCAATCTTAAGTAATTTAAAACTCAACACAAAAAAACATTGGAATATGAGTTTAATATGTGTTTGACATCTCTGAGTTTAATGTATCATCGTAATATTTAAGTCACTGGAACACACACGATAGTGTAATATTGTTGGATGGAAATGTTCTTTAGTTATGTTTTAGTCTAAAGAATGTTTACGTTCATAGCTTCCTCGTTTATTTCTTTGATCATTAATTTTTGGCTTATATCCGAGTGTTGTCAGAAAGATACCCTGACAAACTTCACATTTTCATAAGAAACATTTCTTTCTTCGGCGGTTATACTATCCGTATATGTTCGGGGTTTTACGGTATACGGCTCAACCATGCCTTTTATAAACAAATCTCTTGACTCCCAACTTAAATTTACCTACCGATCGTGGATATATTTCCGAATTTTTTTCATTACTTAGTACTTTAGTTCAAATTTTGTCATATACTTTTTTCTACACTTCACATGGTAGTAATAATGCTAACTGCATTAGCGTTTTCTTTCCTCTGTTAGGTGTGTTGTCTCAGTGGAGTATTAAAAGCACGACTTTTCCTTGGTAGGGCTGATTTTGTAAATCCTTTTTGATTTGCATGTAATGCTGATGGTGACGTTACTTGAGATGCCTAAACTGAAAAGAAAGAAAGGGCTGTCTCTTCGGTTTACGCATCTTCAATTTAATTTTATAGCCCATCATTGACATATTCTCCTCCTTTCCTTTTTTGTTTTATTAACTTGCTGGCGTAGCAATTAATCATCATTGAGTGTTAGTGTTAGGCACTATATATTCAGTGATAACATCAAGCTTTTGGTCATTCATTGTATTTTCTGGAAATCAGATAAAGCATCTGATTCTGATCTATTGTTTTGGCCACCGTGATTGTCCTTAGATGTTGTTTTATGATCAATTGTGAATTTCTGCATTAAGTGTACATATTTATTATACCTACTATGTAATTTCATTAAAAAATCATAGTCGGAATTCATGGAACAATCACGTTTAGTTATCTTTGTAGGTATTTGACGCTATCGCGGAATCCTCAAACATGTTAACTTTACTATTGCCACAATCATCTTCGTTAACAATGAAAGGAGTTCATGACATTTTAAAGAATGACCTGTAACACGCTGATCTCTTTGTTCAGTTTTAGAAACCAAAATATAAAGATCCATATCTCGAACCACATTAAGTTTAATGCGTATTATATTAACACGTTAGCTGCCAGCATTGAGCTATTATGTACTACGTAGCTACGTACTAGAGGCGACACTGCATTCAGCTACTCTGTTCCACTCAACTGCGGTGCATACACCGCACCTTAATCAGTCACTCGCTAGGCTGCGTTTGTAGAGTTGTCACGTGTTGTGTTGATTTAAAAAATCTCTTAATAAAAATATGCCGTCGTGTGTACTCAGATATTGCACAAATAATTCAAGAAATGTCGGTAAACACCAAGGTATTACTTTTCATCAGTTAATAAGAGACTTAATAAAAAAATATTATAAATTAATAATAAAACAAATGATTCCTAAGACGCCATCTTGTGTCATGGAATATAGATTATTTATTTATTTATTGATAGAACCACCAACGGAATAACATGTTGTTTTAAAAAAATTTGACAATAGGCTTAGGAACTAAGATTTACATGTTTCCATTTAAAGGTAGTTACAGCATGTTGACTGTACGATAACTTAATAATTGTTACAAGTACGAGTAAAATACTAATATAAAACAAACAAAAACAATTAGACAATACGAAATATATGAAAAATAAAAATATATAAAAATAACAACATTTATATCGAGTTTATATAAAGATATGGTATAATTTTTACTATGAGTTTTTAAATAGATTGACAATTTTGGCTCTAAAAGATTTTATACTATCGTTAAATAAGTCAATAGTCTTATCTTTAAGGACACATTCGTTATATAATCTGCTTATTCTCGGTATAAGAGAGTGATGACCAAGATTAGTTTTATACAATTTGTGTTTGAGTAAGGGAATCGAAAAACGCGGCACACGGCAGGGAACTTTGAACAATATTTGTGATAGTAATTCTGCAGAATCTATAGTCCCATTTGTAAGCTTGTACAAAAAAAACTAAATCATGTAGTTTACGTCTGTCCGATAGTGAGTTTAATTTTAGTTTTAGGAGACGAGTGGAATAGGATTCCATATGATTAGTACTAGAACAATATTGAGTAAATCGTCTTTGAATGCTTTCTATACGATCTTTGTGTATTTGATAATTAGGGTTCCATATGATGGTGCCGTACTCTAATTTACTTCTAAGTAAGGAATTGTAAAGAAGTTTTTTTGTTTTGATTTTTTTAAAACATTTTGAATTCCTGTATAAAAACCCGAGCATTTTGCGTGCCGATCTACAAATATTTTCAATGTGAATATTAAATCTTAATTTAGCATCAATTGTAATTCCTAAGTCTCTGATGGATTCAAGCTTCTGAATTGGATTATTGTTCAACGTGTATTGGGTTTCTGATGCAGTATGCTTACGCGTAAAGTTGATATATGAACATTTAGAAGCGTTAAGATCCATGCCGTTTAACTTGCTCCAACGAGCAATTCTATCGACATCTTCTTGTAGAGATTGTGCATCATAATCGTTTAGAATTGCTTTTGCGAGTTTCAGATCGTCCGCAAAGATGAAACATTTTGAATTATGTACACAATTAGTTACATCATTTACGAAAATATTAAATAATAAGGGTCCTAATATGGATCCCTGAGGCACCCCGAGGTGCACCTATATTTCTGAGAAAAGTAGCCCTTAACACTACATATGAAAATCTGTCTTTTAAATATGAAGCGAACCACGAAAGTAATGGCCCTCCGATTCCGAAAGATGATAGTTTCGCTATTAACAACTGGTGATTCACCCTGTCGAAGGCTTTGGAGAAATCGGTGTAGATAGCATCTACTTGAAAACGTGAGTCAACGTAGGGTGTTATAAAATTCAAAAAAATGAAAGGTTTGTGACAGTAGATCGAGATGTCATAAATCCGTGTTGGGTGTCTGAGATAGCGTGGCGGACATGGCGTGTCAATATAGGCGATATTAAGGGCTCGAAGATCTTAGAGACAACTGATAATATTGATATGGGTCTATAGTTGGCAATATTATCTCTATTCCCTTTTTTGTACACAGGCACTATTCTTGCAAGTTTCCACATATCTGGGAAGACCCCGGTACTGAGGGATGTATTAAAGATAATACAGATAGGCAAAGACAACGCTTTAGCACACTTCTTAATAAACAATGTAGGAAGATCGTCGGGTCCAGCACCTTTCTTTGCGTCAAGTCTTTTTATTATTTTTATTACTTCCTTAACATTGATGTTTATTAAGCAGAGATTGTTTACGGTAACTGTTTGTAGGGGAATGTTTCTGCAGGGTAGGTCTCTCCTCTCGTATACGGAAGCAAAGGATTCTGCAAAGAGATTGCACACTCCTGGGCCGTCTGTAGCAACTTTATTGTTAAGTACCATTCTGGCTGGGTACGTGTTTGATGGTTTTTTTACGTTTTTTAAGTGAGTCCAAAAATATTTAGGATTTTTTTGTAGGCTACTTTCAACGCATTCAATATAATTATTATAACTTGCTTTAATTAATTTATTACAGCTAAACCTTAGTGATTTAAATTTGAGTATGTCTAGAGGGTTATTGTAAATTCTACTTTTTACTCGATATTTATTTTTAATTTTTAACATATAAATTAATTTATTATTATACCATATAGGAAACTTTGTACTTTTAGGCTTAGTCTTTGGCACGTGTTTTTCAATTATTGATTTTAATTTGTGATAAAATTCATTAAGCATTGAGTTAACTGAATCGCAGTTTAGTAATAGTTCCGACCAATTTGTACCATCTAATTCTTTATTAATGGCCTCATAATCTGCTCTAAAGAAGTTGTACCTTTCATTAAGCTATGCATTGATCGTATTAATCTTCAAAATTATATTATATAATTATAAAATTAGATTAGATTATTAATTAGATTATGAAATTAATTTGTTCAGATGCGACATTTTTGTGGGTACTTATGTATAGGACGAATATATTATTATACACTTTTTTTTGTAGAAACATAATATATGAGTTATCATAATTAGGCCAATTTTTTTTTATTTAAATCTGCTCATTATTCTTTTATATTATTTTTAGTTTTCCACATCAAAGTCAAAGTGGAATATTTATTCCACTTTGACTTTGATGTGGAATCGTCCATTTTTAACTCTCGCGTGCCCAGAATTTATGAATGACTCTTATTCTAATTTAAATAAATAAATGAAATTTAAATTTTATATTAATGCGTTTTGTTAAACATACATTTAGTATGTTTTTTATATTTGACATGGATACCTTTTAAAATATTCAGATAAAATATCATTAAAATGTAATTGTGATATAATAATATGTAATATTATATTAAATAAGCAAGTATAATATACAAAATATATGACAAAATTTGAAAATTGTTCTCGATATAATTTACCTATTTAACAAAACAATCTATTATTACGTACTGATCATTCTACCTACGTTTATTCTATGATAAAAAAAACCAACCGCACGAACACAGAGTAGCGCACATGTTTTGTTTGAAATAGCTGTTCTAGTACGTAAGTACACATATTACTTCAATGGCTGCCAGAATGATTTTTCGAAAAACGAAAAAATTTATTTTTTAAATTTTGTCCCGAACCGTTTCAAAACACCTAAAAATATAGTAATACCTACTTTACATTGCTCGAATACTTATTATTTACATATTTTTGGATATGAACAGAACAGAATATTTTTCAACACTACGCCGCGCGCGTCACTTTGTTGGACACGTGCATGACGGTTATTATTTGGTCACATAGCGCGCGCCAATAAGAAGCACTGTCCTAGAGTCCTAGTTTCGGCCCATCATAATGCATGATTCCACTGTCCCTCGCTCTAGGCTAGGCCCGTGGTCCCTCTGCTTGCCTAGATATTATTGAAAACTGTAGTGAAGATAACGAAGAACTACAGCAAGGGGATATTAATGATCATGAAATCTATGCCCAACTTGATAATGCCTCTGAAACTGATACTGCTGGCTCTAGTACATTAACTGCAGAAAATGACGACTATCATACTACTAGCTCACGTACAATTTCAATTGATTCTGAAGATACCATGTCTGTTTATTCTGAACCTACAATTATAGTAACACAAGCTGATATCCATAGAGCTAATGATGGTAATTAACATGTATCTAGAAAATTATCATTGTAGGGCTTAGCCGGTCCAATGATAAAAGTTTTGAAGGGCATGTTGCCGGACCAAAACTGATTAGTGTTGCAGGGTTCAGAGGAACCGGTCCAATACTAATTGCCTGAAGGGTCGATGTAGACCGGACCAGAGCTGATTATTAATATCTGCAGGGTCAGGAATTTGTAAAAATTTATGTTTTCGTCGGGATAGTCGAGCGATGTCTACTGTTTCAGAACGATAGTGATTCTGTTGCTGCGTACGAGGACGTCCGCATGTCAGAATGGCCGTGACGGCATAACGACAGCGTCGTCGTACGCCGGCACAGCTGTTAACTGTAAACAGCACGTGCACCGATCACGCCACCGGCGCGCTGCACGCTTTCCCCCACCGCCCCACTACTCGACTTACTTTGCAACGGGTATAAAACGAACGCGCAGCGACGGACGGGGAGTCTCGGCTCTGACGTGACTCGGTGCACTAGTTGTACTAGGTTGTAGCTTATCCTAGACGCGCGCAGATAATTAATATAGAATTGATTATTATCTTTAATTGTAATAGTGCAATTTATAATTAAATTAAATAAATAGTGTTCCTTAAATCTCTGCGACTACTTATTCAGCATGGACCACCTCTCTCCTACAAATACATTACTCTGTTTGAATGTTTATATAAATCTATTTACAAACATAATATACTACAAAGAATTCTGCATCATTTTATCTGTCCTATAGTAAAAGTTTCAAGTAAATAGCTATCATAGTTACGAAGATACACACAAAACAAGTATTAAATCTTTAATTGCGATTAGCTAGGTAGTAGCCAAAACCAAGTTATTGCACTCTTCATAAGAAGGGCAGAATATAGAAAGCTATTTCACATAGTAAGATTGTCTGCTCAAGTGTGGTTATACTACGTAAGTTAACTCAACATGAGCAGAAAGCAGCATGGTTGTGATACTACCAAATTGGAATTAAAATCTGTTTCCATACATTATGGTTGTTTATTTACAGTCTATATTCATCCCATTGTTGGGGATAGGCTTTTTCTAATTTCTGAGAGAGTTTTTGGACAAGCAAGTGTTCATCATGCTGCCTTAATGTGTGTTGTACAAATTCCGCTTAAACAAACTGCTTGGGACAAACGGTAAAAAGAAGAGACACAGGTGTCCTGTCCGGCTAATAGTAATTCGTATCTCCTATCCTGGGTACAAATTGGAACACTCTTTTGTGCCTCGGGCTGGGGTTTGTTATACATCAGAGTGGACATCTATTCTCGACGCCTCAGGAGTCTTGACGGTTCGGACCTTTCCATCTTTTGGACACGTAGACAGCGATGACTATTCTCGTGTCTACAGGTGCCTCTCTACACCGTCTTCATCATCCAAATGACTGCTGATTCCTTGCTATAGCATATTCAATGCATAGAGATTGTGATCCTTGGCGATTTTAACGCCCATCATGCCGAATGGCTCGGTTCACATCAGACCGATCATGCGAGGAGATCTGTTTATGACTGCTTTGGCATTTGGTCTGACACAAATGGTTACTTCGGCTGCGTGGATTTCAGACGTGGAGGATCATGCACCTTCCCTGTTGGACCTTCTGCAGACCTCTCATCTGGACGGATATCAAGTCTCTGTCAACACCCCTCTTGGCTTTTCGGACTATTGTCTGATCCTGAGTGGCACCACCACATGCTCCCTTCGCGGTTGCGTTCTATACGCTGCTGCCGCGTTTGGCATTACAGATTTACAGGATTGGGACGGAATGCAGTCTTTCTTTACATCCTCGCTGGATGATCCCAGTGCTGTTGCTGACTCTGTCACTGATGTGGGTGGGATTGGAACTATTTATACCATAATCTGTGGTATCCGTTGAAGACATATCCCAACCTTGGTTTAATCGCTCCTGTAAGACTAAATTACGCAGTAAGTAGTGTTATCAGGCTTGGATTTATGCTTCGGTGGTTTGGGATGTAAACACTGGCAAGCTTAAAAAGAAGTATAACTTCACCTCCAGCAGGCCTCTGTCACTCTTGCTATCTGCGTCAAATAATTACCTACAATTGCGAGGTGCCTCGAGTTACATAGGCAGTCGGGGCTAGCGCGTTCTTGGCAATTGAATGTTAATGTTTTTAAGTGCTGTTTACGTAAATAGATTTTTGGAAATACTTATTGATATAGCTTTTTTTAGTGTTTAGTATATTTAATTGTTGGATAAAATAGTTGAAAGAGTTTTAATGTAATTTAAAAATAGTATTACCTATATCTATATCGTATTGATAACTTATAATGGCCAAACGTCGAAGCTACTATAATTGTTGCGTAGATGGATGCGAGCAAACAAAAGGGTTCAGATATATCATTTCTTAAGTTACCAATGAATAATGAAAGGTGAATTTATTTCATATTTTTGTTACTTATAGCGAAAATAGAATTAAGTACCTAATAATTTAATGACAGAAGTAATACCTATGTATTTTTTACAAAACTTGTTTGAAATTCACTTCACTATCCAAGTACCTACTTACTTAACTATACTTGCCTTTTGTAATTAAAATATTTTAAGTTATAATACCACAAAAAACTGAAATTCAAACTCAAACAAACATTTCATTTAGAAATTCGGTTTTATTTGTTGTTTACACTACCTATTTGTTACCTACCTGTTATTTGTACAGACAGAATTCGCATAGTTGCGAAAATATGATCAGTCGATACCTTACCCAAGTGACTTACTTAGGTAAGATAGGTTTTTGTACTCTTCATTGACAGCCCTTAGTAACCACGGAACGTCTGCCGTGAAGTAGGAAGGTGAAAAAATGCTAAGTAATACTCTCTCGCGCGTAGCGATAAAGTTTTATTGAGTTTGTGTGCGCGATTTATCTAATTAATCCTATACTATTAAACGAGCAATTCTTGTATATAAATATATATATAATCGGGATCTCGGAAACGGCTTCAACGATTTTTATAAAATTTAGTGTCCAGGGAGTTTCGGGGATAATAAATCGATCTAGCTAGGATTTATTTTTAGAAAATGTCTTTTTGTCCGTGTTTTTAGGCAATGAAAAATTGCTACAATATCGTTAGAATAAGAAGGTAAATTTTGAGGGATTGTTAGTGATTATAAATAGCTTAATTGGTATAATGGTCGGTCACAGAATCTTGAAACCCCGGTTCGAGCCCAGACCGGACCGACCGACATTTTAAAATTTTTTTTTCATGTTCTTTTCTTTTTTGAGAAAATCTATTTTTTCGAGCCCTTTATTTAGTATTTTTTAAAAACACGAAAATTTAAATTAAAATAATTGCACTCATGATTTTTTATTCAAATAACCAGTTCCGTTTTTTCTGTTATGTCGCTAAGATCAAAAAATATTATTTATATTTCATCAGTATGTAATTTGTATCTAAATATAATTTCCAAAACACATGAATTAAAAAAATCGAGCGAAAAATACCGAGCAAAGCTCGGTCAACCAGGTACTAATAATTATGTAGGATATTAAAACGTCGGTAAGCAGTGAACATCTCAGTAGTGTAACTTCTGTACGTAGTACTATTATTTATTCTGTGCCTCCAGATCCTGCAACAGAGTTATTGCCAAGGCAAAGTATGAGCCCATTGGCAAAATTGGCGTGAAATTAATTTGACTTTCTTCGGGAACTCGTGCATTTTTTTTTATAGAAAAGGGGGTAAACGAGCATACGGTTCACCTGATGTTAAGTGACTACCGCAGCCCATGAACAACCGCAACACCGGGGGAATTGCAGGTGCGTTGCCGGCCCTTTAGAAAGTAGTAAGCTTTTTTCTTGGAGGTCCCCAGGTCGTATCGGTCAGGAAAAATCGCCGGTGGTAAATTATTCCACAGAGGTCGTACGCGGAAGAAAACTCCTAGTGAAACGTACAGTGGTGGACCGCCAAGCATCCAGATGGTGTGGATGGTATCGAGAGTATCGAAGGAGCTGGCACCGGAGAGCGGCCCAGAGATGGGAACAGTATTCCATGTGTGGCCGAACTTACGCCCAATCTGAGACTTTGTTCAACGATGTCTCGACTTCAGATACAAATTTGTTCCGGTAGTTTACGTTTATTGACAAATATTTTCACGGCCGGTATGTAAAGGATCACCAGTGCTGTCGTCCGTATAGCAATGAATGTTACCGGTTTGCAAGCAGGTGGAACACTAGCGTTAATAGGCTTGCAATCGGAGCATGCATCGTCTACTGCGAACTTGATGCTCCGATCAGACAGAAAGCTGGTGATTCAATTGCACTATTTCTTGGAAAGCTCATAGGAAGGAAGCTTCGAAAGAAGCGCTTTGTGCTAAATCCGATCGGAGGCCTTCGCTACGTCCAGACTAATCGCCAAAGCCTCCCCCTTGTACTCGATCACCTGCGCTCATCGGTGGGTTAGATTAACGAGAAGATCACCAGCTTTGCGACCCCGATGGAAACTGTACTGGCAGTCACTAATCAGCTGGTGCTTCTCAAGGCACCGCATGAGCTGGATGTTAATAATGGACTAGGTTAGTTTGGAGAACAAGGAGGTGATGACGATAGGCCTGTAGTTGGACGGATCAGAGCGGTTACCATTTTTGGTGCACGAAAGTTGTCTTCCATGAATTCGGGACTACGCCTGAGGAGTGCGAGTGCCGTTTTCTATCGCATCTACCAAGGGGAGTGCTCTGAGGGATTATTCGGATTAATTGCAGCCGCCAAATTTCACGAATGCACATCGCGACGAAACTTACAATACCATCCACACTAAAAATAATTTATAAAGAAGAAATGTTTAGTAAAATCTTAGGTTATACATCAAATTAAATTAATATGAGCTGCAAAAACGGAAACTGAAGTTATTTGACGTAAAAGGCTTTGTAAAATCTAACCAAGTCGTCTAAAGTACCAAAAGAAATTCTTTCTTTTCACGCAAAATTAAGAAGACTTAACGTCTTCACATACGAGACCAGTAGAAATTCAAAATAAAAGATGGGATTTAAAAACCCTGTAACTCTAATTCGTGTATGGCGGGGCAGTGTATCGCCGTGTGGTGGCGGTTGAGAATATCCACTACCCCATATCTTCCCGTGAGTGTCGTAAGAGGCGACAGTGGGAGGCAGGCAGGAGATGGGCAGCAGCATCTTCCTGATAACAACATTTAAACAAAAAAAACTGCTTTTGCCAACCCCCTCACCAAGCGTGGCAACTATGGCAACAAACGGTCCCCAGTCCTCGGCGGTCTTGATATTCCTGGCTACGGTGGTGACCATGGTAACGGCGGGGGCAGGGGGGGCTAAGAATCTCCGGTGGAGTTTCGGTTGCCACTTACGGCGACTCGACCTCGCAACTTATAACGCACGCGCCCTGAGGACTAACGAGAAGATGCTGGAGCTGGAAGAATGTGTTGACAAGTTGCGCTGGCATATTATAAGATTATCCTAAGTCTGAAGAGAGGAGGAAGACACGGTAATCCTCGAATCCGGCAACTTGTTTTATCACCGGGAGGGTGACCATCCGTTCCAAGGAGGTGTCGGATTTATCGTCCACATGTCTCTAATCAACAACTTTGTAAACATTGAGAGTGTGTGGACAAGGGTCACGTACCTCATATTCAGAAACACCAAACGTTATTCGCTGAAGGTCATACAGGTTTACGTGCCAACGTCTGAACATCCCGATGAGGAGGTGGAGGAAATATATGAGGATATTTCTAGCCATGCATTCCTCCAAAACTCACTAGGTATACGGTGTAAATGGGAGACTTCAACGCAAAACTGGGCACAAGAAAAAACGGTGAGCTGAAGGTAAATATGAATAAAAACCAACCTCTGCACATCCCGATGAAGAGGTGGAGGAAATGTATGGGGATGTCTCTAGAGCCATGTATTCCTCCAAAATCCACTATACTGTGTTGATGGGATACTTCAACGCAAAACTAGGCACAAGAAAAAGCGCTGAGCTAAATTTAAGGAAATTTGGAATAGGGCAACGGAACCTAAGAGACCAGCAGCTGGCCGACTTCATGGAGAAAAAGGGGCTCTTTATGATGAACTCTTTCTTTCAGTCTTGAGCAGATTTGGCAGCATACAGGCAACTGAACAGACAGATCTCCAAATACATGTAGCGGGACTTACGCAACTTCAGTACAGCTCATATTGAAGAAGCGATCGAGCGGAACCAAGGCTCCAAAGTCTTTGCCAGGGATCTGTCTGTCAGAAAGAGCCAACTGTCGAAACTGAAGACCGAGTGTGGCAGCACCGTTTCCGGGACACCTGAGATTTTGAGTGAGATTGAGAAGTTTTATGGGCAGCTGTACACGTCATCGTTGGTGCCACTGCCACACGTAAGTGTGAGTGATGCGTGAGCGATCCAAGAGCAAGTCTTATCCGACACCATTCCGATGACATCCCGTTCGTCAGTCTGAGCGAGATTAGAATGTCTCTCCAGCACATTAAAAACGGCAAGTCCCCGGGGGCTGGAATGGAATTACAGAGGAGCTTCTGAAAGCAGGTGGAAGACCGGTTCTTAAAGTCCTTCAGAGGTCCTCCATGGTGGCACTACTCCCGAGGCGTGGAGCGGAAGTGCGCTGGTCTTGTTCTTCAAGAAAGGTGACAACGCTCTTGAAGAACTACAGACCGATATCCCTTCTGAGCCGCATCTATGTGCTGTTTTCGAGAGTCATTACGAATCGTCTCGCACGCAGACTCGACGATTTCCAGCCTCACGAACAAGCCGGTTTCCGAAAAGGCATTAGCACCATAGACCACATACATACCTTTCGGCAAATTGTACAGAAGTACAAAGAGTACAATCTGCCACTTTTCCTGGCGTATGTGGACTATGAGAAAGCCTTTGATTCCGTCGAAATTTGGGCGGTGATACAGTCCCTACAGCGGTGCCAAGTGGACTTTCGGTATATCGAAGTGCCGAAGTGTTTGTACTGTAGGGCTACGATGGCTATCCGAGTACAGAACCAGAGTACGAAACCTATCCAACGGCAGAGAGGTGTAAGACAGGGTGATGTAATATCCCCGAAACTTTTCACCGCTGCATTGGAAGACGTTTTCAAGCTACTGTACTGAAAAGGATACGGTATTAACATCAATGGCGAGTACATCACTCACCTTCGATTTGCCGACGATATAGTCCTTATGGAATAATCGCTGGAGGACCTAAGCACTATGCTCAATGACCTCAATAATGTCCCCCAACGGATAGGTCTTAAGATGAACATGGTCAAAACAAAGATGATGTTTAATGTCCATGTCACAGTAGTTGTTGTTGTAGTTGTTGGAAGCGCTAAGCTCGAAGTTATTGGCGAGTACGTTTACCTGGGACAATAGTCCGACTAGGTAAGTCCAACTTCGACCGAGAGGTCAATCGAAGTATTCTACTCGGCTGGGTAGCGTTCGGGAAATTATGACACATCTCGTCAGCTATACCTCAAAACCTGAAAACGATATTATACAATCAGTACGAGTTGGCAGTGATGACCTACGGAACTGAGACGTGGTCCTTCACTGCTGGCCGTATGACAGAGAGCTATGGAGAGGGCTACGCTCGGGGTTTCTCTGTGTGATAAACTTAGACATGAGGATATTCGCAGTAGAATCAGAGTGACCGATATAGCCCAAAAGATTAGTTAGCTGAAGTGGCAATGGGCCGGCCATATAGCTCGAAGAACCGACAACAGTTGAGGAAAAAAATTTCACGAGTGGCAGCCTCGTATTGGCGGCGACCCCCCACTAGATGAGGTGACGACCTGGCAAGACATGCAGGAAGTCGATGGATGCGGGTGTCTCAGGACCGTGCTTTGTGGCATACTTTGTAGGAGGTCTATGTTCAGCGGTGGACTTGTGAAGGGCTGTAATGGTGATGATGATGGGGCGGTGTAAGTCGATGTATCACTGTATAATATACAACATGTAACATAATTAACGCACTTTGAGAAAGTAGTTTGTTCAGAATCGTTTACTGAATCGATTCCGATCATTTTTAATATAGGTAATTTTTTATCCCAAAAATAATTAAAACTACGTAAATTACAGTCGCACTAAATCTGTACAGTCAAAACAAACTGAAATGGACCGTAACTTAAGGCAACAAGTCTTTTAAAAGTGCAGTTTTATTTGTATTATTACTAATTCTGTCATTAAATAAAATAAAGAAAAATGAACTTTATTTCAAGCACAACAATCGATTTGACTGGTGATGATTTTGTCACATCTAGAACAGCAGAAAGGATTACATGCAGTAGAAGAAAATTAAAGAAATACATAAAAATTAATAAATATGTCAGGAAAGTACAAAAGTTAATTAAAACAAAAATTAATACAAAAAATTATATAAATATATGTAAGGAAAAGCATGTATTAATTAATAAACTTAAATTATATGCAATTGAGGTGGAAAATATGAAAAACTGTTATGAGACTGAAATAGAGTGTCTCAATTCAGAAGTTTTGTCGCTTAAAAACTCCTTAGAAATTATCTCAAATAAATATGCATCGGCTCAGGTTGAGATAAAAGAACACATATTGGCCATGAATGATCTGGTAAAGTCATGTAAATACAATGAGGAGCGCTTTGACTCCTTAATAAAACATCAGAGTGAAAATCAACGCTCCATACCATGTTCATCGGGGACAATATGTGTAAATAGCAATGACTCCTTATTTTCACCAACACTCTATGACGGTGCCATAACACAGAATAAAAACTTAAAAAGTAGTTTAAATATTAAAAAACATAAAGTTATTATGTATTGTGATGACATAGGTAAAAATTTGGGCATGATGTTAAATAACAATTTGAAAGGACATTTGATTAGTAATTATTGTATGCCTGGAGCATCGTTTAGTCATATAATGAATAAAGTTTTAACCAGTAAGTTTACTCCTAATAGCACATTAATAATTCTTGTTGGGAGAAGAGGCAATGTAAACAAAAATCAATTATTAAAATATATTGATTACCTCAATAATTTAAATGTACATAAAATTATCTTGTTTACATTGCCTTACATACAGGGTTGGCCACAAGAGAATAAAATAAGATATGATTTAAATTTATTAATGAATAATTTATCATGTAACAATAATTTAAATTTGACATTGAATTGTAACAATTATACCAATAGAATTAATTTAATAGATATTAATAATTTAATTAAGAAATTTTTGACTACAGATAGGTATTACCTATCCAAATATAATTTAAGACAGATAGCTAATGTGCTATCTTATTATTTATATATTAACTCAGCCAAGGACTTGGCCACCCAGACATCTGCTCCTATTGAGCAGCATAATGATTTGACATGTAATTTGGAATCCGTTCCAAGTAATTTAAATTAGAAAATGAGACAATAGAGGTAATCTCTAGCAATTATAATAATTTAAATAGTTTAGAATGTAGCTTACAAATCCCTAATAGTTGCAATTGTATAACTCCACAAAATGATATTAAAAATTGTTTACACCTGGTGCATCAGAATATACAAGGCATGATAGGCAAAGAGCTAGAAATTGAATTGTTTTTAAATAGCAACAATATTCATATTTTATGTATTACTGAACATTGGTTAAAAGCTCATAATTTAATGTTTAACTTTAGTAATCACCAGGTGCTCAGTTCTTTCAATAGAGAAACGATTTTAAGAGGTGGCTCCTTAATTTTAGCTAGTAAATTATTATCATATAAAGAACGTAAAGATATTGTGAGCCTCTCTGTTGAGCGAACTGTAGAAATGGCATGTGTTGAGTTTGAGCACCTCATTGTTGTGAGCGTTTACAGACCCCCATGTTCATTATATGATACTTTTGAAAAAATTATGGAGGAAGTTTTCGCTAAGCTTAATAAACAGAATAAATCTGTTGTAATATGTGGAGACTTTAATATCAATCTCCTAGAAGCTTCCTCCACTAATATTAAATTTAGATCATTGTTTAAATCCTATGGTCTTTTTAATTTATTTTTGGAGCCAACACGTATTGCTGAATCTAGTGCAACATGTATAGATAACATTTTTACAAATGCTAAGCCGTTCAATAAATGTATTATTCAAAAATTGAGCTCTGATCACTGTGGACAATTTGTTTCATTACCTTATGTTCACAAAAAGCAAGTAGATAAAAAAGTAGTGTTTGTTCCAGTAAATGCACATCGCTTGGAGAAGTTTAGAAGTAACATAGTAAAAAAACTTCCATTACTTTCATATCAAAATAATCCAAATTTTTTGTATACAAAATTATTTAAGCTCATTTGCAATGAATTTAATAACACTTTTACTTCTAAAACATTCTCTTTGAATAATCGTAAAGCATTTAATGAATGGGCGACGGTAGGAGTCCATAAGAGTAGACAAAGGTTATATGAACTTTACAATGAAAGGTCATATAATCCTAGCGTCGAATTTAGGGAATATGTAAAAAAATATTCCAAAATATTTAAAAGCGTGTGCTCCTTAGCCAAGTCATTGTATTTAAGCAACAAAATAAAGACTGCTTCTAATAAAATTAAAATGACATGGAGTATAATTAATAGTGAAACTGGTAAGGTCAACTCTCGCAATTCAAACTACCAGTTAAGTTTTAACAATAAATTAACTAAATCAGATCAGGACGTTGCAATGGTTTTTGAGAAATATTTTACTGATATTCCGATCTTAACCACTAAGTCACTGAATTCTTCTCCTACCGTCGCCGAATCATTACTTAAACAAAATGTAAATGTATGTACAAAGAATTTTACATTTCATA
Source organism: Parnassius smintheus behrii (assembly GCA_036936625.1). Lineage (NCBI taxonomy): Eukaryota > Metazoa > Arthropoda > Insecta > Lepidoptera > Papilionidae > Parnassius > Parnassius smintheus. The sequence continues at coordinate 2,897,091 of JAUPFT010000023.1, forward strand.
AAGTTTCATCAAAAGATATTGTAAAATATTTTAAGACTATTGATATTAAGAGAACCGCCGATCTGTGGGGGATTTCTGTTGAAGTTATTGCGTCTATAATAGATACAATCGCACCTCAACTATCTATTATTTTTAATAGTAGTATCAAATCTGGTGTGTTTCCTGATTTAATGAAGCATAGTAAAGTAATACCTTTATTTAAATCTGGTAGTACATTGGACCCCTCTAATTTTAGACCTATTTCTGTACTGCCAACACTTAGTAAAATTTTTGAAAAAATTATTCTTGATCAATTGTTAATTTTTTTTAATGTAAATAAATTACTTCATAAAAATCAATTTGGTTTCACAAGGGGTCGCTCGACAACTGATGCTGGTGTTGAGCTGATTAAATATATATTTAATGCATGGGAGAATTCACAGGATGCTTTGGGTTTGTTCTGTGACCTATCCAAGGCCTTTGATTGTGTTCACCATGAAACATTAATCAGGAAACTTCAACACTACGGTGTAAGAAATGATGCTCTTAAATTAATTATTTCATATTTAAGTGACAGAACACAAAAAGTTGTTATTAATAGTATGAGTTCTTCCGGGTCGATTGTACAAATGGGCGTTCCTCAGGGCTCAATTCTTGGCCCCTTTCTGTTTCTTGTATATATTAATGACTTACCTTACATAGTAGGGGATAACCATGATATAGTATTATTTGCTGATGATACTTCATTAATTTTCAAATTAAAACGACAGTTATTAAATTACGACGAAGTAAATAATGCTATAGCTAAGTTAGTCAATTGGTTTAATGTTAATAATTTGCATTTGAATGGAACTAAAACTAAATGTATGAAATTCGTAACTCCTAATGTTAAACATGTCAATACTAATGTAATTTTAAATGGGGAGGAGCTGAGTCTTGTCGATACCACCATTTTTCTTGGAATCACACTGGACGCAAAGCTTCAATGGCTCCCCCATATATCAAAACTAGCTAGCAGACTTAGTTCTGCAGCATATGCTGTAAAAAAGATTAGAACTCTTACCAGTGTTGAAACAGCTAGAATAGTTTACTTCAGTTATTTCCATAGCATTATGTCGTATGGCATTTTGCTATGGGGACACGCGACTGACACTGAAATTATATTTATTTTACAGAAGAGGGCCATTCGAGCAATATATAATTTAAAACCAAAAGAGTCACTGAGACAAAAATTTTAAGAAATTAATATATTAACTCTGGCCTCTCAATACATTTATGAAAATGTAATGTACGTACACAAAAATAAAAGTAGTTTTGCGAAAATAAGTGATATTCATTCTGTAAATACTAGGAACAAACACAAGCTGGTAGTACCTGTTACTCGACTCCACCGAGTCAGTAATTCATTCTTGGGGCGATGTATACGCTTTTACAGCAAAATCCCAGAAAATATACAAAATTTGTCATACACAAAGTTCAAAAATGTTATTAAACTAAGTTTGTATAAAAAGGGTTATTATAATATTAAGGAATTTATAGATGATAATAACCCCTGGGAAGGGTGATCGCTACCAAGCTATTTCTAATTTATCTTGTGTTGTTGAATGTAAACATGATTGTAAGCTATTATTAAAAAAAAAAGTCCCGCTGGGTTTCTTGCTGGTTCTTCCCAGGACAGAGGTTTTTTTTTGCGAACCAGTGGTAAATTAAAAAAGTGACGTTCAATAAGTATTTTTATAATCTACATTGAATAAAAAAGTTTCTATTTCTATTTCTATTTCTATAGCACGTTAAAGTCTTTGCGTTCGTGGATTTGTACTGTGACCACAACATTCTTCCGGAATTAGTATAACTAATTTGATAAATAATCAGTACATAAAAACGTTTAACTAAAAATTCAGTGTATGTATTATGATTGTAACATAATATACTAATTGGGGTGTCTGAGGGTGTGCGTTAATTACGTTACATATTGTATTATCAATACGGTTCTTTATTTAGCTTATTATAAAAGTTTTACTTCTTCGTACGATTCCGGTCGGTTCTGGTTCTAGTTTATTATAACTGTAACAGTATTAATACGGCTTGGTTGCGATTTTTTTAATAAAGTAGCCATATATCCGCCCATTATTCTTGTGTTTGATCGAGATTCACCTAGCCGAGCATGGATCAACGAAGTAGAGCCATGCTGCAATTATATATGTATTGGTTGTAGCAGGAATGGGTCGGCTCGAGCGGGATGGACTGTGTTTTCACAGAATACCAGCTTAAAATAGCAGCTTTAATGCTGCTGAGTTTCGTATGTGCGCCTTTTAGTGGAAACGAGGTATTCCATCTTAGTACTCAAGTGTGACAACGCATCTGCATTTTGATTCTTGACCGAGGATAGATATAGGTGTTTATGGGCTACAGTCCCCCACTTACCAACAGGTGAATTTTGTGCTCGTTTGTCACCCTTATTGTATAACAAAATCTCTCAGCATTGGTGCTAAGAACAGATTGAACGAAATAAAATGCATTTCTTTGCCAAAAATAGACGTACACGTGGGTTGCTCCGGGTCTAAGCGCTCTCTCTAAATTAAGCCGTACGCGAGCAACCCGGGTTTGACCCCCGACGGCACCAAATAACAATTACAACAAATGTAATAGGAGTTAATATACCGTCATTTTCTCGATTCTTTTTATCAATTTTAAAATACTACAACAAAAATATATTTTAACTATTATGACTTGACCCATCACTTGATTCCGGCTTGACGTCGACTTCTGGAACATCCGATATATGCCAATACTAATATAAGATTTTAAAAATCCAATATTTATTATAAAAATATATTAGTTATTACAGACTCTTAAAAATTCCAATTGTATTCCGCCCTCGTAACGTAAGCGTGGTGAAGATACGTTGTTATAGCTTGATAGTGCTTCATAAAACCAATAATATTAGTGCTTATAGAAGTAATGCCTAGTCTATAATTGGCTTACGATATTACAAGAGTCAATAAGGATTACGCTTCCCGAGAAATTGAAGCGCACTGAGACTAGTACCACTTCTTATTAATATTAGTCTTCTTTACAGAGTGGAAGTGATGTTGCAAGACATTGAAGAAGTTTTAATACTGAAAATAACTTATAGAGTAGCTCAGGTTCAGTTATAAAAGTGTAGAAAGCGTATTATTTGGTACGGATTTGGAATTTATTCATTAATCATTATAAAAAACCTTTTATATCGCGTACTTATAGTCACAGAGCTATTTGACTTATTGTAGTCAACCCGGGCTCAAGATGAGGGTTTCAGCTATGAAATATAAACATTAATTCTCAACTTACGATTCTTTGACGAAAGTGTTTATTACTATTTGCTAATGCTAATTCGAATCTTGACAATTCGGATTCCGAAAACCCGTCTAATTTCTTCATTTCTGAATTGTATCCGTATGGAATCATAACTGTCACATTTATGTATTAAATATTATAAAAAATAAACCTGCGCACCCTCCCTCTAAAGTGATAACATCTACTAAACTACAATAGAGGTGCATGCGGTCTACGTAAGAAATAGAGAACTGTGAGTGTTTACACATATGAGTCCTTTGATTTCGTTTGCAGAAGCCTGTGGTCCAGACATGGCGAACGGTCAAGGGGGCAGCGGTCAAGTAACTGTGGCGGAAACGCCGCCTGCATTGCGCTCACTGCACGGTGAAGTCAGACGACTACAGGCGGCGCTGGAGGCGGAGAGGTTCGACCGAAATTACTTGCAGGACGAGCTCACCAGGACCAACTTAAAGCTTGAAAAATTGTGTGAGTTTTACTATCTCAAGATATATATATATATATACAAATTTGGTACGTAGGCGGTCCCATAATGAATTGGCCTAACTATGAACCAATGAAGGAAATGAAACGAAACCAATTTTATTTTTCAATATAATCACCATGAATACTAACACACTTCTGACATCTGTGAATCAACATCTCTAAACCTTTATAAAAATAATCACATTTTTTATCCTCAAAATGACTGAAAACGGCCGCCTGCAACTCTTCATCGCTTGAAAATTTTCTTCCTCTTAAGTCCCGCTTTAAATTTGGAAATAAATAATAGTCGGACGGGGCCATGTCTGGACTGTAAGGTGGATGTTGAATTTCTGTGAACCCGCATTAACGAACTGCATCCTTCGAAACACCAGCGGTATGAACAGGGGCGTTGTCATGGAGCAACAGGACACCTTTAGACAGCTTGCCTCTTCGTTTTTCCTTTATCTTGTCTCGTAATTTATATATTAAAGAAGCATAATATTCGCCGTTCACGACTGTATTACGTTCTTTAAAATCCACCATCAAAATGCCTTGAAAATCCCAAAATATTGTGCACATCAGTTTTTTAGTCGATTGTTGCACCTTTGCCTTTCTAGGGGGCTTTTCACCCTTATAACGCCATTCCATTGACTCGCGCTTACTTTGTGGATCATAATACAAGATCATAGTTTCATCACCAGTCACTAGCCGCTCGATCACAGTCTTTGGATTTTCGCCACAAAGATCCAAAAACTCCGAAGCGCAGCGCACTCTTTCCTGTCTCTGTACCGCTGAAAGAAGTTTCGGTACCCATCTTGCACTCACTTTTTCATGTGAAGATGTTCATGGATCGCGCGATGAACGGTACTCTTAGAGAGCCCAAGCCTTGCTGCAATTTCTCTAATCTTCAAACGGCGGTCACTCAGAACCTCCTCTTCGATAAGAGCAATCGTTTCGGGAGTGAGCACTTCCACAGGTCGACCGTTGTGGCCAAAGTCTTCGACGGTTTCTCTCCCGAGGCGAAACTCTTTCAGCCAATTTTTCACTGTGCTATAAGAGGGGGCAGACTCCTTATACACGCCATCCAATCGTTCTTTTATTTGGGCAGGGGATAAACCTTCTTTAAACAGAAACTTTATGACACTTCGATACTCAGTTTTCGACATTTTGAAAAAATACGCGACTCTCGTTATTCAAATGCCTGTTAAACTAAGACTAAGCATTTCATGTCGATGCATGTTTCTTATAATAAGTGCACGATAAACGTACTATTTAATGCAACACAACATGTAGCGACATGTCGCGTTGAACTATATCAGGCTAGTTCATTATGGGACCGCCTGGTAAATTTTACGGATTAGTCACAGGTTTAAAAGGTGGTTTGACTGCCTTCGTCAAAACTATAGCTCATACTTGGTATACTATTAATGTTATATATATATATATATATATATATATATATATATATATATATATATATATATATATATATATATATATATATATATATATATATATATATATATATATATATATATATATTCCTTCGTTATAAAAAACGATCAATAGGTTAAGTAAGGAATAATTTTGTTACAGACATACCTATTTAAATGTTTATAACAAAATTATTTAAAAAGTCACCTTTGCACTTATAACAAAAATTGTTCCGAAATGAGTTACTATATCGTTACAATTGAAATATAAGTTTTTTTTTACATTTGAGTTAGCAGTTGCTGAAGAACCATAAGCGTTGTTATGCTGTTGACCACGACGAAAATGCTTTATGATTTTTACTTGATAGCTTTAATATTTTAAGAATTATATAAAAATATAAATTTCAAAAGTCAACAATGTTTTAATTATTGTTTTTTATTTTAGTAAAGGATAACGAAAAGTATAAACTAGATAATGTCAATCTGAAAGCAAAAATTTCAATGTGCTGTGGTCAAGAGGCAGAGGCGCGACAAGGAGAAACTGAGAGCAGGGAGACAGCAAAGTTCACGAAACAATTAGAGCAGATGGAGCAGCGTATGATTGACGCACAGGAGCAGTTAGAAGAGGCACAGCACGAGAGAGATATGCTTAAAGCAAAGGTGAGTGTGCATACAATACAAATACAAGTGTTCCACTTAACATCGTGTTGTAGGTATTTTATTCCCGATTCACAATGCTCTTGCCGGTGCAGGAAAGTGTCGGTGCAAAAGCTTGTCAAAGATAAACATTGCCCCAGAAAAGTCTCAAGTCTGCTTAATTATATTAAACCAAAGTTATTTTTGAAGATTTTCTATCTTGGAGTAAGTGTGACAGTAAGTGGATGCTATGACATATAGATCTGTAACTTGATGGAACAATTTGGGATATGCAAGCGGGATTTAGAAAGGGAATGGGGTGTACAGATCAAGTCTTTTCCATGCGCATGATCGCGGAAAAGATTTTGGCCAAAAACTAAGAAGTTTTTTGTGCGTTCATGGACTTTGAAAAGGCTTATGACAGCGTGGATAGGGATATGTTATGGCAAACACTGAACTCATTTGGATTAAGCGCTGGGTTGATACAGGCATTGAAGTCTCTTTATAGGGACTCCAGTGATTATGTTAGGAACAACGGGGTCTACTCGGACTGGTTTGGCATCCATAAAGGTGTCATACAGGGCTGTGTGGCTTCCCCGTGGCTGTTCAACCTATTTATGGACAATTGTTTGGAAAATTTGAAAGTTGAAGAATGCGGGTTAAGAATGGGTGAGGTAACCGTCGAATGCCTATTGTACGCTGATTTATATTTGCATCGTTGGCGGCCTAGTTGCAAATGATGGTGGAAAAAAAATTAATGAACAGATCGTTAAAAGGAGGTGGAATGAAAGTGAACGCAAGTAAGACGAAAGTTATGGTTTTTGAAAGAGAAGAAAGTAAAACGATATTTGAAATAAGAACAGAAGGAGAGTTGATCGAGCAAGTGGATGGGTTTGTATATTTGGGATGCGTATTTAGCAGGGATGGGAGATATGATAATGATATAGAACGACGAGTGAACGCAGGAAATAGAGTGAATGGGGCTCTACACTCTATTGTGGAAAGTCAGAATGTGTCAAAAAAGGTACGTATGGCAATTCACAATGCTGTGTTAATCCCTACTGTAACGTATGGTAGTGAAAGTTGGGTATGGCAGAAGAAGCACGAGAGTAGAATAAATGCACTGGAAATACGGTCGTTAAGGAGTATGTTAGGCCTGAATCTTAGTGACGGGGTGAGAAATTGCGTAGGTAATAAGAGATGAATGTGGTATGCAAGATGATGCTGTGACGAGGATTAAGAAAGGAATGCTTCGGTGGCTTGGTCATGTAGAAAGAATGAATGAGGAAAGAGTGACAAAGCAAATTTATGTTTCAAAAGTGAGCGGAAGAGTCGGTAAGGGGCGTCCTAGGCGAAAGTTTGTCGACCAAGTGGACGATTCATTGAAAAGAGGACAAATTAGGAGTACCCTTAACCGACGAGCATGTATGCGTAGGTATATGGATGTGGAAGAGGCGAGAGAGGTGTGTCAGGATCGTACCAAAGGAAAGTCTGTAGTCTTTGCCTACCCCTCTGGGTGACAGGCGTGGGTGCTTATGTATATGTATGTACGTTATCAGCCAGTGGTCGGAGTAGGTAGAGCTGTTTGGGGTGAATGACCGCAAACATTGATGTGAACATGGATGTGCCTCTGAAATTCCGGGATTTTGAAATTGTCGATTGATTTAAGTGAGTTCAAAGATGTTTTATAGGTATAGATACCGTGTTGCTAACACTTCGCACCGTTCACAGTGACGCCAGTCTTTGATTCATGTGTGCGTGAGTACCACGTGACGCGCAAATCTTACGTACCATGCCTGCATTAGTGTGTGTGACTTCGGTAATAATAGTGCGAGTCGATTGCCCAAAAATTTGGGAGATTTTATATTTCATTCATATTGACATACCTGAGTGTAAAATGTGCGAGACGCGTGCGTTTGTGTCCGTATGTGAATGGGGATATACACACACAAGGGTTCGCCTGCCAGGGCTGCGGGCTGTTCGAAAGAGATACCGCGGCTCCGGAACGTAAGGGCACTGAAGGAACACGGATGGTTTTTAGTCAGTAAAAGTCTGACACTCCCTTACGCTCCACCCAGAGCGAAAGGCGTCATTAGATGATTTCCATCCGCAAAAAAAAAAGGGATATGGGTGGTTATATGTGTTTTATGTAGGTACGAAAATCGCACTAAAATAGTGAAATAAGTAAAAAAACCTAGATATAATTAATGTAACAGTTAAAAATAAATAAAAAATCACAGTAGATATTTATGTATCTAACATATATTGAACTAATCTATTATTATTGAATATATATAGAGTACTACACTTTCGTACCTTAGAACCCAAAATATTGTCGCTTTTTACGAAGACATTAATTATTTTTTAATCTTAAGTAAAATGACATACAAAAGTAAGTTTGATTAAGTGTAACCGTAAAAGTTAACTTCGGCCAAGAGATAGCAAATGTTTTTTTTTTAATTCATATATCGATCCAGTTTCATGACTAGATCAAATAACCGGTTAAACAACCGGTTCACAACGAGTGCGTATCGGCTGCTTTGGATAAATATCCGTTGTCAACAGTTGCTTTACATCTATTAATGACATTAAAATAGGGAAAAACATTTCATACGGTAGGCAACACTCGAATATTATTGCGCAGTATTATTACTTGCATTGACATTCAGCTTTCGTATTATTTTATCAAGAAATATACCAGAAAATTGTATATTTACTTATTAAAAGTGATGTTCTTATCCTTATCTTTTTTTCAAGAGTAATTTTTACATGATTTCACAGCACAAACAGTCATTTTGTGAAATTAAAAACACTGGTGCGTGATGTACGTTCGCAGTGAACGTCGCTGGCGTAATGGCGGAACGATCGAACGAATACGCCAATATTGGCGCCTTTTAAATGGAAGCGTTTTAGACGCGCGTACACGGTATCTGTACCTATAAAACATCTTTGAGTGAGTTAATATGCGCAGGTAGTAGGTGAGCACCCAAACAGTATATACTTACTCATATACACACACAGGGATACTGAAATGTTGTTAGAGGTAGCTTCGTGAAATATGAATTAATTAAGTAAGACTATTAGAAACGATACTAAATATACTTTACTGCACAAGGAAATATTAAATGCCTATACATACAGAATAAAAAAGAATGTAAAGAGTTTTATAATTTTTTTTTAATTTAAACAGAGAGAAGAAATTTTTATTGATCACTTTTTTAATTACCTATACATACTATTTTTCTTGTAGTTAATATTTAGAAAATGTTTTCCGTCTTTCTCTAACAAAGCAATTTATCTCTCTTTTATTTTTATATGTTTATGCTCCATGTTCCCAACCCGTCGTACGCGCTGTTTTCGTCCTTGTTTTTTGTCTCTTTCTATCTTAAAACGTCCAAAGTACTAGCTATCTCACTTACACAGATACAGGTACAATACGGCCGACGTATCTTGGCGAGTCCGACCTTCGCGCAGAAGGTTGCGCAATAGCTTTTTTAAGGAACAAAATGGTGGCATGAGGCGACGTACGGGGGGCGGTGGTCTAGGCTAGAGATTGACCATAAGTAAACACAATCGACCCTTTAGTCATAAAATATCGCAATCGATTAGTTTTATTTAGAAGTTATTGATTTTTGTTTATATAAGATATTAAACGAAATAGATTTACAAATATAGTGAATTTTGTTGATAATAAACAAGATTTCGACTTAAATAAAAAAAAAACTAAAAACATATTATTTTCTCAGCTGAAAGACATAATGTACTTAAATATCAATTATCTATTAACGTCTTCTTGAGTAACGACTATTTGAGAAAATTTAGAACCTCCTTATAAATTGCAAATAAATATATTTTTATGTCTTAATTTTAATCGATTTGAATAAAAATCGATTAAACAACACCCTCAGGCACGCGTGTTGGACATCCCTTTCTGGTTACTTCGTAAAGCTTCGTGCTTATTCGGCAATGCTCGGTACACGGTAATATTTCTCAGTCACACGTTAGCATTGGTGTCGTGTTCGTGTCGCTATCTCTGTCTTGAGCACAGTCGGTTACAAAAGTTTTCGTTGTTATTGTTGTTTGTTTTTATTAATAGTGTTAAGTTTGTTTTGTTTGTTTTATTTGTTTTATTTGCAAGTGTCAGTTAGCACTTATATTATTCGCCAAACATGCCACCAAAACATAACAGTGTGTTAAATCGCCAGGCGAGAAAAATTATTTACGATTTAACGCAATATATGAAAAAAGAAAAAGAAGAAGGCGTAAAAGATGTCGATAAAGTTTATTTAAGAGTTGCTAACGCAACTGGTGTGTCCCAACGCACAGTACAGCGGATCGCAACTGAAGGCAATATTTCGGGCTTACTTTCAGTATTCCGCACGCCTGGTAAAAAAAGGTCTAGATCAAAACCTATTACTGATATGGATAATTTTGACCAGGGAGTAGTAAAAAGATGCATACACAACTTCCACAAAACTGAAAAAGAAATGCCGACGATAAACAAATTACTAGCGAAACTCAAACGGGATATAAATTTTCAAGGTGGTAAAACGAGCTTAAAGACAATTATCAAAAACTTGGGTTTCAAGTGGCGAAAGACCGAAACCAATAGAATGGTTCTTATAGAGAAGACCGACATTCGCCTGAAAAGGATCTTGTACTTGAAGGCAATGAAAAAATACAGGGACGAAGGGCGACCAATTGTATTCACTGACGAGTCGTATGCCCACTCATCACATACAAAAGGTAAGGCGTGGTCAGATGGTTCCGCTCAAGGACTAAAGCGCCCGATATCAAAAGGTCAGCGGATAGTGATGGTACACGCTGGGTCAGAAGCAGGGTTTGTTCCGAACGCGCTACTAATGTTCAAATCTGGCAGCAAAACCGGAGACTATCATGATGACATGAATTTCAAAAATTATGAGAAATGGTTACGGACCCAACTGATTCCAAATTTGAGCCCTAACTCGGTGGTGGTTATCGATAATGCTCCGTACCACAACAAATTAATGGATCCTGCCCCTACATCTAATGACAAGAAGGCAAAAATGGAATCGTGGTTATTAGAAAAGGGTATACCATATGAAAAGGACATGCGTAAACCACAACTTTACGATCTAATAAAAAAAAACAAAGACGTGAATAAAAAATACGTAATAGATGAAATGTTTAAACAAAACAACCACGATGTCCTTCGTTTACCCCCATATCATCCCGATTTAAACCCCATCGAGATGGTGTGGGCTGCCATTAAAGGGCACGTAGCCGCTAAAAACGTCGACTGGAACGTAACCCGGACAATGGAGCTCATACAAGAAAAAGTAAATTTAATGGGTCAGAATGAATGGAGTGCTTTATGCAGAAAAGTGCAAGAGGTCGAACATGACTATAGGAAGAGCGACCATATTATTGACGAAATGACGGATCAATTATTCATCATTAATACAGCTTCAGATTCAGAAAGTGAGTCTGAAAGTGAGAGCGACGATTACGAAGATGAACCTATGCCAAGTACCTCACATGGTACACAAGGGGCCGACGACTTTATGTTAGGAATTTCCCCCCTCAGCGACAGTGATTAAATAATAATAAGTGTAAATAAATAAAAAGTATTAAATGTAAATAATATTGTATGTGTTTGTGATAAAATCTGCCCCTATCGAAAGGTGAGGTATCAAAATTGAATCTTTAATTTATAATGTCTCCAAAGTGTTTTGATATTTTTGGTCACTGTATTAGGGAAATTTTATTTGTACATTGGTATATATAAAAAAATGACAATAACAGTTTTCTTCACGAGTGTTCATGCGCTAAACTTCGCAGAGCCTATATTCAGACTCGCCAAGATACGTCGGCCGTGATCTACAGTACAGTCACTGCTCACTCTTGTTTTGGCTTGTAGAGTGCGCACGTGTGATTTATTGTGTTTCTTATTTTATTTGATGTTTGGTTGTAACTGGTTTCTGGAATCTTACTGACACGAATACTTTGACTTGTATTTGCGGTAAGCATGGGCGTTTTCAGTTTTTATCTGCAACGGTTACATAACCGATATCCAGTTTTCATATCGTTATTGAAAACCGTTTACAGATATCGATATCAATAGTAATGATTTGCTACAGAATGTGTTTGCACATTCAGTAGCAAACAACCGAACCATAACCGCAAACTCTCCTACCAGTGCAACACGTATTTATGAATTACATAGATTATTCTAGATTAAATGATTAAAGTCTAAATCAACTTAAACTATACTATGCTATATTATATTTACACTTTACACATAATTGTCTGAATTACAACTACCTAATGCACAAAATACACACAAATATTGCAAATAAATGCACAAATGTAACGTCAAAAATTATGTATGATGTTATTAGGTATCTTAGCGAATGGCACGAGCACGAGTCACCAAGACCAAGTGCGTAACTGTTGCTTTCTAGAAAAAAGCAAATCCTAAACTTTCCATCCAAAATATAAAAAACATAAACATAATGTTGCCTAAACCAAATATAATATTGTGATCATACATATGCAAGTCTTGTGTCTATTGTCCTAAAAATCATTTAAATTTGACAACTCTCACAACTACACCAACTATAATAGGCAATTTTAACCATTTGAAATTCGACCTTTTTGCTTTAGGTAATTATATCCAGATGTGCATTGCGTACCGTGTGAAACTAAAATTACCAAAACAGAAATCCTCTCTTTCTATACAAATTTATGACACCGTCGCAAGAACAAGAAACAATGAATATCAATGAAGGGCATCGCATCGGTTTAGTTCGTGGGCCGTGTTGGAACATCGTTCCGGTGTTTGCGTTTTACGTTTTACAAATCTAAACCTAGTGCCTAATGAGCTAAAGATCATTTGAAATTTGGTAACTCTCACAACTACACAAACTTAAAATTTAGGCAATTTTAACTATTAAAAATTCGACCTTATTGCTTTAGCTATATGTTGTGCACCGTGCCATGTGCCGATGTGCACCGTTGTGTGATAACTACCAAAACATCGCAACGATGTCCATATTCGCTTCATCTCTTGCTATACTTATTTAAACTATCGTTGCAAGAACGAGAAGCGATGAATATCAACGAAGGTCATCGGTTAGTGGGCCGTTTTCAGTTTTGGGATATCGTTCCACAGTTTGCGTTATGCGTTTCGGTTTCGTTTTCGTACGTTGGTTAGGTAGGTATATGGTTTTGGTTGGATATGTGATAACGGTTTTATACTTAGGTTTATCGATATGGTATGATATTTGATAACATAACGTTATTAGTTACGTTTTGATATATCGGTCTCATGCCTAATTTACGGATTTTGATTTCTTTTTTTTTGCGGACTGGATACATTTGAAACCGTTTGTTTGATTTACCTACCACATTTGGGTGTATTTTATTTTTGTAATATCTACTTACTACAAGGGACATTCAGTGAAAAACCAAAGTAATTGTCATCCGCTAAATACATATTTTTTCGGGCTTCCGAAGTTCCAAAGGAAGCTTTATAGCTTCGCCATGTCCGTCTGATGTCTAAGTCAATTAGAATACAAGGTGGACTAAGACCTCCCCCTCGCACACCCCTTCAAGCACCGCGTTTTCCTTCAATAACCATTTTCATTGGCTATTGACTGCTCTCACCTAAATATTTTCGGAGACGAGTTTGACAATGTTCTATCTGATTGTCTTTATCGGCTAACAAAATGCATTTGAATTATGTATGTCATACTTACTGTGGAATTTTTCGTGAATTTTTCACATCGTTTTTTCGTTACTTCGACTATTTATTGGATAGATTTCAACTGTTTACTATTATTTTAGGGCGACAAACGGAAATACTTGGCATATCAATGTTATGTCCGCATGTAGCAAATAACAAAAATACCTCTACCTACTCCTATAAAAGTTACTTAAACAATGTTTTTTCAATTCCGAGAATTCCCGGGATTCCGGGAAATATTTTGCATATCCATGTTATGTCCGCATGTCGTAAGTAGCAAAAACAGCTCTACCTACTCCGACCTATTATCACAAAACCATGTGGTGTAAATTATGTTTGAAAAAAAAGACAGCTTGCAAAATAATTTATTAAAAGTCAACAAAGTCTCAAAGGTGATTGCGGAGCGCGGCGGTTGGCGTTCCCGACTCGGCCCGATCTTGGCGGCTTGGCAAGTGTCGTTGTGTGCGTGCTGTGGCTCGTGCGTACGAGCCCGTACTGTCACGTGAAAGAAGTATATATAATACAATAGCACTGATTAAGCAGGGTGTACGACGAGTAGGTAAGAGCGTTAATGACGGTGTTCACGGAACAATAGATAGAATAGATTAGAGGAAAGGTTGGAAACAATGGAAACGCTATCAATGGAACGCTAATGAAAATGCAGGCTCACCGGATATCAATTAGATATTAGTTAATTGATCTGCACATCTCCGGAACCGCGCATCCTACGTAAAAAAGACCGCAGATTCGTGATCAAAGCATGCCAAATCCTTCTAGGATCCGTCGAGCCACCGGTAGCCGACGAGGGCTAGTTTGTTCCAGTTCTGTCACGTGAGCCGGAACTGGTATAAACACACTACTTACAATGAACAAAATTCTACAGAAATTCGTCTATATGCTTATCGTTACATGGTACTTGTTCATATGATTTAGAAAAATGTATATACTTTCTAAAGATGCAGCACGGCAGAGCGTTCATGCTGCTAGCCTGGAGAGAGTGGGGTGGATCTTTATTAAGTGATAATTTTCCGTTTCTGCGTAGGAGTCCTTTTGGTAGAGACCACCATCTTACCTATTACTGCCGCCAAATAATAGTGCTTGCACTGCTGTATTCCGGTCTCAGGGGTAAAGGGAGCCAGTACAATTACAGGCTTGCCTTCAGTCTTCGGAGCGATAACACATTATTCGCCTTTTTTGTTTGCATGTTGTCTGCAGGTGTCCATGAACTGCAGTAGTCACTTACCATAAGGACTGTTAGCTCGTTTCTCAGCTTAGTCTAAAAAAACATGAGACCGACCATGGCTACGCCTCTACTACGGGAGGCATGGGTATACTATAACCTGCTTCGTATAAAATATGCTTTCCCTTTATATTTTTGTCGACAGTAAAGGAAGCCCATGATTTTAGAAGGACACGCCTTGATTTTCTTTTCCAAGTCATAGACTGTAATTTTGATTCAGGATATTAATGGTGAAGCCACGTTTAATCCGTTGCTATAAATCGGACCAAAAAAACGATCAGGATCACTCTTTTTTTTTTAGTAATGTTGCAATATTTGAAAAAACCTCGGTAATTATGCAGTCTGGTTTGTTTCTACGCATTGGTAAGCATTCCGAGTACCCAACTTTTGCTGCCTTTGATGGTCTTTCATCCCAAATGGCTCATGTAACATTTACATTGCACACTACAAGTCAGAACCTAAAACATTTTGTTGGATATTTAAACTATTTCTTCTGGTCACTCCTATCGTAAGAGTGAGGCTCATTTATTCTATGTGTTTCTCCACGTTTCAGTAGAATACGACGTAGCATTTACTACTAAAGATTTCCGTTGATAATATTTTTTTCAAACACAGATACTTAGTATTGGTCGCCCACGAATGAATTAAATACCATCCACTGCGCATGTACAATCAAGCAGAAAAATGAAAATTTTATTATGGCATTTTAATATGTAAAAAATCAAAGGTCGACATTATACACATCAGTCTCCACAAAAACGAAACGATATTTTTATATATCATCGTTAGGTTTTAATTGCTTCTAAATAATATATATTTTATGTACACTTAGTTAAAGAAATAAAATATTTTTTATTTGTATTTTTATATTTGGAATTGCTGTTTATACTATACTATGCGATAGCCTTCGATTATAGGGATAATCTTAAATGTAATAATTTGCAAAAAAATCACCTTGTAGTAAATAACAAAAAAATTACAACTTTATACAATATACTACGAACTACGCTATTTTAAATAGTCCAAAAATAATAAACAAAATCATAAATATTTGCACTCTATCTGCAAATATTATACATACAACAATATTTTTAAAAGTACACAAATAATCGAAAAATTTATAACAGGTAGTCTTTTCACTTTCGATATCGATAGTACACAAGACGAGACAAGAAGGTGCGCGGGCGACGGGACGCAGCGAGACTACGCGGGCGGTTTCGCTTCCCCGTACCTCACACCGCACCGTGCTGACACCTATTTATCGCTTCTGCGCAGTTTCCTTACTCGTAGCGAGAGCTATAACAGCTTGTAGTTGTATTTTTTTTATTTTCGCCAACACGCTACAGCAAACCGCAACCCGGTGACTTCTATATTTTAAAAATATAAGATATTCATCCTTCAGGTTTCAACAGATATTCTTTAACTTATCGTATTTAAATTTCCAGTTTGTACTGTAATAACACTTTTCTAACATTCCTGGTATGTTTTTTACTCAACATTCTCATAGTTTGTCTGTAAAGTATGCAGTGTTCATACAGTGGCACATTAAAAAAAATGTACTGTTTTCAGCTGGATGAATTGAAAGGTGAATGTGATAGATTACTAATGGTAAACCAACAAGAAACTTCCCGGGCCGCCCAGCTGGCTGACGAGTTGGAGGCAGAGAAGAGGCAGAGTCAGGCTCTACGCGAGCTTGTAGTAGAACTTAGGCAGCATAATCATCGAAATGGACTGGACTCCAGTATGCTTGAATGTGATGACCCTGACACTAGCGTGTCCTCTTTACAACGTAGTTTCTGTAAGAAATGTTGTCTTTTTTTATTATTTAGTTAATTTTTAGTGTGTGTTAGCACAAAGTTCTTGACTAGTAGGTATGTTTACTTGGGACAAATGGTCTGACTAGGTCCAACTTTAACGGGAGGTCAATCTAGGGATTGAGATCGGCTGGTCAGCGTTCGGGAGATCACACATCTCATCAGGTATACCTCAAAACTTAAAAACGAGATTGTATAACTAGTACATGTTCCAGTGATGACGTATGTATTGGAAACGTGGTCCTTCACTGCTAGCCGTATGAGGAAGTTCAAAGTCGCTCCACTAGCTATGTAGAGAGCTTTGCTTGGGGTTTCTATGTGTGATTAACTTAGAAATGAGGATACCAGAGTAACTGACATAGCTCAACGGATTAGTAAGCTGAAGTGGCGATGGGCCGGCGATATAGCTGTCGAACCGACAACCTATGGGGAAGAAAGGTTCTCGAGTGGCAGCCTCGTACCGGGAGGTGAAGTGTGGGGCTGCCCTCCACTAGGTGGAGTGACGACCTGGTAAGACATGCAGGAAGTTGATGGATGCAGGTGGCTCAGGATCGTGTTTTGTGGCAATCCTTGGGACTGTAATGATGATGATAGTGTGTGTATTCTCGCAATAGCTTAATTGATATCTACTAAGTCATAGTTATGCAAACAGAATCCTGCTGATAAAAAACTATTTTGGGACAATACGATGTTTGAAGCTTGGATTGATATTTAATAAAAATTAATTAAGTTTAGATATGTCAGTGATAAACCGTGCATTGGCGGCGTAAGAATATCCACTAGCCCACGTCACTTGGATGTCGTAAGAGGCGCCAGAGGGAAATTAAAACGGAAGATGGGCAGTATTCCTGATAACAACTCAAAATAATAAAAGAACTGCGGTTGCCAATCCTCCTGCCAGTCGTGGCAACTATAGCAAAATCTTCCCTGTGTGGCAATCTATTGGAGAATCTATGTTCAGCAGTGGACTTTTATATGAAAAAAAAAATGTTAAGAAAACGTCATGCTGGGCTTCTTGCTGGTTCTTCCCTGGACACAGGATTTTTCCGAATCAGTCCCTACTACTAATGACAAAAATAAACTAGAATAGTATAGAACCATTTTTTACTCAATATATTGTATGTAATACTTATTGAAAGTCATATTTTACCTATAAACACTTTAATATAATCCTTTCAAACGTAATTATAACGTGGCAGGAGTCACACTGCTGCCTTTTATGGCTGCCGTACCAATGGAGCCGGGGAACGACCGAGCTCGCACAGAATAATACCAGCTTAACATTATAATGCTACTGCATTTCATGTGGTCATGAGAACTGGAGACCATTTTACTAGTAACTCGGCATTCCATTTTCCGGTCTTTAGGGGGGGACAATACATCTCTATTTTCTCTAGGATTTTCGGTGTTAAAATACTACTTTGGACTAAGTTCTTGTTATTTAATTTTCAGCTGTCTGTAGTGAAGTGTGTGCAAATGTAGTAGAAGTTCAGTTAGGCGAAGAACGAGCAAAAAGTTTAGCTTTAAAACAGCAAATTCAAATGTTACAGGTAAATCTATTTTTTAATGTGTGTGTTTAAATTAGTACAAATAATGTCTGTAATGTAAGTCATTATAAATATCTCATTATGTTTGTAGGACCAAATTAATGAACAACTGCAAACTATCGAAAATTTTAAAGCAACTATTGCCGATAAAAATGATAATATATTCAATCTCAATCTTCGTATCAATGAAGAAATTGAAGAAAAAAATAATTTGAAGCATTACTTCGACTGTGAAGTTACTAAATTAAATAATTCAGTAAATGAATTGGAACAAAAACTCAAAGACGACAGTGAACACTCTAGGCGGATTATAGACAAAAAGATGCAAGAAATTCAAACTATACAAGAAGAAAAATTGTCTCTTCTTCAAAGCTTGTCAGATGAAACTACGAAATTAGAGAATATAATTAAAGACTTAAAGATTGAAATTGATGTAGAAAGGACATCAAAAATTAAAATGAGAGATGATTATGAAAATCACATAATGAAGTTAAAAGAAAAAGTCTTAAATAGAAACAACGAGTTGGTAGAATTACAAAACAATGTCTTACAGAAGAGCGAAATGATTGAACAGCTTAGCTTAGAATTAAGAAAAGAAAGAGAAATAAAAGATGAAACAGTTAATAAACACAATAATGACTTGGCATTTTTAAATGCACAGAAAATTAGTGTTGAAAATGACCTACAAAATAAATGTACAGAAGTTACAGAATTGTTAAAACAAATACGTCAACGAGATACTTTCATTGAAGACATGGCTAAAGACCTAAAATATGCTAAAGAGTCAGCTTCCAAGTTAATTGAAGACTGTAAAATTTTGGAAGAAATTAAGCAGACCTTACTTAAGGATATACAAAATCGTGAGAGCAGTGCTGAGAAAATGCGTAAAGAATTTGAAAATCTTACAAATAAGCACTGTGAAGAGAAAGATAAGCTTCAGTACAAATTTGACGAAATGTGTGCTATGGTTAATTCACTACAGACACAATTACAAGATGAAATTGATTTCAAAATGAGAATACAACATGAGCTTGAAAATGCACAGGGTGTGGTCACAAAGCTTTCAAATACAAATACAAAACTGCATTCGGAACTGACAGAAATGACTTCTAAATTGCAAGAAAATAATGGAATTCTCAAGGAAAAGGAATTATTTTTGAATGAAGAGATAGAAAAATACATCAGACTCAAACAAGAGTATGATCATGTTAAAGTTGAAT
Source organism: Parnassius smintheus behrii (assembly GCA_036936625.1). Taxonomy (NCBI): domain Eukaryota; kingdom Metazoa; phylum Arthropoda; class Insecta; order Lepidoptera; family Papilionidae; genus Parnassius; species Parnassius smintheus. Next base: position 2,916,487 of record JAUPFT010000023.1, read on the forward strand.
TGGATAAACTATCTAGTGATGTTGCCTTAAAAGATAAAACAATTCAGGAATGTGAAGATAAATTGCAAAAACTTAATAAATCATTACAGGAAGAAGTTTCTAATAAAGAAAAAATAATTGATTCATTGAAAGAAGATTTAAAACATGTCATTGCACAAAAAGAAACTCTTCAAGATTCTATTAAAACATTGAGCCTTGAGAACAACAAATTGGTTAAAAGTTTCAATGAAAAATGTAGTTATATATCACTATTAGAATCGGAACGCGAAACTTTATCACAAAAAATGGAAGAAAAAGGAGCAAGTAAGTATATTGTTGTTATTAAATGGTAACATTTAAATAAAAAATTTAAAACTTAATATAATCATATTAAGTAATATACCTACCCTCATTGTTTATATGTTGTGTCTACTACAAGGCACCTTAGCTTCAGAAAAGTGTTAGGCTGACAAAATCAATCCATCAAGTTCAAAAGTGTAGTTTGGCTCTTAATATGGTTTTCAATTTCTTAAATGTATATTTCTTAGACATATTTTTGGATTTTTTTTCTTTAACAAAATGTAAATTAAGTTTTAAAGCTCATGTTTACTAAGGATATTATCGACAAACACTTGAATTATATCCATTTATTTCAGCCATTCATATGTTGGAACAAAAGCTGAATGATAAAATGTTAGCTTTCGTGCAAATTGAAGATAATTTTAGGATTGAAATATCGAAACTTGTTACAAAAGTAAGTGAAACTGAAAAAATGCTAAAAGAAGTTAGAACACAGTCAGATAGCATAATTGAAAACAATGAATCACGGATACAAAAACTTAATGGTGATATCTTTAAGTTACAAGGCCAAATTGAGGCTAGTGCAAAAGAAAAAACTAAACTTGAGAGCGAGAAAGAAAGATTAGAGCAGAAATTAGAAGAACTAACTTTATACAACAGTAACATCGTAAGGGAATGTCAAGACAATTGTAAAACTTTGGAAAAACACCTTGAAAATCTAAAGTATGAAATAGTTGTCAAAGATAAAGAAATAAATGATTTAACTAGAAAAAACATTATATTATCTTCTTCTATTACGGAAAAAGAAAAAGGTAAAATTTATTCTATGGCAAATTAACATTTTTGTTTCTTACATTTGATCATCATTGAGTTTGCGACTGATCCTGCTTACTAATTAGGGCCTTTTGATTAAAACTACTTTTACGGATTTTATCGCGTTTATTTTTACTTTTTATTTTTAATTCCGACGTTTCGGGCGCTTTCCAGCACCCATGGTCACGGGGGACTGAGATAACTGACGTCCCGATGTCATTGTTAAACCCGGAGTACCTTCAGCTTTTTTAACCTATACTATTAAACGAGCAATTCTTGTATATATATATATATATATATATATATATATATATATATATATATATATATATATATATATATATATATATATAATCGGGATCTCGGAAACGGCTCCAACGATTTTCATAAAATTTAGTGTCCAGGGAGTTTCGGGGATAATAAATCGATCTAGCTAGGATTTATTTTTAGAAAATGTCTTTTTGTCCGTGTTTTTAGGCAACGAAAAAATGCTACAATATCGTTAGAATAAGAAGGTAAATTTTGACGGATTGTAAGTGATTATAAATAGCTTAATTGGTATAACGGTCGGTCACAGAATCTTAAAACCCCGGTTCGAGCCCACACCGACGACCGACTTTTTTTAATTTTTTTTTTCATGTTCCTTTCTTTTTTGAGAAAATCTATTTTTTTTGAGCCCTTTTTTAGTATTTTTTAAAACACGAAAATTTAAATTAAACTAATTGCACTCATGATTTTTTATTCAAAAACCAGTTCAGTTTTTTCTATTATGTCGCTAAGATCAAAAAATATTATTCTTATTTCATTAGTATGTAATTTGTACATATCTAAATATAATTTCCATAACACACGAATTAAAAAAAAAACCGAGCGAAAAATACCGAGCAAAGCTCGGTCAACCGGGTACTTATTGTTTATGGTCCGATATAATTAAAAAAGCTGAAGGTACTCCGGGTTTAACAATGACATCGGGACGTCAGTTATCTCAGTCCCCCGTGACCATGGGTGCTGGAAAGCGCCCGAAACGTCGGAATTAAAAATAAAAAGTAAAAATAAACGCGATAAAATCCGTAAAAGTAGTTTTAATCATGTGCAATGTTCGCGTAAATATAAGAAATCATTAGGGCCTTTTATTAAATAGCATTTTGAACCACATCATATTTTACAGAAATATTAAGTTTGATCACGCTAATACGTAACATTAAATAAACTTTTTTTTAATGAGGATAGTTACGAATCTCATAAATATTTTATATTGTATTTAATGATTCCTGAGCGACGTAAATTATCAACTCTCTTTTAAAGATGTCTTTTAATAATTTAAGAGATACATAGATGGATGCATGCAGTAGATAAATGCTTATTTTAGGTAATGAGATTTTTCCATAAACAAATTTTAGACATTAAATAAAACACATTTAGTTAATTTATATTATATTTATTTTAAACACTATATGTACTTTATACATCGGTGATAATTATCTTAAATACATTACCTAACATCCCAATGAAAAACTACATTTGAAACACTGACAATTAATTCTACAAATGTAAAAGACTCAAGAATCTAGAGATCTACTAAGTCGTCGTTAAATCTTGTCTAAGCTTTATGGTTCAGTTCTATATTCTAATATCCCGGGTTTGAATCCCAGGTTGGGCCATAAATAAATCAGTTATTGAGTTTTTTCATTAATAAATTCTCAGCAGCTGCTTGGAGTCAGGAAGTTGGCGGTGTCTCAGCCCAACGTAAAGCCGTTAGTCCTACGCCTGGTCTTTCTCTAGATTTACCGTTACATCGGGCCGTGAGAGTAAGGGAATAGAGAGTGCACCTGTGCTTGCGCATACACTTGGGCACTATAATCCTGTCCTGCGCCGATGGCTAGCTGCAGTCTGAGGGCATTATTAATTATTATATTCTATTAATGTACCTTTAAAAACATACATATATATTTTGTAAAACTAATTTGAAATTATGATGAGCAACAATTTGATATAAGTTTGATTTAACTTCAGAACTATCCATCTTACAAGATTCAAATCAAGAGTGGCAAACAAAAAAGGATATTATGGATGAATATTTAAAGAATGAAAAAGATAGACTGCACACGATGCTGGAAGAACAAATAAATAAAAACAAAGAAATCGAAGAAGAGTTAAAAGTTAAAGCACAAACAATATGTAGACTAGAAGAAAAACTTAAGGCTTTTGAAAGTATTATCGGAACATTAGAAAAAGAAAAAGAAAATTATTTAACTATTTTGGCTAAGCTAGAAAAACAACAAAATGAAATTGAAAATGAGAAGACATGTTTGGAAAGAGAAAGAGAAAGATTAATCATAGAAAGAAATGAAGTACAATCAAAGTTTGTAACACTAAAGAAGGAATTTGGTGATGTAGAAAGTGAAATGATTAAATTGAAAGAAGAAAAATTTGAATTATTACATGTAATTGAAAAAAATAAGTCTGGTATGTAAAGTTTGCTAATACTTATATCTTATAAATAACTCATTTTGGTTTTAATTAATATAAATTTAAATTTGGTTGGAATTAATCGTTGCAATTATATCTTGAGTAACTTTGGTACAAGATTTGAGATTTTGTTAACTATACCATTTTGCTTTAAATAATTTGTTTAATAACAAAAAAAAAATGTTCGGCTTGATATTTTTCCTTTAGTTTTCTTGATATAATCTTGTGATCTTTTTCGTTGTGAACTTTACCATAGTCGTCACATAAAAGTTCTTTGTCATCCATTTTTAAGAATAATTGGTGTATTACTGAATTACCCGATTGATGGAGAATATTTTTTATGTTATTGTACTTGATTGTATTTAAACTCATTTTGGTTTAAAAGTAAGAAGAATTAATAGTTGCAATTATATCTTGAGTAACTTTGGTACAAGATTTGAGATTTTGTTAACTATACCATTTTGCTTTAAATAATTTGTTTAATAACAAAAAAAATGTTCGGCTTGATATTTTTCCTTTAGTTTTCTTGATATAATCTTGTGATCTTTTTCGTTGTGAACTTTACCATAGTCGTCACATAAAAATTCTTTGTCATCCATTTTTAAGAATAATTGATGTATTACTGAATTACCCGATTGATGGAGAATATTTTTTATGTTATTGTACTTGATTGTATTTATATAATATTGGATGTCTACAATTTCCTGTCGTATACTATTAGTTAGTACTGGTAATGATTTACTACTATTAATTATAAATATTCAAAGTCAATTTTTTTGTTACAGTAATGTCTGAAATGGAGAAGAATATTCAAAGTGGGTTAAATGATAAAGAAGAACTTTGTCATGCATTAACAGTTGAGAAATCTAAACTCAGCACTGAATGTACTTTATTGCAAGAACAACAATTGAAAGATGCAGAAAAAATAGAAAAACTATCAAAAGAATTAAATGAATATCAGCAAGAGTTGAATACATACAGTAATAGGATCCAATACTTCGAAAAGGCGAAAACCGAACAAGACATTTTGATTACAACTATGGAACAGCAAATGAATTGTCTTGAAATTGAAAAAGAGCAATTAATTAATGAGAAAATAAATTATTTGAACGAAATTACTAAACTAGAAGAAGAAATGGAAGTGTTAAAAAATACCGAAATACCCAAGCTGAAAGAAGAGAACCTGCATTTGACTAAGATAATTGAAGAAAATAAAATAGGTATTTTTATTTTTTATGTTATAATAAAACAGTAAAAATGAGTAGTAAATTGAATATTTTATAAAAATTTGTGTTGGGGCTACACAGTGATACAGGGTTATTTTGCAATAATGCTCAAATTTACCGAGAAGATTTAGATATTATGTGGAGGATCATGCACCTTCCCTGTTGGACCTTCTGCTAACTTCTCACCCGGACGGATATCAGATTTCCGTCGACGCCCCTTTAGGCTCCTCGGACCATTGTCTTGTCCGGAGTGTGGTGCCACTCACGCTGAAATCGCGGTTGCATTATGCAGGCTGCCGCCGTGTTTGGCACTATAGGTCAGCCGATTGGGATGGGATGCGGTCTTTCTTTGCATCCTACCCTTGGGGGCGGGTTTGCTTCTCGCCGGACGATCCCAACGTTGCGGATTCTGTCGCTGATGTATCTGAGAGAGCGTGGTTTTTCACCGATCGAACCGACCCATTTATATTACAACCATAATAGAGCTGTTGTATTTCTTTACCGCGTAAATAAATTCAGGGTATGGAACTTTTTATTCCTTCCTCTGTGGTGCCCATTGGAGGCAAATCTCAGCCATAGTTTGGTCGCTCCTGTAAAATAGCATCATGCTATAAGCAGGAGTGCTACCGAGCCTGGGCTGACGAATCAGCGTCCCGGGATGTAAACACCAGCGCTCTAAAAAAGAAGGATAATTCCGCCTCTAGGTCCTTCAAAAGAGTCATTGCCAAGGCAAAGTCAGAGCACATAGGCAGAATTGGCAAGAAACTAGTTCGCCTTCCTTCTGGAACCCGTGCATTCTGGTCTCTCGCCAAGGCTGTCCAGGGGAATTTCTGTCAGCCATCTCTTCCATCTCTGCACAGGGAGGACGACTCACTGGCCCATACCGCAAAGGAGAAAGCCGATCTTCTAGGCTCTTTCTTTGCGTTTAACTCGACTCTCGATGACGGGGGGAGTACGCCGCCGACCATCCCGTGGTGTGAGTGCTCCATGCCGGAAGTGCAGTTCACACAGCGCTCGGTTCGCAAAGCACTCCTCTCCCTGGACATATACAAGTCGAGTGGGCCTGACGGAATCCCCCCAATTGTGCTGAAGACGTGTGCTCCAGAGTTGGCACCGGTTTTAACGCGTCTTTTCCGGTACTCCTACTCCCTAGGCGTAGTCCCAAAATCATGGAAGACGGCTTTCGTCCACCCGATCCCTAAAAAAGGCGACCGCTCAGACCCGTCCAACTACAGGCCTATCGCCATCACCTCCTTGTTCTCCAAAACAATGGAGTTCATTGTAAACTGCCAGCTCATGAGGTACCTTGAGGATCACCAGCTGATTAGTGACCGCCAATACGGTTTTCGCCGTGTTCGGTCAGCTGGTGATCTTCTGGTCTACCTAACTCACAGATGGGCGGAGGCAGTAGAGTCCAAGGGGGATGCATTGGCCGTTAGTTTGGACATTGCGAAGGCCTTCGATCGGGTTTGGCACAAAGCGCTTCTTTCGAAGCTCCCTTCCTATGGGCTTCCCGAGAAATTGTGCGATTGGATCACCATCTTTCTTGCAGATCGGAGCATCAAGGTCGTTGTAGACGGTGCAAGCTCCGATTGCAAGCCTATTAATGCTGGTGTTCCACAGGGCTGCGTGCTATCGCCAACGCTGTTTCTTCTGTATATCAATGATATGTTGCAAACCCGTAACATTCATTGCTATGCAGATGACAGCACTGGTGATGCTCTTTACACCGGTCAAGCCAATATTTCTCGGGTAAACGTCTCCGAGTGCCGGAACAAACTTGTGTCTGAAGTCGAGTCTTTGCTGAACAGAGTCTCGGATTGGGGGCGACTAAATCTAGTCCAGTTTAACCCCCAGAAGACACAAGTTTGCGCGTTAACCGCTAAAAAGAACCCCTTTGTCGTATCCCCTCAGTTTAAAGGCACTCCCCTTGTTGCCTCAGCCAGTATCGGAATCCTCGGCGTCAACATATCGAGTGACGTGCAGTTTCGTGGTCACTTGGAAGGGAAGGCCAAATTGGCCTCTAAAAAGCTTGGTGTGCTCAGCAGATCGGGACGGTGTTTCATGCCGGCACACCGTCTGCAACTTTACAAGGCGCAGGTTCGGCCGCACATGGAATACTGTTCCCATCTCTGGGCTGGGGCTCCCCAGTACCAGCTCCTTCCACTTGACTGCATCCAGCGCAGAGCGGCTCGAATCGTCGACGACCGAGTGCTTTCCGATCGGCTCGATTCACTGGCACTGCGAAGAGATGTTGCATCCCTTTACATTTTCTTTCGCTTATGCCATGGAGAGTGCTCTGAGGAATTGTTCGGATTAATCCCAGCCGCCAAATTTCGTGACCGCACTACGCGGCAAACGTCCCGATACCATCCACACCATCTGGATGCTTGGCGGTCCACCACTGTACGTTTCAAAAGGAGTTTTCTTCCGCGTACAACCTCTCTGTGGAATAGTTTACCACCGGCGATTTTTCCGGACCGATACGACCGATAATATAACGATATATAACGATAGAAAGGAGTAAGCTCTTTTCTTGAAGGTCCCCAACCTTCAAGAAAAGAGCTTACTCCTTTCTAAAGGGCCGGCAACGCACTTGCAATTCCCCTGGTGTTGCGGTTGATCATGGGCGGCGGTAGTCACTTAACATCAGGTGAGCCGCATGCTCGTTTGCCCCCTCTTCTATAAAAAAAAAGGTGAAGGGTGAAGAAAAATTCATTAAAATTTTAAACATTCTGTACTTTTTATCTTTTAAATTCAGAATGATTGGTAATGCATTATTTTAACTAATTGTAATTCATAAATATTGTTACGAGCTTAGGGTTCGTGACAATAAAAACTGCCGATTAAATTATCAAAATTGACACTTTAATTATCGACAGCAATGAAAACTTAAAATACACTAATAATTAATCACACTTAACACTTTAGTTCACTTTATTTCGCTCCGAAGTCTTCGCTTGTGTCGCAAATTCAATACTACTCGGTCGCGGCCCATATAGCTTTATATAGTCCTTTTCCACCGAAACATCTAGAATGTTCCAGAAAATACCGGACCCGATTGACTAGATGTAGAGAATTCGAGTGTGGAGTTTTCTAGAAAGTTCTTCTATTCGATACTAGTTGGCGCTGGAGGTGGAAAGTTCTAGTATGGCATTTTCTAGAAAGCTCTCCTCGCTCTGCTACCCGATACTAGATGGCGCTAGGGGCATTACCAGGCATCAACTGTGGCGCGCAACAATATCTAACGCCTACATTTTACTACGCATGCACACATTCGTAAGGGTTGCTCGGTCAGTTAAAACGTTGTGAAGTGAATCGCACGCAGAGGAGCGCGCGTACGCGTACTTGTTGCCCATAAATCACATTCAATTTGGGATAATTTGAAGCTTTATTTAATTGATTTTCAAAAAACAAAAAAGACCTTAACAGTACACATTACACACACACAGTACGGTAGTAAACCTATTTTTTCAAAGTAGTAGTATTTCAAAGTACACATACAAGAGCATTCAAGTCATGGCAGTTGTGACTAGTATTTATACAATATCTTATACTATTATGCAATAATATATATCGGTGAAATATTTTTATTGTTGTAATTTTTTCTTCCCTTACAGCTATAGATGATCTAGAAAAGCGCTTAGAACACGAATTGGAACAAAATGATAAACTGCGCCAAAATTATGATTCCGATAAAATAAACGTTTTGAGTAAATGCGATTCTCTACAAAAAAATATTGATAAAATGGGGCAGGAACTTCAAAATCGAAATATCCAAATGAAAGAGCTCAAAGGCGAATTAGAAGTATATATTTCTAAGGCTAATACATTCGAAGAAGAGCTGAAACAGAGCAAAAGGGAGTTTATCGAAATTAATGAAGAAAAGGATATAAAGTTGCAGGATTTAACAAAAGATTTGGAAAGTGAAAGGACAATAATATTACAATACAAAAAAGAAATTGAATCCAAAGACGATATAATTTCTGATTTGAAACATCAGTTGGGTGAAATTGAGACAGTAAAGAAAGAATTAGAAACTTTGAGAATAGAAAAGGAAGAGTTTATTGAAACTTTAAGAAGAAAAGAGGAAGGTAAGAATTTGTCTTTTGTTTTGTCTATTTACTACTATTAATTATAAATATTCAAAGTCAATTTTTTTGTTACAGTAATGTCTGAAATGGAGAAGAATATTCAAAGTGGGTTAAATGATAAAGAAGAACTTTGTCATGCATTAACAGTTGAGAAATCTAAACTCAGCACTGAATGTACTTTATTGCAAGAACAACAATTGAAAGATGCAGAAAAAATAGAAAAACTATCAAAAGAATTAAACGAATATCAGCAAGAGTTGAATACATACAGTAATAGGATCCAATACTTAGAAAAGGCGAAAACCGAACAAGACAGTGTTATTACAAATATGGAACAACAAAAGCATTGTCTTGAAATTGAAAAAGAGCAATTAATGAATGAGAAAATAAATTATTTGAACGATATTACTAAACTGGAAGAAGAAATGGAAGTGTTGAAAAATACCGAAATACCTAAGCTGAAAGAAGAGAACCTATGTTTGACTAACATAATTGAAGAAAATAAAATAGGTATTTTTATTTTTTATATGTTATAATAATACAGTAAAAATGAGTAGTAAATTGAATATTTTGTAAAATTTGTGTTGGGGCTATACAGTGATACAGGGTTATTTTGCAATAATCCTCAAATTTACCGAGAAGGTTTAGAGTAAGTAGTATAGGTGAATGGTGAAGAAAAATTCATTAAAATTTTAAACATTTTGTCCTTTTTATCTTTTACATTCAAAATGCGTGGTAATGCATTATTTTAACTGATTGTAATTCATAAATATCTAACGCCCACTATTTGATTTTCAAAACACAAAAAAAGACCTTAACAGTACACAGTACACACACAGTACAGTAGTAAACCTATTTTTTCAAAGTAGTAGTATTTCAAAGTACACATACAAGAGCATTCGAGTCATAGCAGTTATGACTAGTATTTATACAATATACTATTACGCAGTGATATATATCGGTGAAATATTTTTATTGTTATTATTTTTTCTTCCCTTACAGCTATAGATGATCTGGAAAAGCGCTTAGAACACGAATTGGGACAAAATGATAAACTGCGCCAAAATTATGATTCCGATAAAATAAACGTTTTGAGTAAATGTGATTCTCTACAAAAAAATATTGATAAAATGGGGCAGGAACTTCAAAATCGAAATATCCAAATGAAAGAGCTCAAAGGCGAATTAGAAGTATATATTTCTAAGGCTAATACATTCGAAGAAGAGCTGAAACAGAGCAAAAGGGAGTTTATCGAAATTAATGAAGAAAGGGATATAAAGTTGCAAGATTTAACAAAAGATTTGGAAAGTGAAAGGACAATAACATTACAATACAAAAAAGAAATTGAATCCAAAGACGATATAATTTCTGATTTGAAACAACAGTTGGGTGAAATTGAGACAGTAAAGAAAGAATTAGAAACTTTGAGAATAGAAAAGGAAGAGTTTACTGAAACTTTAAGAAGAAAAGAGGAAGGTAAGATTTGTCTTTCGTTTGGAAAATAGATACTGTTTCTTATATATTATACTTATTGACAGTTACTTTTATGTTTAATTTGTCTCTGGTTGGGAAAATACAGTGGACTTGTGATAAGCTGTACTGATGATTTCGATGATTTATTTTAATTTCAATTAACCGCATATAATGTCTACACATTTATTTTAAGGATAAAGATACATTTATTGCATAACTGTGTACAATATGACCTTAGTACAAAAACATATAGTTTTACGCTCAACAGCATATCCAACATAGGTAAACCTATGTTGGATATGCAACAATTAAGAAAATAAATTATAATTTACTACTTACTAACATTATTATAATTTTTTTCAAAACTCATTAAGATTGTAAAAATGAAATAAATTAATAAAATAAAATAATTTTAAATTTTTATATATTTATTACATTCGATAAAAATTGAAGAAATGAAAAGGTGATTAACACACATAGACATATTGATAGTTAACGAAGTTCAACTTTAAAATAATGTTTATAAATTCAATGTATAGTATTCACGTAAATATCAGAAATCATGACTTCTACTGCTGAGTTCTAGGCTGTATTACTTTTGTGCAAAAGCACAAATTGTTGGTTTTCGGGTTTGGTTGCTTATTACTGCATTCCAGCTTATTACATATCTTATAGCACAATGATAACAATGAACATGGGTAGGATGGAACGAAAGAGTGCTTTTTTGTGTGTGACAGGACAATATTATCCCTTTTTTTTTCGGGGACGCGTTCGCACGCATCGGCTGCCCCAGCCCCTTCTCGGAAATCTTCCCCTCCCCCCACTCCCACCTCCCGCGGCCCCCCCACCTCTGCATCAACGCTGCAGCTCCGTCAGAGTCGCGAAGGATAGGGCGACATCTGCATTGCCATACTAACACTCCTCTTCCTCTGCGACTTCATCTCGGCTATAGAGGGAGTATAGGGGATAACACTCTCGCCAACACATCCTAAGTGAGCTCAAAGCCAAGCACACTCGGTGTTGCACCAAGCACCTCGGGCCAGCCCTTGACCTCTAACTTGCCATGTGCGTTCCTCTTATTTCACCGTGGGTGATCAAGCCACGGCTACTGAGCCCCATCGCAAAGACAAGTCGGGATTTCGTCCGGGGACGACGACAGTAATATCCTACACAGTTAAAAGCACCCCATTAGCCGGATATCGCCGTGCTTTAAAACGATTTGAATTACTTTACTTTTGTACTGTTGTTAAATGAAATGATTGAAATTTTCCAGAATGTACTTTATTGCAAAGTGAAAATGATGAATGGAAAATCAAAAAAGATATGTTAGAAGCAGAATTTAAACGTGAAAAGAATGCTCTACAACATGCACTTAAACTTCAAATGGAAAATAATCAAAAACTAGAAAGTGATTTACAGCTAAAAGGAGAATATTTGAAGGAAATTGAAGAGAAATTGAAACTCCATGATATTACTATAAATGAATTAAAAAGTTGTAATAGTGTTCAAGATAAACTTGTTTTAGATTTGGAGAAGGAAAAGATTAAATTAAAGGACGAAAACGAGGCACTTGAAAGTGAAAAATGTATCTTGGTTCAAAAGAAAAATGAATACATGACAAAATTAAATAAATTGCAGACCGAGTTTGACATACTCAAAAACGAAGAACTGACTAAATTAAAGGAAGAAAACTTGCAATTGACCAGTATTGTAGAAAACAACAAAACTGGTAAGTTTTGCATATTAATTTGTTTTACTCTTGATTAATTTATTGACTAAGTTATTGATCAACGATGTTGATAAGCTTTCATTATTTTTAGTGATATCTACTTTGGAAAGGCTTATAAAGAAGGAATTAGAACAGAACGAAGTTTTACGTAAGGACTTTAGTTTGGAAAAGTTGGAACTTGTTCAAAAATGTAAATTTTTGCAAGAAAATCACACAAAAGTAGAACAAGAACTTGAAAAGAGAAATACTGAAATTAATGCACTAAAAGAAGAAATAAGAGTAGTGACATTAGAAGCTAAGGGCCGTGAAGAAAATTTAAGATATAATAATGAACAATTGACAAAAATAATAGAAGAAAAAGATGCAACTATACTTCAAATGAATGAAGTATTATTAAAAGAAAAAATATTTAGAGAAGAATATCAAAAGCAAATAGAATTAAAAGAAAACAACATTTACGAATTGCAACAGAAATTGAAGGGACTTGAAGATGAGGTGGATGTTTTAAGAACTGAAAATAAACAGTTGTTTAAACATGTCAAACAAATCGAATCAAGTGAGTAACAAATATATTTAATGAATTAATGCTGAACCAAATTTAATTTTAAGTGCTGTGTTTCAATAATCTTATTTGTTATAATGTATATATTTTGTCTAGTTTATATCCTTCTAGATATGCTTAAATTTTGAAATAAATTCAAGTAATATATTAAGTATATAATTTTCAGATGCTGCTTCTAGCCAGGAAAAATCTCAAAATCAACAGTGTTGTAGCCAAGCCGAGAAATATCAATGTGATCTTCACTCTAAGGTAGACACCACATCTTCCACAAATCACACTCATTCATCCGTGGAGAGCAACAAAACCATATCAGATTTAGAGAAAATATTGAATGATAAAAATAGAACAATAACTACTCTGCAGACTGACATTGCGTTTTTGAAGTCATTGATGGCAGAATCGGAAAATAAAGTCTTAGATGTGTCTAAAGAGTTGGAAATAAGCAAAGAGAACTGTCAACAACTGTCAAATCAACTCAAGAAAATCGTCTATCAAAAGAACGAAGAAATAAGTGAACTCAAAAAGCAGGTATCCAAAATGAGCGCTACGGAAAATCGCGCCAGCCAAATAATTAGAGTGTCTGCTAAGTATCAGGAAATAATTCTAAAGCGAATCGCCGAAATTAAATGCAATACTGTTTTAAAAGAGTTGACGAACTTCGGTAACACGGCTAACTGTGACAATGAATTGAAACGCAGTTTAAACGCGGGTACTATCACAATGGAGGACTTGGAGAACTTCCTGGAGACAACTGATAGGCATTTAAGGCGATGCTCAGAGAAGCGAATCGCTTTGCAAAAGGAAAGGGACAGATTGGTCGAGGTGAATAGAATAAACGAATCAGAAATAATCAACATTAAGAAGTTTTTAACTGAGTTATCTGTTAGTGTAAAAACTTTCAACTCCGTTAAAGATGTCTACACACAAAAGTTGAGCAGGGTCGTGTCCATACAAAGGACTGTAAGGCGGGAGGTACTGAGTATGGAGGGTCGTTTGACCGATTCGACAATGTGTAAGCTTGAGAGAGCTTATGCGGCGGTCTTGCAGGATCTTGTCGAATGCACTATGAATCTTGAAAGATGGGTGGAGAGGAGTATAGGCAGAGCGATATCTGCCGAGAAAATTAAACAAGCGTTCACGAGTGAAAATGAGCGCGCTTCGCTCGCCCCCTCCACTTTCCAGAACGCGAGTCTGGAAGTACAAATGGACGAGTTGGAAAAATCCTTCCATAAGATTTTAGAAGAAGTTGCGCGCGCACAGAGAGGGGATGGAGCTAAGGACGCGCAATCTCTGACCGTGCAGGAACTCCGCACCGAATACGAGGACAAACTCACCAGGATGAAAGCTAAAATGGTCAGTATTCTACCCATACTGTTCTTGATATTTATCTATCAGGTGGTGTGGTGGTTGTATCTGCAAATGGATTACTGAATGGTGTGGCTTTTGAACAATGACAGTTATGACTTGTAAAGTCAATTATTTATTCAATAAATTATGTTTTAATGGATACTTTTTGTTTTATTTCACTTTCTATTGGTTACACGTGTTCCAGTTAAGCTTTTTTTGGTGTTCATTAAAACATAGCTGTGTGGTAGTGTAGTTGCGTATCGTATGCTAATATAGTTTACAAATGTTTTGAGACGTCGATTCTTTCGCAAAAGGTAATAAGCACTTTTGAATAATGCATGCGCATGATTTTTTTTGTGTTCAAGATGCTCTTAATTTTCTAATATACAATTTTTCGGCAGTATAGTTAATTTAATATGTTCTATTTACAGAAGGAGTTATATTACGAGCAGATAGATATTTTTAAAGCGAAACAGAGGGAGGAGATAATTATGCTCGAACAGGAGTTGCAAAAGACTCGCGATAAGTTAGAGGAGTCAAGTAAAGCTTATGAGGAACATATCCGGTCATTATTGATTGAGTTATGGAAGTTGGGAGAGAAGTTTTTAAACAAACAAGACGAAGCAGAATGGCTGAAACGTAAACAGCGCTCAGAGTCACTCATGTCTCTACAGCATGTGCACTCGGTATGAATCATAGATTTGGAATTTTGGCTTTATTTTTTTCAATCTTATGTTTAAACGTCTAATTAAACCCTATCCCCTTAAAATTCCCATGCGGTCGCACGCGTCCGTCAAATCCCGAGCGGTCGCATGCGACCACACCCACCCACAGCACTTTAAACCATTAAAAGTTATATTTAGAGACTACTTTAATGATTTCTTATATTTACGCGAACACTACACATTGAAATAATACTAGTTTTAACGGAATTTATCGCGTATATTTAACTTTTTTACCCGACGTTTCGAGAGCTTTACAGCACCCATGGTCACGGGAAGGACTGAGATGTTCAACGTCCAGCTGTCATAGTTAACCGCGGTTACCATAGATTAAAATTTTAACTTTTGTTCCGATCTACACAGTATGAGCTTATGGTATCATGGAGTCTTGCAGTTGTATGCTTGGGTTGGGATTTAATTTTATTTATTATAGGATCCCAAGCAGATGGTAGCACCCAGCCATCTTCTCTATTGAAATTAGGATGTTTTTTGATTTCAATAGCCTCGCGAATCATCCTTGGAAGGAATCGGTGTTCTTTAGCGAGGATTTGTGGTCTATCAAATCTGATGTAGTGACGGGGGCGATCTTGTACATGTTCACAGACTGCAGACTTCCAGGAGCGTCGATTCTTCACATCAGCTATATGTTCTTTGACGCGGGTTTTAATTGATCTTTTAGTTTGTCCTATGTAGGAGAGACCACACTCACAATCAAGCTTGTACACTCCTGCATCTTGCAGAGGGACGTTACACTTGACTGATAGTAAAAACTGACCAATCTTCTTCGGCGGCTTGAAGTATGTTTTGATGGAAGCGCGCTTCAAGATGTAGCCAATCTTGTCAGTGACTCCTCTAACATATGGCAGTACAGCAGGTACACGCTCGACTGTGGCCGGCTTCACTCGTTCTCTGTGACATGGGCGTGGGACCCGAAGTTTGTTGTTTGATATGATGTTTGATATTGATCGTGACAGGTAGAATCCTGATAACACCTTGAGCCATACTGTGTATAGAAAAAAGACCCATACAGATAGATATTTAAACGGTGATTCTCACCACCATCCTTCACAGTTAGCTACCGTGGGTAAATCTTTGTTTCAGAGAGCACGAGGGATCTGTGACAGTAAACACCTGGCTGCCGAGCTCCAACATGTCAAGCAAGTTTTGCATGACAACAAGCTTCGGGTCCCACGCCCATGTCACAGAGAACGAGTGAAGCCGGCCACAGTCGAGCGTGTACCTGCTGTACTGCCATATGTTAGAGGAGTCACTGACAAGATTGGCTACATCTTGAAGCGCGCTTCCATCAAAACATACTTCAAGCCGCCGAAGAAGATTGGTCAGTTTTTACCATCAGTCAAGTGTAACGTCCCTCTGCAAGATGCAGGAGTGTACAAGCTTGATTGTGAGTGTGGTCTCTCCTACATAGGACAAACTAAAAGATCAATTAAAACCCGCGTCAAAGAACATATAGCTGATGTGAAGAATCGACGCTCCGGGAAGTCTGCAGTCTGTGAACATGTACAAGATCGCCCCCGTCACTACATCAGATTTGATAGACCACAAATCCTCGCTAAAGAACACCGATTCCTTTCAAGGATGATTCGCGAGGCTATTGAAATCAAAAAACATCCTAATTTCAATAGAGAAGATGGCTGGGTGCTACCATCTGCTTGGGATCCTATAATAAATAAAATTAAATCCCAACCCAAGCATACAACTGCAAGACTCCATGATACCATAAGCTCATACTGTGTAGATCGGAACAAAAGTTAAAATTTTAATCTATGGTAACCGCGGTTAACTATGACAGCTGGACGTTGAACATCTCAGTCCTTCCCGTGACCATGGGTGCTGTAAAGCTCTCGAAACGTCGGGTAAAAAAGTTAAATATACGCGATAAATTCCGTTAAAACTAGTATTATTTCAATGTAGAGACTACTTTTCTGTGAAGAAGTTTGGCATTATAAAATCTATACAAAATTCTCTATATAAAAGTCCGGTTTTACTTCATTATAAAAAGACTTGTATTTTGATAACAAATACAAAACATACCAAGAGAATGTCGGCAGCGTAAAATCACAATTATTTCAATATATATTACTCGAAATTATTTACGCAAAGAGATAAATTATATTCACACAAAAACTTTCATTACAATTTTATAATAAAACACTATACTAAAACACTAATAAAACACTAGATAAGTCCAAAAATCAACACAATAACATTCACGTGAAAATGGCGTACGAAATGAACGTAGATTATGAATAAATATCCATAATATAACTGTTTTTTATTGCACTAGAGGATAGAAAATTTCATATTAATTCTATAATGCCAAACTTCTTCATAGATTAATAGTCCTTAAATATAAGTTTTAATGGTTTAAAGTGCTGTGGGTGTGCGTGGTCAAATCCGACTGTTTGAATTTTGACGGAATAGCGCCGCGGTCAAATTCGACCGCTTAGAGATTGAAGGGTTAAAATATGGACTGTATAGTGTAAGAATAGGTACTGGATCTCCACAGCGTAAGAAGCGACACTGGAAAACAGAACTCAAACGAATAAACCAGCAGAAGATGAGCAGCATCGTTTTCTTAATAGCAGATATAGAATAAGGAAGTGGAGTTGCCAACTTGGCGGCCGAGCGTGGCAACTGTGGCAAATATTGTGGATATTACGAGGCAATCTATGAGGAGGCCTATGTTTAGACAGTAGACATTTAATTAACTTTGACGATGATAATAATAACGATTTAAAATAAACTCCGATGGCTTAGAGCTTCTTCGTAATACGAGTTTATAATATTTTGTTTATTATGTGTATAATGATTTGTTGATTGTCAGAGTGGTCTCGTTGCTCAGCCTGAAGTGTCGTCAAGGGCATCTGATACTCATTCCTTGCGGTCTCTTCCAGTGAATATAAACAAAAAAAGCGGTAAGTGGCTTTTTAATATTCCATAATGCTTTGGAAATAATCTACTAATACTTACGAGTTTTTTTGATAATTTTTACAATGGTGGGATTTATTATATTATTATTAGGATATCAAAATAAAGGTTACATTATCATTCAAGGTTATTGTTTATGGCGTAAATAATTTATTAATTGTAATGAACTCATTGGCGATATATAAGAATCCAGTCCCGTGTTTTAATTGTAATAGGCTACTATGGAAAAAGAAAGTTAGTACAGCTTCCGTTAGATTGCTATATAACTGTTTCAATATTAAAGGGGTATGAAAGTAAACGCAAGTAAGACGAAGGTTATGGTTTTTGAAAGAGAAGAAAGTAAAACGATATGTGACATAAGAATAGAAGGGGAGTTGATCGAACAAGTAGATGAGTTTGTATATTTGGGCTGCGTATTTAGCAGGGATGGGAGATATGATAAGGATATAGAACGACGAGTGAATGCGGGAAATAGAGTAAATGAGGCCCTGCACTATCTATTGTGAAGAGTCAAAATGTGTCAAAAAGGCACGTATGGCAATTCACAGTGCTGTGTTGGTCCCTACTTTAACGTATGGTAGTGAAAGTTGTGTGTGGCAGAAGAAGCACGAGAGTAGAATGAACGCAGTAGAAATGCGGTCGTTAAGGAGTATGTTAGGGCTGAATCTGAATGACAAGGTAAGAAATTGTGTAATAAGAGAAGAGTGTGGTTTGCAAGATGATGTTGTGACCAGGATTAAGAAAGGAATGCTTCGGTGGTTTGGTAATGTGGAAAGAATGAATGAGGAAAGAGTGACAAAGAAAATTTATGTTGTAGAAGTGAATGGCAGAGTCAGAAAGGGACGTCCTAGGCGAAAATTTATCGACCAAATTGGCGATTTATTGAAAACGGGCTAAATTAGGAGTACCCTTAACCGACGAGCATGTATGCGTAGGTGTATGGATGTGAAGGAGGCGAGAGAGGTGTGTTAGGATCGTGCCAAATGGAAGTCTGTAGTCTCTGCCTACCCCTCTGGGTGACAGGCGTGAGTGTTTATGTTTATATGTTTCAAATATATCAAATGTAAAATAACCAGACTGGAGAAAAAAAATAATTGATCTGCAATCTCAAGTATTGCAGTTATTGCAAATCCTTCCTTCTATCTAAAAACCTTCTACCAGCTAATAAAGAAGAAAGAAGAAGAAACATAGAGTTTTGATCACTGTGGACAGTTACTTTTAAAACTTTGTTCCAAAAAACCTTGTAGACAATTAAGTTGTTCATTCTATTGAATGCATATCGGTTGGAGAAGTTTAGAATTTCTTCAATACAAAAATAATGCAAATTTTTAGTATGAAACATTATTTAAGATTTTTTGAAAAGAATTTATTAATATGTTTACTTCTAAAATTTTTATCAAATCCATGTTTTATGATTTTCTTTTTTTCGCTTAGGAAATATATTTTATGAATTTATTAGTAATAAAAAATAATTAAGTCATTCTAGTCTATAAATATAGATTTCCAGTCGTTCAGAAGTGGCATAGTCAGTAACAGGCACAAACATTTAAAAGATTATATTAATAAGATGTATTTCACACGTTGTAGCTATTTTATGGTTGTAGGACGAATGGGTAGGGATCGACCAGTGAAGGAACGCGCTCTTACAGAATACCAGCGTAAAATAGCAGCTTTAAGTTTCTGTGTTTCTTATGGCAAACGTAGAGAGTCTGTGAGAAATGTGGCATTCAATCTCTTTCTTCAGGTACTACGACGCATCTGCATTTTGATCCTTAACTGAGCATAGATTTAGATGTCTATGGGTCACAGCATCCACTTACCATCAAGTGGACTGTGTGCTCGTTTGTCACCTTTATTTATATAAAAGCAACCAGGGCATTTTTATTGACTGCTTTTTTTAATGACACTATTTCTTGCAGTGGGTTGTGGACTGCACATGTCGGACGAAGAGGGTGAAGTGTTCGACAACCGTTGTCTGCGTGAGCTGGAAACTCCGCGACGTTCCTCGCCACAGCGGCTGTCGGAGCTGCGCTACAGGAACTCGCTGTGTCCGCCGCACCTCAAGAGTTCGTACCCC
The DNA here is from genome assembly GCA_036936625.1 of Parnassius smintheus behrii. Lineage (NCBI taxonomy): Eukaryota > Metazoa > Arthropoda > Insecta > Lepidoptera > Papilionidae > Parnassius > Parnassius smintheus. The sequence goes on from JAUPFT010000023.1 coordinate 2,936,230, forward strand.
GCCGAAACACAGTTTGTGCCTGCACTCCATGAGGAAGACATCAAGGTAAGCGACCTTGCAACTTCCAGCCCAGATTAAGCAAGAATAAAATGCGTATGCTGGTAAGAGCCCTGACTGGACACTGTTGTCTTAAATACCACATGGATATGCCGATTCTGTTCCTTAAGGGAAGAAATACCTCTGCACATACTGATTGTTGACCGGCGTGTGTTAATGCGCAAACGTAACACTCATCCGGGAAACTGCGTACTTAGACCAAAAGTGAAATTGCTTACAGCTAAGCTACTCCATCAATTCATTGAATATATAAGGTTTGCACAAACAAAAAAAAACTTCAGGCTTCTCTGAGGTGTATGGAGATGTAAGGATACACATTGCCTATGTGAGTTGATAACACCGGCTTCTTCTTCTTCTTTTCATTCTGCGAGACATACGTTAATTGTTTTTAGAATGGTGCTGTAATGTTTTTGTGGTTTGGATATACATGTGACTATTAGTGTAATAAGTACACGTGTATACCATTACAGCATTTGATAGGCAGAGTCCACTGTTGAAAATAGGCCTCCCCCATAGATTGCCTCATAGGGGGGATATCTGCCATAGTTTATTTATAATCGTTATTAGGAACTACTGATTTGTTTCCCTCTGTCGCCTCTTACGACACCCGCGGGATGATATGGGATAGTGGATATTCTTACACTGCTAATACATTACATATATCCAAATCAAAAAATAGAGATGAAATTTCAGCAAGTATTAACGATCGCAAGTAGAAATTATTTTACGTGGTAGAGCCACGCAGCAGCTATATTATAGTTGTAACATTAATGGGTTGGCTCGACCGGGGCAGGACCACGCTCTCGCAGAATACCAGCGTAAAATAGCAGTGTAATGCTGCTGTGTTTCGTAGGCTGAGTGTAGAGAACCGGAGACCTTTTTTTACTAAAATTGAGGCATTCCGTCTTGGTCCTCAGGGGTGACAACGCATTTGCATTTTGATTTTTAATTGAGGATAAATGTCTATGGGCCACAGCATCCACTTACCATCAGGTGGACTGTGTGCTCGTTTGTAACCCAATTCTATTTAAAAAAACATTTTTTTTTCTAACAAAAGCAACGGAGGGGGGGTTATTTATTTATTTAAATATGTGGTAGGACTTCTTTCCTGCTTCTAAGTCTATCTGAGTTGGTACCAAACTTAGCTTTTTCTACCTCCGAATAAGCAGTGCTTCGCTGCCGTGTTCCGCTCTGAAGTTTATAGCTAAGGATGTAACGATACATAATTGTGCCGACACTATACCGATACCGATTATTGTCGTAAATAATCGGCGATGCCGATACCGATACCTTAATCGGTGGCTTAGTAGAAATAGAAACAAAAAAACAAGTAAATAACGAATAATTTACATTATTATGCATAAAAGTTGCCTATATTTATCAGAGACTGAACCTTGACAAGGGAAAATATCAAATAAAATTTCAATTCAAAAATTTAAAGAAAACATTTATTTATATGAAATAATTAAGAATATTATCAAGCAATCAAAGCGATAATTAAAGTAATTTTCAGTGATAAACTTGGTGTAATGAAAATTACTTTAATTAGCGTTAGTAAACCGATATAAATTAGAGAGTTAGATTTTTGTTAAGAAAACAAAGTTTGTTTAAATTGTTAGCAGATAATCTGTTACGCAAATCATTTTGTATGAAACAGACACTCCGAAGCAACTGAGCCAAGCAAAATAGTCGCGCGTGCGTTATTCGTTTTGCGCGCTTTTCAAACTCTTGATATCGGTTGTATATAATCGCCGATGCTGATATATCGGTCTACCGATTATATCGGTATGGGTATCGGAATGGTTACATCCCTAGTTATAGCGATTCCTTCTTTGTTTGAACTTGGCTGTAGATATCCATGAGCTGATTATAGCCACTCACCATGAGGTGCACTGTAGTTCATTGGTCTCTTCAGAAATATAAAAAAAAAAAAGTCAAGAATGTTTATGTTCATAAAATCTTTTCGATTGGACAATGTACTTTGGAATTTTATTTGTTAATTTGTTTACTAAATGTGCTTTATTTTTGTGTTTCATTATGTTGTTGGTGCAACCCGCCTTCTCATAATTTATTTTATTGCACAAATTAGTTTCTGAGATGATACTGAGATCCGAATCAAATGCTCACAACTCAGCGTAGCTGCTATTATTTACGAGGGGCGCACTGAAATGATCGGGAATAGAATATTTCGGATTGCGTTACAATAAAACCTTTTTTAGAATTTGAATACTGGCCTCTTCGAATGTTAATGACAATCAAACAATTTAAAAAAATGTTTAAAAACAAAAACTCACGCGTGAACATTTCCATGCCATCATTTATCACATTTTCGTCGCGGCTTATCTCAAGATAAATTTCTCAGCGAACTTGTTTCGATTTATGGTGTTGAAGCACCGAGTCAAACGACAATATACCGCTGGTATGCCCAGTTCTGACGCGGTCGTGTGTCGCTCAGCACTGTTTCTTTTGCAGGTCGACCAAGACTGAAAACATCGCAGCTGTGCGAACTATTATAATATTATATGATTGTCATGTGACATACGAGCAGATTCGGGCTGTTATCAGTATCGGAATGACAGCAATTCAGTCGATATTACATAATGAGCTGTGTGTAAGAAAGCTAGTTTCCCGCTGGGTTCCCCACGATTTGTCCGAAGAGCAAAAGGCGGCTCGTGTAGATTGGTGCCGGAATGCTCTGCAACGCTTCAACGGAGGGAAGTCAAATGCGGTTCAAAATATCGTGTCAGGTGACGAAGAAAACATCATTCAGTTGGGGTCTTCGAAGACGAGGTCAAACCAACGAAAGTGGTTCACTCCCGCAGCGTGTCGAAGAAAATGGTCGCCACGTTTGTCTCGAAAAAGGGCCATGTTGCTACAATTCCTTTACAGGAACGCAGAACGGTTACCGCTGAGTGGTATATCACGGTTTGTTTGCCAGAAATGATAGCCGGACTCCGAAAAAATAATCCGAAACATCGCATCATCTTACATCACGATAATGCGAGCCTCCCATACGGCTTGGAAGACAAATGATTTTTTGAAGCAGGAAACGTTGAGCTGATGAGTCATCCTCCGTACAGTCCTGACCTGAGCCCAAACGATTTCTTTACATTCCCTAGAATGAAAGATTGATTTATTACGCGGTCATCGGTTTGAAGACCCCGAAGCTGCTGTGGAAGCGTACAAATCAGCCATTTTGTCAACATCGACTTCAGACTGGAATTACTGTTTTAATGATTGGTTTCACGAATGGAAAAGTGCATTAAGTTGAACGGAGAATACTTCGAAAGACAATAAAATATAATTTAGCTATACCGTGCATGTGGTTTTTGTTATTCCCGATCATTTCAGTATGTCCCTTGTATTCTGTGACGTAGCTCAGTATTTAGGTACTAATACCTACTTTATGCACCAACATTGATGATTATTGCAAATTCCTAGTAGGAAAGACTTACGAGGTATGGTTTGCTTGTAGCTAATTAACCCATCTGCTAAAGAAAGAAGGACTATTACTTGTTAAATTCAGTTTAAATCGTTTTATGAAGGATTTAAAATAAGTAGATAACAAATCAAAAAAGACATTGTGATTTCATTAGGATTGTATAATTATAGTTAACCAGAGGCATTAGAAAAAAGTTGCTTCTTCTTATACGGTATTAATATATCTATTGTTTATCTTATAAATTTATTATTTTTTGAAGGCTGGTCCCACAAACTCCTCTGTAGGAGTACGCCAACAAAGGAAGGAGGTGGGAATCACGGCGTATAAGAAACCCGGCCCGCCCACGCCGAGCAAGCAAGCCGGGAGATTGTCTGCAACGGTATGTTCAGTTATTTTTTGCTGTATTTTAATCATTAATCTCTGCCAAAATGAGCAAAACGGACACCTTTGTAAGATGTAATACATCAAGTTAAAAAAAATATTTTTTGTGAAGTCAGTCATCACGCGTGGGTTAAGCGCAGCGAACTTTTTTACTTTAAATGCGGCTATTGTGCAGTCTTTATTTCATTCATAGGTAATTTAAGATATGTAACATTTGTATTCACTCTACCAAAAATATTAAGGAAAGCGAAGATGAATAGAACTCATCATCGTCACAATCATCAGCCCGTGAGTCCACTGGACTTTCACCTTGGTAAGAAGCATTGGATGTGTCTTAAGGGGATCGTGAAGCTGTAAATTTTCATACAAAAAGCGATAACGTTTCCTCACCCGTGAACATAGTTTAATTTTCATAATTTTTAGAAATTTCGCGCCGACCAAGGTTTCAGCTTTTGCGGGGCGATGACAGCGCCACCGCAAGCAAAATGTCGCTGGGTTGTATGGGACCGAAATGTTTTTTTTTTGAACAATTTGCCTGTTTTTAAACAATTCCTTCATAGAACAAAACGTGACGTTAAAATTTATTTTTCAGTCTGTACTACTCTCTTATAATCATAAACCAGCGTAGAATAGCAGCTTAATGGAGAAGATAACAAGGTTACAATATTAGACTTCTAAATACGTATGTAAAAGTCTAGACCAAACACATAATTCTAGTTTTTATTTTACATCGATCGGTGCACTATTACCGAAGTTATAAGCGTGGAAAGTTTACGTGGATTTTTAAAATCTCGCCCGTGTTCGCGAGTAGCGCGTGACGTCATCGATTCCATGCGGCCGCGCCGCCATACCGTTCCAGTGCGCCGATCATACGTTTGTAGTAATATTTCGCGGGTGAGTTGTTTGCCCTCGTGCGCTCTGGTGTTTTAAGTATTTAATGATGGAAAAAGAGTTTCAAAAGGGTCAATCTGACAACCTTCCAATAGTCCGTGACATGATGGTGGCGGAATATTTTCTAAGAAACAAAGATTTTGTTGCGACTGAAATACGCATAAGAATAAGATAATATTTTTATAACCTAGGTACCCATTAATACATTAATACTTCTGGGTTTCATTTGCTAATGATAAGAATAGGTATAACAAAAATACGTAAAAATTTCTTACCTACCTACTTACTATCTGCCTCTAACTAGTTTCGTTTTCTTATTCTTCTTAAGTGCACCCTGACATTTTTATGGTTTTTATGGTTAAAAAAATTTTCTGTTGTTTATAAAGAAATTTACTACAAATATACCTTCGGTGTGTAAAAAAATGATTTTATCTAAAAATCGGATGTTTTCAATATTAATAGAAAAAGGGTCGCATTATTATTATGATTAAAATCTCAGTTATATATTCTTCAGGCAAGGGATCAATGTCAATATTATCATCCAGAGTAGTAACAGGATCGACATCATATCTATGCTCAATTTCCTGTGAAGTAGTGGCAATCGCATGTGCAACTGTTTCTGACCTAGATTTGGCATTTAGTTTTGATAGTAAACATCTTTGTGGTTTTCCTGTATATCGATTTTGACAAGCAAACTTGTGAGGTAAAACATCTTTTTTAAGTTTGAGGGGACCACCAACTAGTTTGCACTTCACGTAGTTTTCCATATCGTTTTCGACCTAGAACAAAATACATACTTATTTAGTCTATAAAAAAAATAAGGAACCTCGTAATTTTTATTCCATCAATATTTAAAATATCGTATCGTATAAACTATGTAATACATAAAAATAGGACAACACGAAAAAAAATTAAGTGCTCCACTTCATAATCAAACTTCTTCCATTATTTGCGGCCCGCAAAGTATGCAGGTTGAACAGCTGTGCGATGTGTTTAGTTTTTGCTCAAATATCGTAAAAATATAAAAACGTTTGTTAACATATTCCATATCTTAACCTTTATATGCATTATAAACATTTTAAAATTTGCTGCAAACGTAGATAGGTATCTAAACTTACGAACTCACGTCAGGTCATTGACTTATCTACATTACATAGGTAAGTACTTTACCCAAGTTTGGATGTTTATTTACACTGAAGTAGTTTTAGTTAAATATGTAGGTATTAGGTATTGTTTCTTCTTGAAATTATGATCATTATGCGTCGAAAGATTCAATGAATCGTTAGTTACTTAAGAGGGCATATGCGTTTCGCGTCGAAAACTACATGTTTTATGGTTTTTCCAAAGGCGATGTCATAACGAGGTGAGGAGATTATTTGCTGAAAATTAGGGCTTTAGAAAGATGAAATCTTTATTTAGTACATAGCAATGCAAAATCATAGTTTTTAATGACGGTTTTTTAGGGCGAAGACAATCCCTTCACAGCGTTTTACGAAAATATGCATCAGAGTTATCTTTCAGGTTGAACACAACCATTATTATAAGCTAAAATACTTTATTTTAAGCGTTATTATAATGGAATATATAGTCTTTTAGTGTATAGCAAAACCTAAATTACTAAAATATTTCGATTTAATATTATAAAATAATATTATAAAATCACCAAAACTGCCTACTTCAATGTATTTTTTTCCACGTATTTGGTTATAAACATATCTATTTTAATTATTTTATCCAAATACATGTAATGTTAAATATCCAAAAAAATTTAGCTCGTTTTATTTTGTCAATTATTTTATATAATTATTTTAAAAATACTATAAATCATCATGCGCAGACGCCGTTCGATTCAGTACGCTCCGGGTAATCCCAACCATAGGACGTATTACTTTTTCTCACTCAATATACTCAATAGGGTGAAAATGTAAAGCCGACTTCAATTTAATAAAAGAATAAAACAATTTCCACATATTAGTCTCCGATTTCTATACACTATATAAGCCATTATATGGAAATTATTTTTTTATTATTTTAGTTCCAATAGTATCAAAGACAGGCAGTATAATCATAGATCAAAGTGATTAAGCTGCGCTCTTAAGAGCGCATATTCAAATATGTCCAAGTCGAAATCTACGCGATCGCATTGGAACGGCGTAATATTGACGCACACTACAATGTTATCTCTCATAGTTGCCTAACGACGACTACGAATCACTTTGATCTTTGATTATATACCTGTCTTTGATACTATTGGAACTAAAATAATAAAAAAATAATTTCCATATAATGGCTTATATAGTGTATAGAAATCGGAGGCTAATATGTGGAAATTGTTTTATTCTTTTAGTAAATTGAGGTCGGCTTTACATTTTCACCCTATTGAGTATATTATAATATGTATATGTTCTAATTGAAAAATATGTATTGTATAAAATATATATCATTTAATAAACTTTTATTCTGTTTCATAATGTAAACATAATTCATCAAACTAACAATTTCATTAGTGTCGGCGGGGATTAGTGTTGCCAGGTCTAGCAAGTAAAATTTCGGGACGGAAGGTAAAAATAATCGGCGATTTGGTTTTCATATCCGGACAACTAGAATGACTACAAAATATAGGTTTCTTTGGAGCCTTTTTTTGCTTTATTGATATAGGCAGAGCCGTGGTAGCTCAGATAGTCATCGCTAACTGTAAATATCACAGTACGCGAGTAATGCGAGAAATTGTAACTGTAACTTTACTTTATTTTTGTGCTTTATAATTATTATTCGGGTCTGATCTCATAAACGAATAAGTATTCATCCAAACATCGTAAAAACTGATTTTTTTTCATTTTAGGCAAATTAAAACATTTTTGAACTATTTTTTTTTTGTAGTCCCTGAATTTTTCAAATCACTCATTTTAATATAAACTGTTTAAAACTTTTGTGGTTTTTTTTCGACTGGTTGGACAATGTAGTAAAAGTATTTTAATGTGGTAGTAGCTAACAGATATAATCATTTTTGCTGTCAAAATTATGGATTAAAGTATAGAATCAGAAGGCTAGTGAAAATCGGGACGTCCCGCGCAAATCAGGGCACGTGGCAACACTAGCGGGGATCGAGCCCGGATGGTTCGCGTTTGCGGCGAGCACTACGCCCTTGAGCTACTCAACGCAAGCACGGCTCGTATGTTTTATATCTCGCCAAGTCGAGCAAAACTGCGGCACGGCCGTATCATCATTGCGAGACTTGGTTATTTTACAAGTTATGTTTTTGATGGCATGTCTTTGTTTAATCATAACGTTATCTCCACACTAGGAATTTTTCCTAAGTACATCGTTGGGGCAGTTTAAATACATTAATTTCACAAGGACAAACATCCAGACCTAGAACAATTATTTGTAGGTTATACAAATTTTTGTTCCATGTGGGATTCGAACCTGCGGCGCTCAGCGCTACAACTCATTACCAAGTCACTCCGCCATGGAGCCAAAAGTGAAAGCCAACGATTTTGTATTTTTACTTGATCCGAATTGCTTACGTTCATTACTCATTTCTAAAAAAATATGTATGAAATGAAAATTTGCCACCATTACATCATTTAATATTTAAATATTACAATCATAAACATATTTCAAAATTACTTACTACCAAAAATATCGCTTATAAAAGTATCAATCGTTTAAAATGCTCGATGGTGCTAGACTATATATTCCATTATAATAACGCTTAAAATAAAGTATTTTAGCTTATAATAATGGTTGTATTAAACCTGAAAGATAACTCTGATGCATATTTTCGTAAAATACTGTGAAGGGATTGTCTTCGCCCTAAAAAACAGTCATTAAAAACTACGATTTTGCATTGCTATGTACTAAATAAAGACTTCATCTTTCTAAAGCCCTAATTTTCAGCAAATAATCTCCTCACGTCGTTACAATATCGCCTTTGGAAAAACCATAAAACATGTAGTTTTCGACGCGAAACGCATATGCCCTCATGCGACTCGAGTAGGTAGGTACCTACATGCCTAATAGAAAGCATTTACTAGCAATAACCAAGAGCTATCATGTGAAGTTTATTATTATTTAAATACTAACATCGAAATGATCCTGACAATAATATGCTACCGTGTTTGGTCCTAAATATGTGCTCTTCTCATAGCATTTGTCCATTTTTTTTCTGATGGTAGGGTTTCTAGTTCTAGGCACATTAAAAAACAACTTTTCGGGTATTTTTGTGGCCGTATTTTTACATTGAGGCACAGCACAATATTTAATAGATAGATATAGAGAATAGATATCAAGTAGATCCGCGAACGAAGGGCACATTTGAGTAAATGTTTTGATTTCCTAAGTGCGCGTCGGGTCGCTCGCACGAAGATGGAAATCGTGACGTCATCAACGATGTCGCTCTCGGCCCGCCGCTTAGACCGAAAATGTTAAGTTTGCGCCTTTATATCTCGGTCAGTTTTGAAGATAGAAAAAACTTAAAAACATAGTTATTCTCGTAATTTTTTGAAGAATTTTTTGGCATATAAAACAAAAAAATGGTTATTTTCTCCATTACTGCTGTATTTCGTTGGGTGAGTGTAGAGATCCAGAGGCCCTTTTTCACTGGAAACGAGGCATTCCATCTTAGTCCTCAGGCGTGACAATGCATCTGCGTTTTGATTCTTAATCGAGGATAAATGTAGATGTCTATGGGCACAGCATCCACTTACCGTTAGGTGGACTGTGTGCTCGTTTTGTCACCCTAATTGTTTAAAAAATAATTACAAAAGATTAAGATAAAAGTTAGAAAAAATACAACAGTTAAATTACAATTACAACTATAATTTTTAATTTGCTTTTGTTGTATTAACAATTAAATTATTTTTGTATTTATATGTATAAAGTAGTTCAACTCGTAGCTATTACTTGTAATAAATCACACAAGTGAGAAGAATAATTCAGCTTCACTTTTATATTTAGTCTGATTATAACTTTTTATCAGATAATTGAAAAATCAGCCCTAAGTATAATATGAGCAAGTATTTATTATAAATATTAAACCTGTAACTTAGTTTGTGTCAAATTTTAACCATATGGTTATTCAATGTTTTCAAAAGTCTGCAGCAATAAATACCCTATTACCCCTGATGACGGAGGACTTAGAGGAAGCTAGGACTAGGGAATATCTTTATGAAATTAAGAATGCAGTTTAATATAACCTACACTGTTGATATCTTACCGCTGTGGTCAGTGGTGGAAATATTCCAAAAAAACTATTCTTATCTTAATTTATTCTCTCATACAGGATTCGGAACTCCGGGAGTCAGTTCGTGTGGAGACGGATCCCCATGCATCGCGCAAGACCACGACTCCCTCACGGCTGCGTTCATTTTTCGGTACTACTAGGAATGACGCAGTTGAAGTAAGATTAATTTTATATCATTGTGAACAGTAGCTGCTTGTGGGGGCTGGTCTTCTGATCCAGCTTGCGATGAACTGTTCCTTTTTACGTTTAGTTTTTTTTTCAATCAGTAGATCCAGTGCCGTGGGTGGCGGTGAAATAGACTCCATTAGCCCCTTCGATCAACAATACTACTAGATTCCCGATAAGCGCTTCAAAAACGGCCCGAAAAATAAGACCACAAATACTTTTGTGGTCTTATTTCAAATTAGTATGGTCCAATCATAGCCATTTTAACGAACACTGAAATGTAATACCAACAATAAAATAGAGTAAGCTCGAAATTGTTAACATAATAATTTTTATCCTTATCACTTATACTTTAATTTTCATTTTAGAATAAGTATTTGTGTACTTATGACTTTTTATATTCAAGCGGTATCTTTGTCGGATGCCATAACTTAAATAAACATATTTTGCAATGGTATTTAAACTTTATGTTTGTGTGATAAGGTTTATAATAAACTGAAGTTGTTCATATTTTTAATCTTTTTCAATATTTCATAGTAAGAAATATAGGTGTATTACGTGTGTTTTTGTTCCTGATCCTTAATTAAGTATAATCATTGATCGAAGATTAGCCCATTTACTTCCATGGGTGGTCGTAATAGTGGAGTCTCTCACTCGATCTCGGCAGATTGCTGTATACAATCTCTAGCATATGCCAGGTGTAATATTTCCGGATCAGTAATGGGGAGGAGCGTCAATGACGTGTGAAAATTGGTACTGCTATCGTCAGTCCTACTGGCAGTAATGGCGATTATGTTAATCCTTAACATGGTAGGAGATATCTAGCAGTGTACTGTCATAGCCTGGTAAAGAAATAAATAAAAGACAATAATAATTTACCGATGGGTGTATGTTATTACTCTTTTTCAAATAAAATATTCGTACTATTGTAGTTTGGCCGTTAAAAATGGCATAAAAAGATGAATGGAAGAATTATAACGCCTACGGTCCAGTTTTTGCGCGAGCTTACTAGACTAGTATCACTGCGAGAGGGAGAGGGGTAGATCATGCAGGTTGCAAGACCGGCATCACTGCCACCTGTGGGATCTATTGTGATTCATGAATCATGATATGGCTATTTTTATTTATTTATACTTAATTCTTTATCTATATCAAAAGGTTTACAAAAAGCGAACTAACTACCTTTATTAAGTTCGCACTATATTCTTTATAGGCCCTATATTCTTACCAAGTTTAAAGGAGACAATCATTTATGAGCCCACTAAAAATTTTAACGTAACATAGTGGTTGATTAAAACTACTTTTACGGATTTTATCATGTTTATTTTACTTTTAATTACTTTTATTTTTAATTCCCGACGTTTCGGGCGCTTTCCAGCACTTGTTTATGGTCCGATCTATGCAAAATTAATTGTCTATGTCCTGAAATCTTGCAGTGGTATGATTGGGTTTAGTTTTAATTTTATTGATTATAGGATCCCAATCAGGTGGTAGTACACAGCCTCCTTCTCTATTGAAATTAGGATGTTTTTTTTTTTAATTTCAATAGCCTCACGTATCATCCTTGGTAGGAATCGGTGTTCTTTCGCTAGGATTTGTGGTCGATCAAATCTGATGTAATGGTTGCAGACTTCCCGGAACGTTGATGCTTCACATCAGCTATATGTTCAATCATTGTGAGATCAATTAGAACCGGCGTAAAAGAACATATAGCATATATGTATACGTATATTATGTATTTGTATATTATAAATTTATTACTTAAAAGATATACCACTAATAACTTGTTATTAATCTTATTTCTAAAGGCTAATATCATATAATATGGTTCAAATTGATCGTGGAACGCAACATATTAATAACTCTATTTTTTCATTGACTTCCGGGTACGGGTATTACTATACGGCAACGAATTTCGTTACGTTGCTGCTTTTTTGTATTTATTTACTCATCGTCTTCATACAGCGTATATACGAGTAGGTAATATTTTAAATGTACATATTATTTCTTAGTCATCTTGGTTTTATTCATATTTATTTAATTACTGTAATGCTGTTTGGGATTAATACTCACTAATCAATCGATACATATAAAAATAGTTTCCACACCACATTTGTTTATCTGTGCACTATGTTTTTCCGGATCTACTAAAAGTTCCATCAATCTTAAAGTACCTATAAATGCTGAATTACCCACAACTTTGTTTGATACTATTATTTATTAAACAGTGCACTATTTCAACTTATATTACGGGTGAAAATTACTCGACAATAGCTTTTAGTTTATTTTTAGGTTATTGTGATATTCTGATTTTAATTGTTAATTTCTCAGTATTCCCTTCAGATGGGATAATACTAATATCACTATTGTAATTTATAGATTATAAGGAATAAATTGACATGCATTTTAATAAGTTACGCCACAATTCGTGATGGGCCCATATCTCCACACAAAATACGTGGTAGAACCATGCTGCAGTTATATTAGTAGTATAGTTGTAACACGAATGGGTCGGCTCGACCGGGGAAGGACCACGCTCTCACAGAATACCGGGTTAAAATGGTAGCTAAATGGTGCTGTGTTTCGTACGGTGAGTGTAGAGAACCAGAGACCCTTTTAACTGGAAACGAGGCATTCCATCTTAGTCCTCACGGGTGACATCGGATCTGCATTTTGTTTCGTAATCGAGGATAGATGTAGATGTCTATGGGTCACAGCAACCACTTACCATCATGTGAACTGTGTACTCGTTTGTCACCCTATCCTATAAAAAATGAAATTGTCTCCTTACGGTTTTTATCTGTATATTCCGACCATTAGTTGTCCACATTAGGCTAACAGCTTCACAGATAATTTATCCATTTAGTTAATCTTCTTTGGAGGGTTTTTATATACATTTATTAAATATGTTATATACATTTTCCTAAATATACATATTGAATAATATTAAAGTAAATGCATAAATTCTGTGTTTCTATCCGGATCTAAATCTGTAGGAAAGCAAGCTCAATCTGCCCTAAGCGATGATTTCATACAAAGTAGCTCTCATTACTGACTAATCTTCCTTACTAGGATGACAAACGAGCACAAAGTCCATCTGATGGTAATTGGATGCTGTGGCCCATAGACATTTAGAATTTATCCTCGATTAAAAATCAAAATACAGACGCGTTGTCACGCCTGAGGACTAAGATGGAATGCCTCGTTTCCAGTAAAAAAGGGTGTCCGGATCTCTACACTAACGATACGAAACACAGCAGCGTTGAGCTGCTATTTTACGCTGTGAGAGCGTGGTCCTTCCCCGGTCGGACCGACCCATTCGTGCTACAACTATAATATAGTTGCAGCGTCGCTCTACCACCTGAACAAAACTATAAATAACAATATAAACTGGATTCAATTTATCATTGAATTTATATATGGTATTCTGATCAGAATTGTGCTGCTATTTTATTTTTGTATTGTATAATATGTATTTATATACTACGGCTTTGTTTCAGGGAACACCACGCAGCAGAAGATTAAGTAATTTCTTCAGAAAAAAATGACTGTGACCGCAAAACAATAATTAAAATACACGACTTGCTTTTTATTAATTGTGTTATTAAAGTCAAGTTATTTATTTCGAACATTGAGTTTTATTTAGTTCACACGTCAACCTGTAAATAGTTCAATTCAAAATGGTGGTATTGATACCCTTAAGACGAAATGGTATCGTGTTCACGTAGGTTTTTAGGGGGTGAAGCAGACGCGGACGGGCGATCAGGGCCTCGCGTGCGTGCGGCTATAGTATGTGCCAAATCGATTAAGAAAAACGGACATTGACCTTGCGGTCGTTTAACCAGGGGTTACAAACCTTAAATATATAGGCACATTTTATATGTAGTACTTTCTTTATTTATAATGATTGATATAATATATATTTATTAACTATTATTAAAAAGTTATGTAAAAGATCGCTGTAGAAGAAAAATCATCTATTGTTATGAAGTACTTTATTCATTTAACAACAAAAAGCATTAATTTATAACACATATAAAGATTCGAGTGATAACGACACCGAATAAGTACGTACTTATTCAAAAGATAAAACTTTATTTTCAATATTATATAGGAACTTTATTTTTATTCGGTGCATGCGGGCCGGCACAAAAAAGTGACGCATCTCTGGCTGCAATTGTCACGTTTCTTTGTTGTAGGTTTGCAACATATCATTGATATGGAGAAGAAACAGCGTTGGTGATAGCGCGTAGCCTTGTGGAACGCCAGCATGCCAGCACCGTCTACTACGACCTTGATGCTCCGATCTGCAAGAAAGCTAGTGATCCAATTGCACAATTTTTCCGGAAGTCCATAGGAAAGGAGCTTCGAAAGAAGCGCTTTGTGCAAAACCTGATCGAAAGCCTTCGCTATGTCCAAACTAACTGCCAATGCCTCGCCCTTGGACTCTACTGCCCCCGCCCATCTATGAGTCAGGTAGACCAGAAGATCACCAGCTCATCGATTACGACGAAAATCGTATTAGCTGGTTATTCTCAAGGTACCTCATGAGCTGGCAGTTTACAACGGATTCCATTGTTTTGGAGAACAAGGAGGTGATGGCGATGGGCCTGTAGCTGGACGGTTCTAAGCGGTCGCCTTTTTTAGGGATCGGGTGGACGAAAGCCGTCTTCCATGATTTTGGGACTACGCCTAGAGAGTAGAAGTACCGGAAAAGACGCGTTAAGACCGAAGCCCACTCCGGAGCACAAGTCCTCAGCATAATTGGGGGGATACCGTCAGGCCCACACGACTTGTTAATGTCCAGGGAGAGGAGTGATTTGCGAACTGAGCGCTGTGTTAACCGCACCTCCGGCATGGAGCACTAAAACCGCGGGATGGTCGGCGGCGTACTCCCGCCGTCATCCAGAGACGAGTTGGACGCAAAGAAATAACTTAGCAGATCGGCTTTCTCCTTTGCGGCATGGGACAGTGAGTCGTCCTCCTGTGCAGGGATCGAAGAGATGGCTGACATATTCCCCTGGACAGCCTTGGCAAGAGAGAGACCAGAATGCACGTTATCCAGAAGGAAGGTGAACTACTTTCTAGCCAATTCGGCCTATGTGCTCTGACTTTGCCTTGGCAATGATTCTTTTGAAGGACCTGGAAGCGGAATTATACTTCTTTTTTGGCTTACATCCCGGGAAGTCGATGCGTCAGCACAAGCTTCGTAGCACTCCTGCCACAGAAATCTAAATAATAAGACATGAATAGATTGACTTGGCCATCGCAAGAAAACTTAATGTATCTCACAAGTAATACATATTATATTAAATTAGATTGCTTAGTGCGATTGCCAAGTCAATCTATATATTTAAAATATATAAGATTTTTAACATTGATATGGTGACTATGTTGTTGGTAAAATGTTGTTAGGTTAGCTAATTACGTAATAACTTAAAACAGAAGGACCGTCAAGTAGGGACTGAATAAGTTAACCGACTTGGTATTACATGGATCTCACAACTTTTTACGGTAGAAGAACTGAGTTGCGAGACTTGGTTTTTTTACAAGTTATGTTTTGATGGCATCTCATTTCTTTTTGTAGATAAGATAATCCTACTTATTTCCTTTCCGGTATCTTCTACTTCTTGAAAACCATCCACGTACCTATCTACACCTATATACAAATATACTGATTCATTCACTGCAAATTTAACTTTGTAATTCTATATATTTATATGGGATTACAAAGTTATTTATGCAGTTAGTGTATCTAAAAAAATTAGACCGAAATTAAAAAATATTTTAGTTTTTCCATGATTTATACACTAAATAACATATAACATACATAAACACTCACGCCTGTCACGCAGAGGGGTAGGCAGAGACTACAGACTTCCATTTGGCACGATCCTGACACACCTCTCTCGCCTCCTTCACATCCATACACCTACGCATACATGCTCGTCGGTTAAGGGTACTCCTAATTTGGCCCGTTTTCAATAAATCGCCAATTTGGTCGATAAATTTTCGCCTAGGACGTCCCTTTCCGACTCTGCCATTCACTTCTGCAACATAAATTTTCTTTGTCACTCTTTCCTCATTCATTCTTTCCACATGACCAAACCACCGAAGCATTCCTTTCTTAACCCTGGTCACAACATCATCTTGCAAACCACACTCTTCTCTTATTACACAATTTCTTACCCTGTCGTTCAGATTCAGCCCTAACATACTCCTTAAGGACCGCATTTCTACTGCGTTGATTCTACTCTCGTGCTTCTTCTGCCACACCCAACTTTCACTACCATACGTTAAAGTAGGGACCAACACAGCACTGTGAATTGCCATACGTGCCTTTTTGACACATTTTGACTCTTCACAATAGATAGTGCAGGGCCTCATTTACTCTATTTCCCCACTAAACAACACACTAAACACTAATTGTACTCTAAATTTGAAGCTTCTATGTCTGCAAGAAGTGCCTGAGAGTTTTGATAATCAGTCAGTCGTTTGTTGACAAAATTAAGAAACTTTGTCATATTTAGTTATACTTCTTAAACTACTAGTTAAAATTATATGAAATTTGAAATATATCATTTTTATACAATGTATACTTAGTTGCTGAAATTTCAGGCTTCTAGTTTTATCCACTACGAAGTTATAGGGGTTCGAAAATGGCCTGAATTGCTTCGAGAAAAGTATTGTACGGCCGTGCCGCTTTTTTGCTCACTTGGCAGATAGTAGTAGGCATTTCTAGTACCTTATTATTTAGATTTCTGTGACTCCTGCTTATAGCATGATGCTATTTACAGAAGCGACCAAACCATGGCTGAGATTTGCCTCCGATAGGCTCCACAGAGAAAGGAATAAAAAGTTTCATACCCTGAAGTACCACATCAGCGACGGAATCAGCGTTGGGATCATCCGGCCAGTAGCAAACCCACCCCAAGGGTAGGATGCAAAGAAAGACCACATCCTATCCCAATCGGCTGACCTATAGTGCCAAACACGGCGGCAGCCTGCAGAATGCAACCGCGATTTCAGCGTGAGTGGCACCACACTCCGGATAAGACAATGGTCCGAGGACTCTAAAGGGGTGTCAACCGAAATCTGATATTCGTCTGGATGAGAGGTCAGCAGAAGGTCCAACAGGGAAGGTGTATGATCCTCCACATCTGGAATCCGCGTAGGCGAAGTAACCAGTTGTGTCAGACCATATGCCAAGGCAAAATCATGAATAGATCTCCCCGCATGATCGGTTAAAAGTGAACCAAGCCACTTGGCGTGATGGGCGTTAAAATCGCCGAGGCTCACCATCTCTGCGGAGGGGATCTGCTGTAGCAAAGAATCTGTAGCCATTTGGACGTGGTCGAAGCGTCGGTCTGTTTCGACATCACCGCTATGGGACGTATAGAGTCACCCGTAGACGCACGGATGGTCGTCGCTGTCTACGCGTAGCTAAACGATGGACAGGTCCGAACCTTCAAGACTGCCGAGGCGTCGAGAACGAGATGTCATCTCTGACGCATACGCAAACTCCAGCCCGAGACACAAGGAGTGTACCAGTTTGGAGAGGACACCTGCGTCTCGGTCAGAAAGAGCAGAGCCGACCTCGCCGTCTCGAGATGGTAGTGGACGGCGTTTAGGTTAGAATGAAGTCCCCCTGATATTGCAGAAATTCACGGATAGTGTGGCAGGGGTCGCCTTGGTCTTGTTGCTCAGTTTGCCCCGAGCAGTTGTTGTCTTGAGCGGAATTTTGTCCCCTCCCCCCCCCCCCCCCCAGAATACGCGGGGCAACCTGAGCACCCACGCTCAGGAGTGCAGTAACTTGGTCGTGGATGCTCACCGAGGGATTCTCCAGGGGTGCTGGTACCCTCCTGAGGTAGATCTTTACTTAATTCCACTACCCTGCTAAGGAGGGGGGGGGGCAATTGGGCCTCCGGCCACCTTCACTCACTAGACGAAACGAGGAAGCAGAGCTTCCACTTCACGCCGGTATTCTGTAATGTCGTTGTACCACCCCGGTTTGAGCCGGCCCGTACGTGCAACAGCAAAGCTGCCGCGTGGCTCTACCATTGTTAAAAAATAAAAAGCATTGTTATACTTATTAAAAGCTAAATAATAAAAACAATTGTTTTACTTTTAAAAAAGTCGTGTTATACTAAGATTAAAAACTTAGGGGTGTCCGGCTTTTTTACCAAATTTCCGGCTAAGATCGTTGGTCTGTCCGGCTTTTCGGTCTTAAGACGATACCTCCAGCGAACGACCTTGAGCGTTTGGTCTGTCGACGCTCGCTACAATATATCGCGTAAGAAATCTTCAAGACGCCACCTACTGCTACGAACGTAGTATTATTTTTTCAATATCAGTGAACTATTCTATGGAAATAGACACGGCGTACAATGATAAATGTTTTTTAATTTTCTTTATTCGGTATATTAGTTGCATTATATTAGAATTATGTATTCTAATATATTATCTAATTAATAAAAATGACTATTTTGATTATTTTTAACTATATACTATACTGCTAATATTGAATTAGCTTTTTATAGTGTAAATTATAATATTTGTCGAAATATTAATTATGGATTCGAACTGTAAATGCTCGTATAAGGGAGCGTTGATAAATAGAGCGGGTTTGCTGGCGGGATGTTAACTGGAGAGCATACAGTAGCAGTTAGATGAGCAATAAATAACACTTCTTGAGAATTTCTTCTTGTTTTATTTCTTGATTCCTTATTATTACATTGCCGGATTTGGAATAATTTACCACGAAAAACGCCCCTTTTTTATAAGCGGCTGTAACCAATCATATTTAAGAAAAAATCGCATACGGCATTAGTGAATCTATTGACCAATCAGAGCGCCGAGTAACCTTTTCTAAGAGAGATTCACAATTTTCTTAATGAACGTGGTAAAACATTCCTTACAATATTTATATTTATTCCTAACGATAGATACAACTTATTTCTATTATTCTAAACATAAATCATTCAATAAACCTTTATTTTACATTTATAAAAAATAAAAATAGTTTCGCGGTCGCCTCACGGTTTAGCTCCGGAGTAGGACTATATTTTTTGCCGAACATACAAGTGGCGCCGCCAAGAGGTAGGAATGTACAACACTTTTTCAGGAATTATGCTTAAGAATCTATACAATATTTTTTCATGAAATTTAAATCTTTCTCATAATGAAATAACATTATACGGCGATTAATTGACATATTAATGTTTTCTTTTGAAGTACTTTAAAGGAAAAAGAATTATATTAATCACTTATATGTTAAATAGCTCTTAAAGTTATGATAAAAGAAATCTTACTAGAAAATAAGCTTATACTTGCGTCTAATGTTCTAATCAGACCTAAATAATATTAAATAGATTCATATAAGTCACTTTAAGATAAAAATAGAAGTGTTTAATTTACTTTCCTGTTTTTTCAGCACTAATCAGTCTTTACACTTAGCTTTATTTTATGAATAGGAAACAGTTAAGATTAATACCATCACCTAATTTTAAATCACTGATAAGAAATAATTATGATTAAATGCTAACACTTAGTTTTTAATTCACTGATAATAAATAATTAATATTAAATGTTCGAATTCACTTTGTCGTCGCTAACATTCTCCCCCACGGTGCGTAGCACTGCATCCTCTGGAGGCGACGACTCCGCTGGCACCAGCATGATGACACGTCGAGTTGGACGGCGAAGTATTCCGCCTGATGTCCGCACGTCCAGCACCCTGGTTCTTCCGTCTGGTCCGGGATAGGTTTTGACGATTTCACCGCGAGGCCATGAGTTTCGCGGTAATGTGGCGTCCACTATTAGCACGATGTCTCCTTCCCTTGGGTCTCTGGTTTCTTTCCCCTCGAGTTTCCTTGGCATCAGGAGAGGTAAGTATTCTTTAATCCACCTTTTCCAGAAGTGGTCTGCGAGTCTCTGGGTGGTTCTCCAGCTTGCCTTTCCGATGAGCTCCGTGTCGCTGAACTCTCCCGGCGCCATAGCTCCGCATGATCTTCCCAGCAGAAAGTGGTTCGGTGTTAGGCTCTCCTCGTCTCCTGGGTCCATGCTGATCGGGGTGAGAGGTCTCGAGTTGATGATGTGTTCAACCTCAGTCATTAGCGTATGGAGTACTTCCTCGGGCGGGCTCTTCTCGTTGAGGACTACTGCTAGTGCCGTCTTGACTGTTCGTACGAGCCGCTCCCAGGCGCCTCCCATGTTCGGAGCTCCCGGGGGGATGAACTTCCACTGGATGCCCTTTTCCTGTGCGGCCTCCTCTAATTCCCTTTTTGCTCCGACGAAATTAGTTCCGTTGTCGCTATATACGGTTTTCGGAGTTCCTCTTCTGGCTGCCATTCGTCGGAGTGCCATGATCATTGAGCTGGCGCTGAGAGAAGGTACCAGTTCTAAATGTACTGCTCTAGTCGTGAGGCAGGTAAATAAGGCTCCCCAGCGCTTCTCGTTTCTTCTTCCGATGGTGACTTGCATCGGCCCGAAGTAGTCTACGGCTGTGCAGGAGAACGGAAATTGATGATGCTGCAATCTTTCACTCGGCAGATCTCCCGTTGGTGGTATCTCTGGTGAACTCTTCTTTGTCTTGCACCATTGACAGCTGTGTGCGACCGCTTTTAGAGTTGCTCTTAAACCCAAGATCCAGAACCTTTGACGAATTTCGTTCATTACTGTAGCGGTGTTTCCGTGAAAGAATTTCCTGTGATAGTGTTGTATTATTAGACGAGTTATTTTTTGTTTTCCGTCTAAAATGATAGGATTCATTATTCTTCCGTTTCGGTCGTGAAATTTCATTGTTCTGCTCCTTAATTTAATTATTCCGTCGTCTCCAATGTAAACGTCGATTTTCTTAAGTCGACTCGAATTTTCTAATGGCTTTTCTGACTTCAGTTTTCTTATGTCTGATGCAAAACTATCGCTCTGGCTTATTTTTATTAATATCTCTTCGGCCTTTTTTAGGTGTTCTGCTTCTATGGGTGAGTATAGGCGCTTATTTTTACTTCCGCTGGTCGACGGGATTGAGGTTTGTGCTTCTTTCTTCTGGATTTTTTGTGGTTTCCAAGGCTCATCCTTCTGGCGTGCGGCGGTGATGGTCGCTTTACGGCTCTTCTTTAGTAGGTGTGTAAAGGCGATCACTCTGGCTGTAGTGCGCAGCAGTCGCTCCCAGCTCGAGAACCTTTCTAGGTTTAATAGGGTGTCTTCTGCTGCCATCGTTGCCAATACCTTTTGCTTGCTTTTTTCTTCTGGCATAACAATTTCTGGCTTGAAGTCGTGAAATGGCCATTCTTCTTCCGGTCGACGGAGAAATGACGGGCCTTTGAACCATCTGGCGTTGTGGTCGAATTCGGTTGGGGTTCCCCTCGTGGCGTCGTCCGCTGGATTTTCCCTGGTTGGCACCCATCTCCAGTCTTCTGGCTTGGACCTTTCTTCGATCTCGGCGAGTCGGTTGGCCACAAATGTTTTGAACTTCCTTGGTTCTGACTTTATCCATTGCAGCACTGTGCTGGAGTCGGTCCAGTAAACCTTTCTCGTTATGTCGAGCTCTGATTCCTCTTCGATTGTGGCGGCTAGTCTGCTTCCGAGTAAAGCCGCTTGTAGCTCCAGCCTCGGAATTGACACAGGTTTCGTTGGCGTTACCCTTGCTTTGCCGGCGATCATGGAGACATGGACCTTTCCTCCGGGCTCGACTATTCTCCAGTAGACTACTGCTGCATAGGCTTCTTCACTCGCATCGGAGAATGTGTGTAGCTGTCCTTTTCTGCCTTTGGGTGAGACGCACCTCGGGATCTTCAGCCTCGTTAATGTTGACACTTCTTCCAGGTATTTCATCCAGACTTCCTTTTGATGTTCGTTGATTGGTTCATCCCAGTCTATTTTCTTTCGCCAGATGTCCTGGATTAGTTTCTTTCCTTGTATTAGAACTGGTGTAGCAAAACCCATTGGATCGAAGGTGGACATTACTGCGCTTGTGACTTCTCTTTTTGTTGGAGTCCTTCTGCCGTCTTGCAGGTCCTCCGGCGTGTTGCGTAGCCCGACGTTGAAGGCTAATGTATCTTCTTTCACCAGCCATCTTAGTCCCAGAGTCTTCTCTTCCTTGGTCAGTTGTAAGGAGTTTTCTTTGTTTGCGTCTTCTACCTCTGATATTACCCCCGAGTTGTTGCTGGCCCATCCCTTCAGATGAAAGTTTGCTCTTGCGTGAATGTCTTTCACTTCTTTGGATATTTTCTTTGCTTCGGTTGTAGATGCGAAGCTCTGCAGGTAGTCGTCCATGTAGTGGTTTCTCTTAATTGCTTTCACTGCTTCAGGATGAGTGTTCTTAAATTCCTCTGCATTCTTGTTCATTACGTATATGGCTGTTGCAGGTGATGACGCTGCCCCGAAGATGATTGAGGACATTCTATACTCTTCCGGCTTGCCGGTTCTTCGGTTTCCGCGCCACAGGAACCTGAGACTGTCTCGATCGTCTTCTCTGACTTTTACTCGAAGAAACATGTCTTGTATGTCTGCCATGACGGCTACTGGTCCCTCTCTGAAACGCAGCAGTACTCCGAATAATGATTGTAGCAAGTCCGGGCCCGAGAGCAAGGCGTCGTTGAGGCTCTTTCCTTCATATTTGGCAGCTGCGTCGAACACTATTCTTAGCTTCTTCTTGACTGGGTGTACAACAGCGAAGTGGGGTAGGTAGAATGTCCTTCCTTCGTTAGAGTTTTCTGGAGCCTTCTCTGCGTATCCTTTTTCGATTAGACTCAGAATCTGCTCCTCGTAGTGCTTTCTTGCTTCTTGATCACGATCCAATTTTTTCTCGATGCTAACCAGGCGTCGAACAGCTTGATTGTAGTTGTTGGGCAGGTGTTCATCTTCTTTTTTCCACAGGAGTCCCGTTTCATATTGACCGCTTGGCAGTTTCTTGGTAGTTTTCTCGAGGGTTTCTAATGCTCTTCTGTCGCTGTCGTTAGATGGTGAACGATTTTGGATCCCTAGAGACTCTAATTGGAAGTGTTCTCGGACGAGGTCTTCTATGTCTTCCTTGCCAGTGGTCGCTCTGCCATAATGAGTGAAGTGTACTGTGGCAGTTGTTCCTGTTTCACATCCGTGTAACACCCACCCTAAGTTCGTGAGGGAAGCTACAGGATCTGATGGTTTGCCCTTCTTCAGCTTTCTTGTCACTATCAGTCCCCAATTGTCTTGGCCTATCAGTAGCTTGGGCCTCTCGGAGACGTAGAGGAGTTGATTTTCAATTGCCTTCAGGTGCTCACAGTTTCTCACGGTGTCCTTGTTTATGCATTGTTCAGACAGCTTCAGGTCGTCGATGGTTCTTGCTACGATAGTTCTCTTTTCTTTTCTATGAGCCCCTTTTATTTTGAACTCGATCTTCTGTGAACTATCTTTTCTTAACACCTTTCCGCCAACGGTTTCGATCGTGAGTTTTTCTTTCTTTCCTTCGACTCCGATTTTTTCAGCAATTGATGCGTCTAAGAGTGTGACCGTTGACCCTTCGTCTAGTAGTGCTAATACGCGAACTTGTCCTTTTGGGCCATAGAGGTTCACGGGGATCATCTTTAGGTAGGCCTTTTCTTCTCCTTTGGCGTTATGGATTGAGGCGACCTTTTCTTCTGAGATGCTATTGGTGTCTTTTGCTTCTTTTTCTATCGACGCCGGTGGTTTGTCAGAATGTAAGATGGTATGATGCCATCTTTTACACAGCTTGCAGACTGGTGCTTTACAGTTGATTCTTGAGTGTCTGAATCGAAGGCACTTGAAGCATATCTTTGCCTTCTTGGTCATATCCCATTTTCCATTCAGGTTGGCTTCTTTGAACCTTTTACATTCTAATGCGAAGTGTTCTTCCCCACAGAACGGACACGACTTCTTATATTTCTCTTTTGACGCTTCTTGAACCAAATGAACGGGTTTTCTTATTCCTCTTCTCTGTTCTGAGGGCGCTTCGGGCGGGGCGAAGTCTCCGCACATGTCGGCTTCTGTTTCTAGGAACGCTTCGATGAGTAATAGCTCCTGAATTTCCTCGTCTCTTCTGCTTCTGTGGTAGGCGAACCAACGGAACTTCATTGACGTCGGCATCTTGTCTACTATAACTCTCAGCGTTTCAGGTGAACTGAGATACTGTGGTTTCTTCAGGGCTTTGATTGTTTCGACTGCGTTCTTTACTTTGCTTGCAAATATGCATATGTCGCTCGGGTTTTCGCCGACTCTTGGGAGGTTCTTCATTTTTTCTAGTTCTGCTAATGCTAGTGCTCCAGGTCTTCCGAATCTTGCTTCTAGTCCCTTGATCACCTCGCGTGGGTCTTCGGCGGTGAATAGCAGGCTTTGGACGGCTTCTCTAGCTTTTCCTTGGATCGCTATTCTGAGGCGTGCTAGGTTTTGATTGCTACTGAAAGAAGCAGCCGTATCCTCGTATGATCTTTTGAAGGCTAACCATTCTTCGCAGGCCCCGTTGAAGTGAGGTAGTTCTAGGTGCTTCGGTGAAACGGTGTCACGTGATTTTTCTGATAGCTTTAGTATGACTGAAGCTAGTTCTTGGATGTCACTTTTCTTTTCTTCTGCCTCTATTGGTTTGTGGTTCTTATTAGGCATGTCTCCGGTCTGGATGAACCAGCGTTCGACTTCTCGAGTTCGCTCGAACAGCTCTTCTCCGGTACCATCTTCATCTTCTGATTCCGCGGTGAGAAGTTCTAATTCCGCTTGAGCAACTTTTGACCGCGCTTCTGCCAATTCTAGTTCCCTTAATGCCATTGTCATCTTTGCTTGCGCTTCTGCTCTCTTCCTATGCGACGAGCGAACGGAAAGCGTGTCTGGATCGCGGGTCGTCTTCTTAGGGTGAGGCTGCTGCAGAGTCTTCATTGCGACACTTCTTTCTTGAATCTGCGGCGTTGGATGACTTCCTTCTTGGTGAGGAACTGACGCTTCGACGGTGCGTGTCGGGGGGGTGGTATGGGTTACGTCCCCTGGTGTTGATTCTTTTCCGGCAATGTTTTTGTTAAGAAGTACGGGTTGTCTGTGTACGCTGCTGGGCGATGCTCTTGTAAGCGTCGATCGATCTGAAGTTGACGTGTTGGTAGCCGTCGTGTTTGTAGAATCACTCGGCGTATTCATGCTCCAATCCGTCGTACTGGTACCCGTAGTGGCGTTGCTTTCACTCGTAGTCTTCGACTGCACTGATTTTGATCTTGTATTTGAAGGCATCTTCCTAGTTTTCCTTAAACCCGATCCGGCTTCTCGAAGGACCAATGTAAATGCTCGTATAAGGGAGCGTTGATAAATAGAGCGGGTTTGCTGGCGGGATGTTAACTGGAGAGCATACAGTAGCAGTTAGATGAGCAATAAATAACACTTCTTGAGAATTTCTTCTTGTTTTATTTCTTGATTCCTTATTATTACATTGCCGGATTTGGAATAATTTACCACGAAAAACGCCCCTTTTTTATAAGCGGCTGTAACCAATCATATTTAAGAAAAAATCGCATACGGCATTAGTGAATCTATTGACCAATCAGAGCGCCGAGTAACCTTTTCTAAGAGAGATTCACAATTTTCTTAATGAACGTGGTAAAACATTCCTTACAATATTTATATTTATTCCTAACGATAGATACAACTTATTTCTATTATTCTAAACATAAATCATTCAATAAACCTTTATTTTACATTTATAAAAAATAAAAATAGTTTCGCGGTCGCCTCACGGTTTAGCTCCGGAGTAGGACTATATTTTTTGCCGAACATACAAGTGGCGCCGCCAAGAGGTAGGAATGTACAACACTTTTTCAGGAATTATGCTTAAGAATCTATACAATATTTTTTCATGAAATTTAAATCTTTCTCATAATGAAATAACATTATACGGCGATTAATTGACATATTAATGTTTTCTTTTGAAGTACTTTAAAGGAAAAAGAATTATATTAATCACTTATATGTTAAATAGCTCTTAAAGTTATGATAAAAGAAATCTTACTAGAAAATAAGCTTATACTTGCGTCTAATGTTCTAATCAGACCTAAATAATATTAAATAGATTCATATAAGTCACTTTAAGATAAAAATAGAAGTGTTTAATTTACTTTCCTGTTTTTTCAGCACTAATCAGTCTTTACACTTAGCTTTATTTTATGAATAGGAAACAGTTAAGATTAATACCATCACCTAATTTTAAATCACTGATAAGAAATAATTATGATTAAATGCTAACACTTAGTTTTTAATTCACTGATAATAAATAATTAATATTAAATGTTCGAATTCACTTTGTCGTCGCTAACACGAACTTTACATGCTAATTGAATAAAACTATTATTTACGGATTTTATCGCGTTTAATTACTTTAATTTATTTTTATTATTATGCCGACGTTTCGGGTGCTTTACAGCGCCCATGGTCATGGGGGGGGGGGACTGAGATGTTTGACGTCCCAATGTCATAGTTAGTCCGGTTAAATCGGACCAAAAATTAATAAAAAAAAACTGAAGGTAGCCGGACTAACTATGACATTGGGACGTCAAACATCTCAGTCCCCCCCCCCCCGTGACCATGGGCGCTGTAAAGCACCCGAAACGTCGGGATAATAATAAAAATAAATTAAAGTAATTAAACACGATAAAATCCGTAAATAATAGTTTTATTCAATGTGTAGTGTTCGCGTAAATTTAAGAAATCATTATTTACATGCTAATGGTGCTTAATTTTTGTTATTTTCATTTACTTACGTATTGAAAATATACTTGAATAGTAGGTATTATTATTTTATTTAGCTACTGAATTTTAGGATATGTTTTACCTTGAGGTCAAATATAATTTTGAGGAGCAATAGTTATTACCTACTAATCTTTTATCTGCTATTCGTTATTTAGGAACAATATTAGTAAATTGAGTTTGAGGGAGATTTACAGTTTATAATGCTACATTTATTATTTTAGTATTTACCTACTGGGTAGGTATTTATTAAAATAATAAATATTGCATTAGTAACTAAATAGATATTTTTTTTTAATTTTTAAAATTAAAATTTTCGGATTTTTAAAAATTATTAAAAAAAAGGGTTTGAAATAATAGATTTTCTCATAAAAGAAGGGAACTTGAAAAAAAAGCGGGACCAAAGCCAAGTCGCGAACCACGGAACTCCGATATCACGCCCGACCGACATACCACCTGAGCTATAACGACCGTTAGTGGTTTGTCGAAATTTACCTTCTTATATTGTAGCAGTTTTTTTATTGCCTAAAAACATGGACAAAAGGACATTTTTTAAAAATAAATCCAAGCGTTCGTCGCTAAAATCGTTGGAGCCGTATAATTTTCTCATCTGGTTCGGTTCTATAAATATTTAAATATATAAAAATTATAAATTAAAATGAAAAGATAAATATACATAAATATCAATAAAATAAAATAAATACAAAATAATATTATATTATTACTGTTATTATTATTATTATAAGTTGTGGTTCGGTGAAGCTGCAACATAATGGACCATGATCTGAAATTTTTATGAAAAGAAGTGGCTGACGTCAATTATTATTATTCTTATTATTTTTTCATTACTGCCTTTTTCAACCTCACAAGATATTTGTAACTGCAAAAAAGAAAACTACGTATCCTATACTATTAAACGAGCAATTCTTGTATATATATATATGTATATATGTATATATATATGTATATATATATATATGTATATATATATATATATATATATATATATGTATATATATATATATATATATATATATATATATATATATATATATATATATATATATATATATATAATCGGGATCTCGGAAACGGCTCCAACGATTTTCATAAAATTTGGTGTCCAGGGAGTTTCGGGGATAAAAAATCGATGTAGCTAGGATTTATTTTTAGAAAATGTCTTTTTGTCCGTGTTTTTAGGCAATGAAAAACTGCTACAATATCGTTAGAATAAGAAGGTAAATTTTGACAGATTGTCAATGATTATAAATAGCTTAATGGTATAATGGGCGGTCACAGAATCGTAAAACCCTGGTTCGAGCCCAGACCGACCGACCGACTTTTTCAATTTTTAATCAAGTTCCTTTCTTTTTTGAGAAAATCTATTTTTTCTAGCCCTTTTTTTAGTATTTTTTAAATACACGAAAATTTAAATTAAACTAAATGCACTCATGATTTTTTATTCAAATAACCATTTCAGTTTTTTATATTATGTCGCTAAGATCAAAAAATATTATTCATATTTCATAAGTATGTAATTTGTATCTAAATATAATTTCCAAAACACACGAATTAAAAAAAAACCGAGCGAAAAATACCGAGCAAAGCTCGGTCAACCGGGTACTAAGTAAGTAAATCAGTAATATAGTGTTATGTATGATTCAGACTAAATAAAGGTTCCTAAAAATAGACGTAGATAAGGAAATTGCATAAAAAATTACTCAAATAAAAATGCAATAAACTTGTTAATTTTATAGGTACTTAGTAAAATATTAAAATAATAAGTTTTTTAGGATATTTATGTAAAACATAAAGGTTATATTGTGTTCTAACTACGTTCACGCTTGCGCATATAAAACCGCGGAATTTTACTAGTTTTATTATCAAAATAATAATTGACAACTCTACCCTAACTTTGCCTTGATTTTATCAACTTATTTATTTGTGTATTTTTTGTATTTATTTTATTTTATTGATATTTACGTATATTTATCTTTTCATTTTAATTTATAGTTATATATTTATAAAAGCCAACCAGATGAGAAAACTATACAGATACCCCAACAATAATAATATAATAATAATAATATTCTTATAAGTGCTTAACAGCCTTTTGTCCGGTGTGAATAAGACACATGCATATAACGGTTGGGTCATGCCTGTCCTCATGTATACCTTTGGCATACTCAGGTGGAGTCAGACTGAACTTAACGCCCTGGATAGAAAAGTCCGCACTACAATGACGTCCCATAGGATGTATCATCCGAGATCGTCGGTAATGAGGCTGTACTTGCCGCGAAAGCATGGTGGGCGTGGCTTCCTGAGCGCGCTCACCATGCATAATCGCGAAGTGTGCAGCCTCCGTCATTACTTCCTGGCGAGATCGGATGATCCATTCTATAATGACGTCATTTCTAGTGATAAAGGACTTACCCCTCTATCCTTAGCCAACGAGCATTGGCAAGACCCGGCAGTACAGAGCATTTCCGACCGGGAGACCGTATGGAAGGAGAAGGAGCTCCATGGGAGGTACTACAGGGCTCTACATGAGCCTCACGTAGATACAGCCGCCTCCCTCAACTGGCTACGTTTCGTTGACCTCTTCGGGGATACCGAGGGTTTTGTCTGTGCAATACAGGATCAGGTTGTTAAGACCAACAACTATCGGAGATACATCCTAAAGGATGGCACTGTCGACGTCTGTCGAGCTTGTCGCCATCCCGGGGAGTCACTTAGGCATGTCATCTCCGGTTGTTCGGCGCTTTCTAACTCTGAGTACTTGCACAGGCACAACCTAGTAGCCAGAATTCTACACCAGGAGCACGCTCTGAAATACGGTCTCGTGGACCGGAAATTGCCGTATTACAAGTACTTGCCGGAAGCCGTGCTCGAAAATGACCGCGCCAGGCTCTACTGGGACCGGGCCATCATCACAGACAGGACTATTCTTGCGAATAAGCCTGATATTGTGCTGATGGACCGGGCACAGTCAAGGATATTTTTGATCGACATTACCATTCCGTATGACGAGAACCTCGTGAAAGCCGAAACAGATAAACAAACAAAATATCTGGACCTGGCTCACGAGGTGATCGACATGTGGGGTGGTGTGTCGATCGAAATTATTCCTGTAGTCGTCTCTGTGAATGGGCTAATCCCAGTCAGCCTCTCGGGTCATCTGAGGCGACTGGGACTCCGTGATGGACCACTCCGGGCTGAAAATGCAGAAGGCGGTGCTCCTCGATACCGCCCGCATCGTCCGCCGGTTTCTTTCCCTTTCCCCCTAACCCTCGGATCTTATTTATTTATGTAGTTTTTGTATTTATTTTATTTTATTGATATTTATGTACATTTATCTTTTCATTTTAATTTATAATTATATATTTATAGAACCCAACCAGGTGAGAAAATTATATAGATACCACAATAATAATATTCCACAACTATCACACGACGCCATCTAGTCCCAAGCTAAGCAGAGCTTGTGTTATGGGTACTAGACATCTGATAAACATACTTATATATTTCTAAATACATAAATATTATAGATAAATTACACCCAGACACAGAACAAATGATCGTGCTCATCACACAAACATTTGTCCTGGGTGGGAATCGAACCCACGACCTCCGGCATAGCAGTCAGGGTCACTAACCACTAGACCAACAGGCCTAACGATAAATAAAATAAAGTCTCTAGCTCGAGAGGAGAGGAGCCGTGGTAGCTCAGATGGTTAGCGCTTGCTAAAATTTTCAGTGTGCGAGCAAACCGGGTTCGATCCCCGCCGGCACCAATAATATTGTAATTGCAATTTTAAGTGTTGATTTACCACGTGCTCAGTGGTGAAGGAAAACATTGTGAGGAAACCTGCATGTCTGAGAAATAAGAAAAAAAATATTTCGAAGACATGCAAAGTTCGCCAACACGCAGTAGGGCAGCGCGGTGGATAATTCCTTTCCTAGGACCCTTTCAGAAAATAGAATAGAAATAAAAAAATAATAAATCCAAACTTCATTTAAAACCAAACATATAAATTGTAAAGTAGCTGCAAGTATCTATAACCAAGTAAAAGACATTCCTTTACTCCAACTTGTCCATGTTTCCCAAAACAATTTTCAATTAAGCTTTATATTATAATGCGGATTTTTTATATATAAAATTTAAATAATAAAGCATTTCGTACGTCTCAGCCGAGGCGCAAATATTTTTCGGCCGCAAATTTATAAGACCGATTTGTTATTCAAACATAAACATGGTTTTTTAATTAAATCTACCAATCATAAAACGACACGCATTTTTATTGAACACTTCCTATTCAATTCACAAAGTACCTATTATATATTTGTTTATATAAAAAGTATATTTAAGTACAATCATAAAACTAAATGGAAACACATGGTAGGAAAATGCATTGAGTTATAAAACACATAAATCAATGGGCAAATCTAAAAATGCTGGAGGTAGGCAGCCCTATCGCATGTTTACGTACCGCACGGCTGTAAGATTTATTTCTAAGATACGGCCGAGTTACAATATACCGTGACGTAAGCGCATCGGTTGGTAGGTACTCAAATAATATTATGTTTGCGGCGAAATACGGACGCGGCGACCAGCGACGTGGCCACCTCCTACGAACGCATACAGCGTAATGCCGCCCGCACTCTGCGCACGCCCCTTTATCATACAAGTCACACAATTTTCGGAATTATTTCAATTAAAAGAGAAAAAACGAACTTAAAAATTTAAATAAAACGTGGAGAATATAGATTTTTTAATTATCTATCCATTAGTGTTATCCTCAAATGATTAGAGCGTTGCGTTTAGCAACAGATGCATGTAATCAAGAATTTTAGTCATTTTTTAAAAGTTGATTTTAAATGTATTTATAGCACATAAAAATAAATTAGAACGTGGAATGCGATGATAAGATATCGAACATTAATAATGTACTTTTAGATGTAGTTTATTTTTCATAACTCATGAGATAATAGAGTCTGAAAAACGCACTTTCGCAACATTTTGGTCAGGGATTCACCTTAAGACCTGGTAACCCTAGCCACGGCGCTGTTATTTTGTGCTAGAGCTTCGCCAGCTACGCCCGCAATTTTTAATCATTGGAAATATTTACTTTAGTACAGTCAAAGACTATATAACCACTTGACTGCGCATACAGTGCCCCGACGCCCGAAAACTATTAGTATTTTGTAGCCTATGCATCGGCTATGGTACTATTAACCATTTTAGTATTGTCCAAGTTTAGACCTGTGTGCACGCCAAATTAATGCAAATTTTTATTACTTTTATGCAATTATAATGCATCAAAATGCGCGGTGAAGTGGTGTGGGAAACATTCCAGGACAGATGTCCAAAAAGAATGGAGTAACTTTTCATTGCTAAGTAAAAAATACGAAAATTATTGTTGATTAATTGAGATTATGAGCCACCGCAGGGGTCTATCTAAAACGGTGGCTGGGTAAATAACGACATGGTTGAGTCGCGCGTTGATGTATTTTGGAAAAGTCTCGTTCTATTATTAGACAATTCTAATGCTTCTATCCCTTTCTGTCCCTTTGTATGTTTATCGTAAACATTAGTACTTACTGTTACCTTTAATAGCTGAAAGTCGATATCGAAAATAATAAAATTAAAATGAATAAAAAGATCAATTCACACACTGTGATAAAAAACTTATCTACTTTTAACCGTCTTCAGAAAAAAGAGGAGGTTCTCAGTTTGTCGGTATTTTTTCTTAGTTAAAGTTTATAGTTACCTAGTTAAATTAGTTAGATTGGTGCACCAAATCAGAAAGGCTTACAATTTCAAAAGGATACGGAGGACAACTTATTGTACGGATCCACTACAGTAATAGATATTTGTCGTCGTTGTAAAATTTTTAATAAGAGGGCGATCAATGAGAGTGTTTCAAAAGTGCATTCTTCGAAATATAATACCAATTATTTTATGAGAACGGTTTTAAAATCTCTGATTAAGTATTATTGATTCCCGTATACTCATTTTCATAAATTTGAAATAGAATCAACAAATCATTTAATTGCATTAGCAAGATGCATAATTTACAAATATGTAGACGCTTGTTTATATTTTTTTACAAAGAACAATCAGGACCCTTAAACTTTAATTCGAAATAAATATAACAAATTAATTCATTTTAAAAATCAATAATAATATAATAAATAAATGTTTTCGTTGTAACTGATTGATTTTGATTAAATATTATTTCTACGATTTTAATTGAGTATTTTTCATAATGATAAAATCCATTTTATCGATAACGAATATTTTCCTTTATTAAGAAGAGCAACCCCAAAGATAGCCATAACAACGCAACTTGACCATTTGCAGCCTCGCGTTCTTCCTCGTCCCCCGGCCCGCAGTAGTGAGTCGTATGCTTAAAAGAAATCTGCCTATACGCTCTCTAGTGGTTATATTCTCTATGAGTACAGTATATTTCAATTAGTATAAAGTTCTCACATTATACCAGATAGTTAATTAACCTATTAATATAGGAAAAAAGAAATATCCTATCTCTGGAGAAAAAATAATGGAGAATAAAAATGTCTGCATGCTGCCATATGGCAGTCCAGTCCAGTCCATATGGACTGGCCCAGATTATGCAGTTAAAACACTAAAAATCTACAAAGACGACAAATTTTGGATTTTGAATATGTTAGCCAAGTTGCAAGCGTTTTATAAAAGTGTGTACTGCCTGAAATTATTATATATATTATATATTATAGAAAGAAAGTGTTCGTCACAAAAAGATTCCTTTCCACACATACGGTGAGGAGGCTTTCACCATTCTCATTAATACTTTTATCACCAAACGCTCCCAGTATCCTTTCATAGACAAGCCTCCTCACCCCAACCCTTCCATTAAAATCTCCTAACATAACAATATTTTCATTTTCCTTACATTTCATTAACACCATCCTTACCATTTCCCAAAACTGCTCTCGGATACAAGTGGGCTTAGACATGTCTGGGGCGTAGACCCCTAGAACAAACAACTTTTTAGGCCCACTTTTATTCGTATTTAGCAGTCTCGGGCTTACACATTCATACTCTTTCACACATTGACCCATTTTTTCTGAAAGGATGATACCGACTCCCTGGCATGCCCGCTCGGTCTCGTCTACACCGGACCAGTACGCGGTATATATACCATGTGTAGTGACATCCTTTCCCTTCCGCTTCGTCTCATTTACACATAATACATCTATTCCTCTATCATACATCATATCGCATACCATCTTATCATTCATTGCTCCACATACATTCAGCGTAGCTAGACGGACCTCCGCAATCCTCTTTTCGCCCCTCCGGGAGACAGAACGTGACGGGTGGCTAACCTCGTCGCCGGTTTTCCTCCCGGAGATTCTTCGTACCCCTGCCCCATTAAAGGGACGCTGGGAACTCGGGACCATTTCTTTTCCTCTTTGCCTCATGGTGCGAAAACAAGGGGGTGGTATATTTCACGAGGCGAGTAGCTGAGTCTGTTCTTTCGGCTTTGTCGCTCATTTAGCACCACCCGGGGGACACGTGTAGGGTGGGCCTAGGATTAGGTGGTCGAAGCCTACGGACGCAAGCAACTAATCCCCCGAGAAATATTGAGAACGTACAAAGAATATAAAGTAGAAATTATTATTACTAATATGTAAAATTTAAAAGAGAAAGATTTTTATGCAAAAACATTAGCTTTTCGACCCTATTGGGTCTAGTTTGCTCCTTTTTGCTTCATATTTAGTATATGAAGCCCTTATTTTTCGATTTGTTCGACGTTGTTCAAAATTACGTTGCATTGGTATGTTTTTGTACTTCCACACAAAATCTAGCCGAGCCTAGTCTGTTGAGCAATCGGCACAGATTGATCTTCTTCTCTGCATATTCAAGGTTATGTATATATATATATATATATATATATATATATATATATATATATATATATATATATATATATATATATATATATATATATATATATATATATATAATCGGGGTCTCGGAAACGGCTCCAACGATTTTCATAAAATTTAGTGTCCAGGGAGTTTCGGGGATAATAAATCGATCTAGCTAGGATTTATTTTTAGAAAATGTCTTTTTGTCCGTGTTTTTAAGCAATGACAAACTGCTACAATATCGTTAGAATAAGGAGGTATCCTATACTATTAAACGAGCAATTCTTGTATATATATATATATATATATATATATATATATATATATATATATATATATATATATATATATATATATATATATATAATCGGGATCTCGGAAACGGCTCCAACGATTTTCATAAAACTTTGTGTCCAGGGAGTTTCGCGGATAATAAATCGATCTAGCTAGGATTTATTTTTAGATAAGTTTACAATTTGACATGAGTGACGAAGAGTCGAATAGTTCTAGTCGGAGTAGTGAGAGTTGAAGTTATAGATCTAAAAGACCTAAAAGTAAATTTTAAGAGTTTTTCGACATAATTCATGCATCCCAAATTGCTTTGTGTAAATTATGCCAACATAAAAAGGTTGAAATAAAAATGAAAACCAGAAACACTTCAGGCTTAAGCATCTAATATCTTTCCACAAAAAGGAATCACAAATATTTCTTCCTGAAAAACCAAAATTAAGTGGAGATATCACAAGCTTTTTAATAACCTATCAGTGATTTGAAAATCATTCAATTCGGTGAGAAAAGTGCACAATATGTTAATGCCAGTTCTCACTTTTAAACCAAATCCAATCATATCATGTGTGGAATTCCATCTCGTTGGACAGTCGAGTATGGGGTTCAGATTTGATGGTACGCCAGCTGCTTCACAAGCAGACTGAAACTTCCTCTTCAATATCTCACTTCTTTTTATTTTACTGGAAATACTGCGTAATTTTGTTATAGATGTACGTGAGTCAGCAATATTTGGCGCATATTCTTCATCTTCCTCAGTTTCGTCTTCATTATCTTCATACTGCTGTTCTTGTCCCTTATTGTCAGTTTCACTGTGTAATGCTAAAGTCTTTAATAAATCTTGTACACCAAGGTTCAAAATGTGAGCAAAGCACCGGAAATGTTGATTGTCTGAATCAAAGTGTGGCAGTTGTTTGTCCAATTCATACATAAATTTGATATTTGCAGTTGCGTTGTCGACCATGATACCCTGTTATATTATAACATTCTGTATATATATATATATATATATATATATATATATATATATATATATATATATATATATATATATATATAAATATATAACTACCACCCACTGACTGACTATAACGATATCTCAGGAACTATAAAACATACAAACTTGAAGTTTGTAAGGTAGGTTCCTTTTATGGCATAGAGATCAGTTAAGAAACGGTTTTGAGAAAATCTATCCTTAAGGGAGTGAAATGGGAGTAGGAAATTTGTATGAAAGTCCTACGTTTTTGAAGTTAGAGACACGTAAAATCCTGAATAAGCTGTTTTGCGAAATGCTAACCCTAAGGGGGTGAAATTGGGGTAAAATGGTTACATGCAAGTCCTATATTCTTAAAGTATAGATATGAAGATCGACATTTACTTTATTAGTTTTAATTAATAAATATTTGCATAGTTAAGCTTTACCTATATAGTCTCTTTATACTTAGGTAAGACTTGCAGCGAGAAAATTTCAAAATCTCATAGGAAATCAGATATTGTTCGCGGAAGAAGTCGCAGGCGGCCGCTAGTTACATAATATATGTGTTATGTAATTGTGTGATAAGCATGTTTTTTCTTACCTGTCCACTTTTTCCGGTGGTTATTAAAAAGCTTGTGATATCTCCACTTAATTTTGGTTTTTCAGGAAGAAATATTTGTGATTCCTTTTTGTGGAAAGATATTAGATGCTTCCTTAAGCCTGAAGTGTTTCTGGTTTTCATTTTTATTTCAACCTTTTTATGTTGTCATAATTTACACAAAGCAATTTGGGATGCATGAATTATGTCGAAAAACTCTTAAAATTTACTTTTAGGTCTTTTAGATCTATAACTTCAACTCTCACTACTCCGACTAGAACTATTCGACTCTTCGTCACTCATGTCAAATTGTAAACTTATCTAAAAATAAATCCTAGCTAGATCGATTTATTATCCGCGTGTGTGTTCGTCTGAGTGCGTGTTTGTGTGTGTATGCGTGCGTGTGT
Source organism: Parnassius smintheus behrii (assembly GCA_036936625.1). Taxonomy (NCBI): domain Eukaryota; kingdom Metazoa; phylum Arthropoda; class Insecta; order Lepidoptera; family Papilionidae; genus Parnassius; species Parnassius smintheus. The sequence goes on from JAUPFT010000023.1 coordinate 2,973,307, forward strand.
GTCTGTGTGTGTGTGTGTGTTTGTGTGCGCGCCCAGAAAAATTAAAACTCTACTTTTTGACTTAATTACTGGACCGATTACGTTCATTTTTTGCATATCGTCAGCAAAGGCGATAACAAGTATATGGTTTCATTTATTGCATATATGTGGGACCCATTCTGTATATATACAGATTATAGTGTTAAATATGTATTTATAATTCACTCATATTTTCATTTGTTTTTATAATCGGCAAGACACATGGTTTACTGTTTTATTTCAGTCTGAATAGCAGTGACCACATCACGACAGCTACAGTTGATTGGATGGTTAAAAATATCTTCCCTTCTCATTTTTCGATGACGAAGCTACACAAGTATATTTTCGATCAATTTGCCCAAATATGGTGTTTCCTAAAAGGTCCACACTTAGAAGGAAGGTCAAAGAACGGTTTGAAGAGCTTCAATTGAATCTTAAGAAACGACTACAACAATTTTCATCTAAAATGTCATTTAACATTGATGAATGGACGTCAATTGCTGGTAGGAGTTACTACGGGGTCACTATTCATTATATAGACAACGAATGGAAGTATCGATCTGTAGTCCTTGATTTTATACCGTCACGCGGTCGACATACTGTTGAAGATATTGCAACGATTTTCCACGAATGTTTATTGGAATATGACATAATTGATAAAATACAGGGTATCATGGTCGACAACGCAACTGCAAATATCAAATTTATGTATGAATTGGACAAACAACTGCCACACTTTGATTCAGACAATCAACATTTCCGGTGCTTTGCTCACATTTTGAACCTTGGTGTACAAGATTTATTAAAGACTTTAGCATTACACAGTGAAACTGACAATAAGGGACAAGAACAGCAGTATGAAGATAATGAAGACGAAACTGAGGAAGATGAAGAATATGCGCCAAATATTGCTGACTCACGTACATCTATAACAAAATTACGCAGTATTTCCAGTAAAATAAAAAGAAGTGAGATATTGAAGAGGAAGTTTCAGTCTGCTTGTAAAGCAGCTGGCGTACCATCAAATCTGAACCCCATACTCGACTGTCCAACGAGATGGAATTCCACACATGATATGATTGGATTTGGTTTAAAAGTGAGAACTGGCATTAACATATTGTGCACTTTTGTCACCGCATTGAATGATTTTCAAATCACTGATAGTGAATGGCAAATACTCGAAAAAATACATAAGTTTCTAATAAACTTTAAACTTCTATCAACGAAACTTGGTGGAGAAAAATATGTTACATTACCGCTAGTCATTGTATCATTCAATCTCTTGCTCGATAAAATTGAATCCATGGTAAAACAATTAGATGAGAAACCTAATCGATCCGAAGTGGATGAAAGGCTCATTCTGGGTTTTCAAGCAGCTCCAGACAAAATGCTTAAACATTAGAAAAAGAGCAACTGGATTTATTGTACCTCTTTAATTTTAGACCCAAGGCATAAGACTCAGACTTTTGACATGACATTATGGGGGAAGCAAATTAAAACAGAAAGCCTGCGCAAATTTAATGAACTTTATAAAGAATATAAAAGTCTACACTTAGTGAATACATCTCTAGAATCACCAAGAAATGAAAAGAAAGTATGTGAACATGATGAAGATGAAGACGTAATAGACTTTGAGAAATTGTATGCATGCCCCTCGACGTCATCTGGATCCGGATCTTTTTATCAAGGCTTAGTTATAGACGCGTTGGAGGAGTACCTAAGTAAACCCAGAGCCGCCAGTTCAGAAGACGTTTTAGAGTAGTGGAGGACGCATGAGACAGAATATCCGACTTTATCGATGATGGCCCGTGATTTTCTTTCAATACCTGCAACTTCAGTACCTGCTGAGAGATTATTTTCTAAAGCATCTTTAGTAATTAGAAAACATAGAAATAGGTTAAGTGATGAGTCAGCCAGATGGTTACTTTGTATTAATTCTTGGTCAAAAGAATTAATATAAAGTAACAGTAATGTCAAAGCTGTTGTGTACTGTTATGTAATTTAATTTGTATTGTATTTTATTTTTTTATTTAAATAAATGGTATATTGTGTAACTCTTTTATTCCATTTCATATAAGGGTCTATCAATCTCTTTCTAGACAGATAATGTTCTTTATAATACAGTCAAGTTAATGTCATTAATTTGTTTTTATATGTTTTGACTAAGTTTTAGCACATGTAAGCTTATTAAATGTAAACGTTTATTAAGAAACAGACTAACTCCCGTTGGATCCCGTCTCAGTTGGTTAGAGCATCGGCACGGATCGCTTAGGTTGTGGGTTCTAAACCCACCCGGTATTAGTTGATATTTCAAATTTCTCATTAAATGTTTAGACATTTATTAATTTGGTTGGTCTTTCTATGGCTATGTTAATTCAAGCTCAAAATGTGCCTACTCTGTTAAGTTGTTCTAAGATCTAAAGTAACGTTTAATAAATAACAATAGGCTAATAGGTAATTGCGAGACTTGCGAGACTCTTGCTGCAAGACCAAGACCAAGAACAAGACTGAGAGCGCAATACCAAGACCAAGAATAAGACCAGGTGTACTGGCGCAAGACCAAGACTGGCTAAGTCTCGTCTTGTTCTTGCATTTGGGCACCACTAATTTTTTGCTGACGTTCGTTTAAAAGTACTGTTAAAATACTGCAGTCCACTTGACGCGGTGTTGCTGACGACGTGGACGGCGGAGGATTAAAGTTGCTGGCTTAATGATCAGATCTTGATTTTTCTTCAGTTGGTAAGAAACTTTGTATGCAGTCTTTTGTTTTTGTATAAAATCAAGAACTTGTCGGTATTGATTCTGCGCAATATAGGGACGGTTTCCATCAGACAATTCCTACCGTACCTGAAGATGAATGTTGTGAAATTCCTGCCAGTAAGTATCCAAAGTGTCCAGTCGTGTTTTGATATGAGCAGCAGTGCTGCGGTCGGCGCTGTCCTTCCTGAAGTTGCTGAGCAGCTGCTCCATACCAGAAACCACCTTTTGTTGAATTACTTGTAAGTCTTCCATGGTGTTGTTTTTAATAGGTATTCGATAGATGTTAAGTGAACTGATCGTTTGCTGTTTGCGGTCCGTGTGACGATGAACTTCCAGCGATATATGCGCATTCTCAATCTGTCTGGTGAGACCCGCTTCTAGGAGGCCAAAAAAGTCGATTCACTATCACCGCAAAATCAAAATCACACCACTTTCGAAGGACCGAAAAGATAATGTGGTATTCAACACTTTTTGATGTAAATGTTGTTTAAAACTCTGTTTATGCATAAAGTATTTACAAATGTTAGGTGTGTAAGCACACGAGACCTTGTTGGCGTCCGTACATATACCGACTCAAATAAAAACTTTAAAGTAAAATGCCGACGCTTACATTATGTCATTTACAGCCCTTCACAAATCCACTGCTGAACATAGATCTCCCCCAAGAAATACCACAAAGCACGGTCCTGAGCCAACTGCATCCATCGACTTCCTGCATGTCTTACCAGGTCTTCACTCCATCTAGGGGGGGGGGGGGTCGCCCTACACTATGCCTACTGGTACGAGGCTGCCACTCGTAAACCTTTCTTCCCCATCGGTTATCGGTTCTTCGAGCTATATGGCCGGCCTATTGCCACTTCAGCTAACTAATCCGTTGGGCTATGTCGGTCACTCTAGTTTTAATGCGGATATGCCCATTTCTGAATCTATCACGCAGAGAAACTCCGAGCATAGCCCTCTCCATAGCTCACGGAGCAACCTTGAGCGTCCTCAAACGGATAGCAGTGAAGGACCACGTCTCAGATCCGTAGGTCATCACTGGCAACACGCACTGTTTGTACAATCTAGTTTTCAAAGTTTGAGGTATACCTGACGAGAAGATGTGTCGTAATTTCCCGAACGCTGCCCAGCCGAGTTGAATCCGTCGATTGGCCTCTCGGTCGAAGTTGGACTTACCTAGTCGGACTATTTGTCCCAGGTAAACGTAATCGTCAACAACTTCGAGCACAGCGCTTTAACTAACTAACTACCGGCATAGGTGTGATATGGACATTAAACATGATCTTTGTTTTGTCCTTGTTCATCTTAAGACCTATCAGTTGGGAGACACCATTGAGGTCATTGAGCATAGTGCTTAGGTCCTTGAGCGATTCTGCCATAAGGACTATATCGTCGGCAAATCGAAGGTGAGTGATGTACTCGCCATTGATATTAATACCGTATCCTTTCCAGTCCAGTAGCTTGAAAACGTCTTCCAATGCAGCGCTGAAGAGTTTCGGGGATATAACGTCACCTTGTCTTACACCTCTCTGCAATTGGATATGTTTCGAACTCTGGTTCTGTACTCGGATAGCCATCGTAGCCCTACTGTACAAACACTTCAGCACTTCGATATACCGACAGTCAACTTGGTACCGCTGAAGGGACTGTAGCACCGACCAAATTTCGATGGAATCAAAGGATTTCTCATATTCCACATACGCCAGGCAAAGTGGCAGATTGTACTCTTCGGTCTTCTGTACAATCTGCCGCAGGGTATATATGTGGTCTATGGTACTGAAGCCTTTTCGGAAAGCGGCTTGTTCGGGAGGCTGGAAGTCGTCGAGTCTGCGTGTGAGACGATTCGTAATGACTCTCGAAAACAGTATGTAGACGCTGCTCAGAAGGGAAATCGGTCTGTAGTTTTTCAAGAGAGCGTTGTCGCCTTTCTTAAAGAACAAGACCACCGTACTTCTGCTCCACGCCTCCGGAGTAGTGCCACCACGGAAGACGGAATTGAAGAGCTTCTGAAGGACTTTAAGTACCGGTGTTCCACCCGCTATCAGAAGCTCCGCTGTAATTCCATCCTCGCCTGAGTTTTTACTGCCGTTTTTAAGGTGCTAAGGAGCTTTTAATCTCGCTCAGACTGACGTCCGGGATATCATCGGAATAGTTTCGGATAAGACTTGTTCTTGGATCGTTACTCACACTTGCCTGTGGCTCCAACGATGATGCGTACAGCTGCCCATAGAACCCCTCAATCTCACTCAAAATCTCAGGTGTAGCGGCGCGGTCGTTGAGCCACTAGCACACCGAAACACACTGAAGCCTAAATCGCGCTATTAACATTCCGAATCATGGACGGTATATATATATATATATATATATATATATATATATATATATATATATATATATATATATATATTAATACGGGCAGTATTAAAGTTGCGTACTTGCGTAAGTCTCGCTACATGCGTTTGGAGATCTGTCTGTTCAGTTGCCTGTATGCTGTCAAATCTGTTGACGATTGCAGCCTCATCTCCCCTCTAATAATCATGAGATTAAGAGTGTGATCGGAGATTTTTTGTTATCTTCTGCGGCGGGTCTTGCAGAACTTAGCTCCGACCGCATGGACAGTTTTCACGAGCTTGTCATTCATATCGTCCACTGCATTGCAATCTTCTAGGCACTGAATGCGGTTACGTAGCTTGAGCTGAAAGGTTTTGTGATTCTGGATTAGAGCACGAGAGGGACGGAGTGTTGAATTCATTAGACGAGACCTCTCTAACTTAACATTTAGGTTCAGTGTGCCTCTAACCATTCGGTGATCGCTGCCAGTTTTTACCCTTGCGATCACTAAGACATCACTGAACAGTTGGCGTCTGGTCGTCATAATGAAGTCAATCTCATTTTTTGTCGAACCGTCGGGGCTCGACCAGGTTCACTTTCTGTTGGGCCGCTTCTGGAAGAAAGAGTTCATCGTAAAAAGTCCCTCTTTCTCCATGAATTCAGCCAGCTGCTGGTCCCTTGGGTTCTGTTGTCCTATTCCAAATTTACCTTCAGCTCGCCGTTTTTTCTTGTGCCCAGTTTTGCGTTGAAGTCTCCCATTAACACCGTATAGTGAGTTTTGGAGGAATGCATGGCTAGAAATATCTTCATACATTTCCTCCACCTCCTCATTGGGATGTTCAGACGTTGGCGCGTAAACCTGTATGACCTTCAGCGAATACGGTTTGGTGATTCTGAGTATAAGGTACGCAACCCTCGTCGATACATTCCCAATCTTTAAAACGTTGTTAACGAGTGACTTGTGGACGATAAATCCGACACCTCCTTGAGACAGATGGTCGCCCTCCCGGTGATAGAACAAGTTACTGGATCCGAGAATCACCGTGTCCTCCCCCTCCCTTTGGACCTCAGATAATCCTACAATACCCCAACGCAAATTGTCTATCTCTTCTTCCAGCACCAGGATACTCTCGTCAGTCCTCAGGGTGCGTGCGTCATACGTTGCCAGGTAGAGTCGTCGTAGGTGGCAATCGGACCTCCACCGGAGATTCTTAACATCCCCTGCCCCGCCGTTACCATAGTTGCACCGTAGCCAGGAATAGCGGGGCCGCCGGGGACTGGGAGTCGTCTATTTTTGTAATTGTTCATGGGAGGTATATTGCCATATTTGCCACGCTTGGCAAGCGAGTTGGCAACCGCAGTTTTTTTGTTGTACAGTTGCTGTTATCAGGAAGATGCTTCTGCCCATCTTCTGTCTGTTTCCCTTTGTCGCCTTTTACGACGCCCACGGGGAGATATCGGGTAGTGGATATTCTTAACCGCCACTACACGGCACGGAACGGTACATTATGTGTTCGGTGTACACTGAACTATAGATCTGGGCTAAATCAATGCAATAACGTCTATTTTAGCTTATCATCCGAAAAGATGCAGGATTCGTTGTGTTCGCAAATTATTGTACTTATTATAATTAATAAATAGATACAAACAAACATTTGATAGACTTCATTTCGGCACTTCCGATCAGGGCCCGTGACAGCTTAGTTCCAATTTACACATTTTGGCGCTACCAGCGCAATTTTTCTCCATATTGTCGTTTAATGTCAAATCGAATTGTCAAAAATCAAAATTATCAATGTTGATCGTCGCCATTATTTATCCCATTTTCGCCAACTAACTGAGTTTTGCGCACGTGTATTTCCTCGCATTTATGTTGCGTTGAGATCTTTTACTTCTTCTTTCTTTTTCAGATCTTGGACGCAAATTTTCGTCCGTTATTTGTGACAATATTCTGTTTTTGGGCTGGTCGTGCGCATATTCCATACCAATTTAAAGGTTTACAAAAAGTTCTGTGTTGGTGATTGCAATATAACATGTGAAACACACCAACTTTTCAGATTCCCTAGGAACGATAATTTAAGAAACTTGTGTATGTCTTTCATAGTGCCGACAAATCCCCAGCTCATTGGACTTGCTAAAGAACTTAACAAACGTGTCTGTGAAAAATATTTTGAGGTACGAATTTCCATTGAAGTTCGTTGAATTGCGGGTGGGAGGGGGTGGGGGAGGGCGAGGGAGCTATACTACTCTCCCTTAAAAGGAATAACTGCGGAGCATTTGTTTATTTTTAATTCTGAGGAAATTTTCCTCTATTTATCATCATCATCATCATTACAGCCCTTCACAAGTCCACTGCTGAACATAGGCCTCCCCCAAGTAATGCCACAAAGCACGGTCCTGAGCCACCTGCATCCATCGACTTCCTGCATGTCTTACCAGGTCGTCACTCCATCTAGTGGGGGGTCGCCCTACACTACGCCTACCGGTACGAGGCAGCCACTCGAGAACCTTTCTTCCCCATCGGTTATCGGTTCTTCGAGCTATATGGCCGGCCCATTGCCACTTCAGCTTAGTAATCCGTTGGGCTATGTCGGTCACTCTGGTTTTACTGCGGATATCCTCATTTCTGAGTCTATCACGCAGAGAAACTCCGAGCATAGCCCTCTCCATAGCTCGCTGAGCGACCGTAAGCGTCCTCATACGGCCAGCAGTGAAGGACCACGTCTCAGACCCGTAAGTCATCACTGGCAACACGCACTGGTTGTACAATCTAGTTTTTAGAGATTGAGGTATACCTGACGAAAAGATATGTCGTAATTTCCGGAACGCTGCCCAGCCGAGTTGAATCCGTCGATTGACCTCTCGGTCGAAGTTGGACTTACCTAGTCGGACTATTTGTCCCAGGTAAACGTACTCGTCAACAACTTCGAGCATAGTGCTCCCAACAACTACCGGCACAGGTGTGACATGGACATTATAAAATGATCTTTGTTTTGTCCATGTTCATCTTAAGACCTATCCGTTGGGAGGCACTATTGAGGTCACTGAGCATACTGCTTAAGTCCTCCAGCGATTCTGCCATAAGGACTATATCGTCGGCAAATCGAAGGTGAGTGATGTACTCGCCATTGATGTTAATACCGTATCCTTTCCAAACCAGTAGCTTGAAAACGTCTTCCAACGCAGCGGTGAAGAGTTTCGGGGATATAACATCACCCTGTCTTACACCTCTCTGCAGTTGGATAGGTTTCGAACTCTGGTTCTGTACTCGGATAGCCATCGTAGCCCTACTGTACAAACACTTCAGCACTTCGATGTACCGACAGTCAACTTGGCACCGCTGAAGGGACTGTAGCACCGCCCAAATTTCGACGGAATCAAAGGCTTTCTCATAGTCCACATATGCCAGGCAAAGCGGCAGATTGTACTCTTCGGTCTTCTGTACAATCTGCCGCAGGGTATGTATGTGGTCTATGGTACTGAAGCCTTTTCGGAAAGCGGCTTGTTCGGGAGGCTGGAAGTCGTCGAGTCTGCGTGCGAGACGATTCGTAATGACTCTCGAAAATAGCATGTAGACGCGGCTCAGAAGGAAAATCGGTCTGTAGTTCTTCAAGAGAGCGTTGTCGCCTTTCTTAAAGAACAAAACCACCGCGCTTCTGCTCCACGCCTCCGGAGTAGTGCCACCATGGAGGACGGAATTGAAGAGCTTCTGAAGGACTTCAAGTACCGGTGTTCCACCCGCTTTCAGAAGCTCCGCTGTAATTCCATCCTCGCCCGGGGCCTTGCCGTTTTTAAGGTGGTGGAGAGCCATTCTAATCTTGCTCAGACTGACGTCCGGGATATCATCGGAATAGTGTCGGATAAGACTTGCTCTTGGATCGTTACTCACACTTGCGTGTGGCTCCAACGATGATATGTACAGCTGCCCATAGAACCTCTCAATCTCACTCAGAATCTCAGGTGTCCCGGAAACGATGCTGCCACACTCAGTCTTCAGCTTCGACAGTTGGCTCTTTCTGGCAGACAGATCTCTGGCAAAGACTTTGGAGCCCTGGTTCCGCTCGATCGCTTCTTTAATACGAGAAGTATTAAAGTTGCGTAAGTCTCGCCGCATGCATTTGGAGATCTATCTGTTCAGTTGCCTGTATGCTGTCGAATCTGTTGACGATTGCAGCCTCATCTCCCGTCTAACAGCCATGAGATTAAGAGTGTGATCGGAGAGTTTTTGTGTTCTTCTGCGGCGGGTCTTGCAGAACTTAGCTCCGACTGCATGGACAGTTTCCACGAGCTTGTCGTTCATATCGTCCACTGCATTGCAATCTTCTAGGCACTCGAAGCGATTACGTAACTCGAGCTGAAAGGTTTCGGGATTCTGGATTAGAGCACGAGGGGGACGGAGCGTTGACTTCATTAGACGAGACCTCTCCAACTTAACGTTTAGGTTCAGTGTGCCTCTAACCATTTGGTGATCGCTGCCAGTTTTCACCCTGGCGATCACTGAGACATCACTGAACAGTTGGCGTCTGGTCGTCATAATGAAGTCAATCTCATTTTTTGTCGAACCGTCGGGGCTCGACCAGGTCCACTTCCTGTGGGGCCGCTTCTGGAAGAAAGAGTTCATCATAAAGAGTCCCTCTTTCTCCATAAAGTCGGCCAGCTGCTGGCCCCTTCGGTTCCGTTGCCCTACTCCAAATTTCCCTACCTTCAGCTCACCGCTTTCTCTTGTGCCTAGTTTTGCGTTGAAGTCTCCCATCAACACCGTGTAGTGGGTTTTGGAGGAATGTATGGCTCTGGAAATATCTTCATACATTTCCTCCACCTCCTCATCGGGATGTGCCGAGGTTGGTGCGTAAACCTGAATGACCTTCAGCGAATTCCTCTATTTATGGATTAATATTAAGTGTCAAAAACCAGTGGTAACCCTTTGGGCACAGGGGGAGTGTAGTTTAGTGTAGAGTCTTATGGATTGTAGAGGTAAGGAGTATAGACTGTGTATTAAAAAGTCTCCACAGAAAACCGTTAAATAAGGGTGGCGCCACTATAGCTGCGGGGTAAATTTTATAGAACGCGCTGAAACATATTAGTGGCATAGACGACCTTTTCGAGGTTATATATAAATAAAATTATTTTAGATTTTAGAGCTACTGAGCAGCACACTTCACACCGTTGACAACTGCAAAGTTCATGTAGCTGTTTTCTGTAGCTACTCGAGCGCTGTTGTGGAGAGTTTTTGAACTGTTATTTACTCCTTACAGATGGACACATTTTCAACTATTCTCCTATGGGAGATTGTCGTCCTTACCTCTATACTCCATGAGGAGAACGATCGCTATTTGCAAAAGCATAGCCTGCCTGTCGTAGAATTTATAGCCGCGCTGCCGTCGGTAAGTACCTAATATCTGCGACATAATTTTTTAATTATGTTAAGTAATATGTTAATTATGTATATAATATGACGACTCCGTGGCGCAGTGGCTTAGCAACGTTTGGCTGCGCTGGGGGTCGCGGGTTCGAACCCCGCACGGAACAAGTATTTGTATGGCCTACAAATGGTTATTCCGGGTCTGGATATTTGTCCTTGTGCAATTTATGTTTGTAAACTGCCCCTACGATACAAGAGAAAATCTTAGTGTAGAGGTTACGTTTTTAAAAAAAATTATTGACAAAAAGAAACATTATAAAATGGTGAAATATTATTAAAAAAATAATAAATCAATAATTAAAATAATAAAAACATAATTTATAATTTATTTATTAATAAATAATAATAATATTGATTTGAATGATATTTATAATAATTTCAAACTATAACTATTATAGCGTATAACAGCCCGCTTTTATCGAGGTAACTTAGCGATTGCAGCGCCACAATTGTTTTGTCCATATTTCTGGGACACTAATCTCTACAGCGATCGTTCTTCTGTTAGGAAACAGGAGAACGATATTGCATAAATGATTGATTTTCAATATTTGTTCTCAAAACAGCAAAAATTTTTATTGTAAAAATCACTATCAGTGTTTTTGAAAGCGACTTTTACTAGGTTATATTTACTAAATTATTTTAGACACATGAGTAGTTGAGGTTTAATACTACTGTTTCATCAACTACTTTAGTCACCACAAATATTAAATTCCTTAACTCAGCACATTTCACTCCGTTGACAACTGCTAAGTTCATTTCATGTAGCTGTTTCCTGTAGCTACTCGAGCGCTGTTGTGGAGAGTTTTTGGACTGTTATTTACTGCTTACAGATGGGCACTTTTGCAACTATTCTCTTATGTTAGTTGGTTCTCCTTACCTCTAATAAAAATCCTCGACCGAATTTCGGCCACGGCGGCCTGCCTCAACGGAGGCTAGCCATCGGCGCAGTATAGGATTATAGTGCCCAAGTGTATGTGCAAACACAGGTGCACTCTCTATTCCCTCACTCTCATAATCCGATGAGACGGTAAACCGACACGACCGGAGAGAAATCAGGCGCAGGACCAACGGCTTTACGTGCTTTCCGAGGCACGGGAGTGAGACACCGCTGACTTCCTCACTCCGGGCAACTACTGAGAATTTCTTGACGGAAAAACTCAATAATTAATTCCCGGGATTCGAACCCAGGACCTCATGATCAGCAGTCGCACTACTACAACCACTAGACCAACGAGGCAGTCTAGCCTTACCTCTACACTCCATGCTTAGAATATAACGTAGCTAGTTAATGTGAAAAAAAAATGTTATCATATTTATATGACGTAGAATATAATTATTGTTTGATATATTCTTTATGGCTAAAGACCTTATAGCCAACGCCACAATATTTGAAAAAAAGGTGCATTTGGCAGAAAAAAGCGCTAGCAAGCGCTTATAAGCGCTGAAATAGTTTTCGGCCAGGACACGATTGCTACTTCAGTAGCGCTGACACAATCCGCCATTTTGCTTATTTAATTTGTTTGTTTTGAGTGTAGAGTTTATAAGTTGTTTTGTGCAATATTAGTTTTAAGTAATATAATGACATGAATAAACATAATATACATGTTATTAAAATTCATGATTGGTGAGTTTTTAATATGAATATTTACAAACATATATTTAAATTAGGTTAGGTTCCCCGGTTAAAACTAACATCGTGTCCTGAAGGAAAATAGCTACTTACGATTTGACAGCGCTTACCGCTTACGATCGCCATTTTGCTTACAAGCGCTTGCTAGCGCTTTTCTCTGCCAAACGCACCCATTCATAATCATAGTGACGTTTTTAGTGATGGGATTCGAAAGACATTTTTTTCACTCGAGTCACTCGCCAGTAATAACCTAATCTCACTCGAGTGCCACTTGAATGAAGATAAAACTCGATTGACTTTTTCACTCGGATTACTCGACAAAAACTAATAAAACCTTTGTTTTCACGATTTGTAAAGGTTGTAAGTGTTGACAAATCGTTTTGATTAGAGCTAAAGTTTGTTTTTCTGCTTAGTAAGCGATACATTAGGCCTTGCAAGCTGTAATTACTGTAAACGTCGTTTCTTTATTGTAGAATCGGAATCGGCAGACGTGGATGCAGAACATTCACCTACACTGGTTGAAGAACACACATGAGATGAACTTGATTCGCCCTTAATATCCTCATACTAAATCTGAGGTCTAATTTTTATATTATGAAAAATCAAGTTGGTAGTATTCCAAAAGTCAAAGACTTTATCTTGCACAATCTTAAAAAGATTTGAACAAATATATTACTAAATGCAAAATAAAAAACGAGCGTGCTTATATTATATACCAGACGACTGAAGTAAAACTTATTTAGCTACCCTCAGTGTATATTTATATATATATATATATATATATATATATATATATATATATATATATATATATATATATATATATATATATATATATATATATATATATATATATACGTCATCTTTATTGATAAACATATTACATGCACAAAATTTACAGTGGTTATCAGCCCCTAAACTAGGATATAATACCTGTATTTCAGGGGCTAGTTTCCTTCCCTATTCTTAGTTCTATTCCTATAATTTGTTTAACTATGTATTATATTTATAATGTTTATTTAGTATATAATATTGACAAGTATTATTTAAAACGTAAAATTTATGACAGTAAAAAAGGGGAATAAAAAAAACAAATAAATGTTGGCACTATTGCAAATGTGTGTGTGTGTGTGTGTGTGTGTGTGTGTGTGTGTGTGTGTGTGTGTGTGCCCGGGTGTGCGCGTGCGTGTGTGTGTGTGTGTGTGTGTGTCTGTATTAGCGTGTGTTATTTACATGTTCATTGAAAGAAGGCTCTCCGAACCTTCATAATCAAAAATTTTCAGCCAGTCTGTAATTTTGCTTTTCACTTCAAAGTTATTTAGTGATCTTATGTTATGACATCTAGGGGCTAAAAAGTCAAAATGTCTTATAAACACAGCACTATTGGTTTTTGGAACAGGACATCGTTCTTTTCTCTCATTGCTTCGTATTAGTTTAGGGACAGTGACGCGATGATATCTCCTTAAACTTTGAAAAATAAGTTTTGCGGACAGATAACACATTCGCTTTGTCATACAACGACACTGTTGATTGGCGAAAAGGTAGACGAAAAATGACTTTTAAAATAGCTCTTTGTGTGCGTTCAACCTTTTTTTTTAAGAATATTAACAATGCTATAAATTTATAATATATTACTAATATTCCCCTTAACCACTCGTGGTAAGCTTAAATTGCTTGTGTTACGAGTGGTTCACGCCAGTAGTCGAATGGCGGATTCGAACCCACAACCTTTTTGAGTTCGCGGTCCGCGCCCTGCCATTAAGCTACTGTCGCTTTATTATATATATTATTAAATAGCTTTTAGCGGCACCGCCGCAGGCACAAATGCAATAGGTACACGGCACGTCACACGGCAAACGTCCCGATACCATCCACACCATTTGGATGCTTGGCGGTCCACCACTGTACGTTTCACAAGGAGTTTTCTTCCACGTACAACCTCTCTGTGGAATAGTTTACCACCGGCGATTTTTCTGGACCGATACGACCTGGGGACCTTCAAGAAAAGAGCTTACTGCTTTCTAAAGGGCCGGCAACGCACCCGCAATTCTCCTGGTGTTGCGGTTGATCATGGGCGGCGGTAGTCACTTAACATCAGGTGAGCCGCATGCTCGTTTGCCCCCTCTTCTATAAAAAAAAAGGTACAGAGACACTCTCCCAATGCTTTGTATGTTTTGATAGGTAATTTTCAATCGGTTACTGTTCGTAAACTTTTAAATATGAGATGAGTTTTCTTAGTTTATTAGCTACTACATCAGTATGGGCATCTCAAGTTAATTTATTGTCAATAATCACTCCTAGATATCTCATAAAATCAGTTTTGCTTAAAATACTGCATTGACATGGTGTATAGTTTAATAGAACGATTGCAAGGATACGTGTGTAGAGTAATTTTAAAGTGGTTAGTTGGAAGAGTAGCATTGGTTTTAACGAAACATAGGTATTTGGCCTTAGAAACATTAAGTGATAGTAAATTGTCTTCAAGCCAACTAGTCACTAACCTCAGACCATTTTCTGTGCATTTTGCACTTTATCCTAAGTGTCACCAAGAAAAATCAATGCAGTATCGTCAGCAAACATAGTTAAATCGGCATTTTTGATATTGATTTTACACAATTCATTTACATAAATAATAAAGAGCGAAGGTCCTAAGTTACTCCCTTGTGGTACACCGTAAGAGCAAGAGGAAGTGTTGCTTGTATACTTGTCAATCCTGACTCGTTGTCGCCTATCAGATAGGTAGTCCCTAAACCAGTTGTAGACAACACCTCTTATACCCATGTTTTACAAACGGCTAAGCAATATAGGAAACGACACGTACTCTACTACACGACTCGTATCAAAAGCTTTTTGTAGGTCCAAGAAAACACCTACACATTTTTTTCACAGTTAAGATATTTTGATACCAGTGATGTTAATCTTAATACGGCATCTTCTGTTGACCTGCCCGAACGAAAGCCAAATTGATTATTATGAATAAAGTTATTTATTACAAGGTCCGTATTAATCGTTTATTCACGACCTTTTCCAATATCTTTGACAGAGTACTAAGAAGTGAAATTGGCCTATAATTTGAAAGGAGCTGCTTGTCACCAGATTTGTATATAGGACAAACTGTAGCTTCCTTGAAAATGGCAGGAAAAACACCTTGCTCTAAACCTAAGTTACAAACATACGCTATTGGCTCAGAGTGCACATTAATATACTTCTTTAGGAAATATGAACTAACAGAATAAAATCCAGGGGCACTATTTGTTTTTAGACTTAGTATGATCCGTTTTATTTCTTCGATATCTGTGGGTTCGAGGGACATAGACATAAGAGGTGCATTCGGGATTCTAGCCCTTTTTGCCGATTCATTTTCACTCGTGTTTACTTTTTGAAGTCTAATGTTAGCCAAGTTATGCCCCACTGATGTAAAATTAACTTTGTCAGGAGATTAAGTGGGAGAAATATCAACATCAAGTAATTCCTGCGGAGATTCCTTTTACTTATGTAGGTATGGTACACACGTGTTTTATTATTTTCCATGTTTCTTTATTATTTTTAGCATTCACGCTTAGTTTTTCTTTATAATACTGCCTCTTATTAAATTTTATTAATTTATTACACATATTACGGTATTTTATATAGTTAGCGAGAAGTTCTTCACTATCAGAATGTAATTTAACTTTTAGGTGCATCTTATTCTTTTACGTATGGAAATCATAATACCGTGTATAATCCATGGTTTAAGTGGTCTAAATTTTTTAGGTAGCTCTTTGATGACTGTGTTATTATCAACTACGATTTGTAAATTTGTCAATAAAACTTCTGCAGCAATATTTGCATCGGTTATATTAAAAAAAGTTTTGCCACGTTTCAGTTGACAAAGAATTATTTATAGCATCATAGTAGTAATAATAATAATAATAATAATAATAGGCGTAGGGAAATAATAGGCGTAGGGAAGTGACGACCCCATCGCCCGCTGACGTAACAGTTATGTGACAAAACTGCGACGTCGGCGCAGTCAGTCAGCATCCTGCCAAGTGGTGTGAGCGCCGTGCCTAGGCAAAATTGTAGATGCAAAGGTCCGTTTGTGCATATGACCCAACCAAGAAACGGTGCCGGGCTTAGGCGTCTCCCGTTATTTGGCGCCCATAAAATGGATGATGGAAAAAACACGGAAAGGAACGCGCATAGGGCCGCTGCCTGGGGGTCGCCGGGGCGCGTCTGGAGCTGCCGCTGGACGCGGCAGCATGCGGGCCGCCAGCCGAGCGCGAGGAGCTGCACGATCACCTAGCAGCCCCTCGCATCCATCATCCCCACCAGAAGGCTTGGTGTCGGCTGGGTCTTCTCGGACCCAGCAAGCGGCACCCGCCGCTGGTGGAGCACGTCGCATGCGTTGGACGAAATCCATGAACGAAAACGCATTGCGGGCGTACTAAAGGGCGAAAGGGGAAGAAACTGTGGGAATAGCGTATAGGTCTCGGATGCATTGCTTTTTTGCTGAGCTGAAGCCGTCTATCCCCGTCACGGAACAAAACCTGGCAGACCGAGTTCGGTACATCATGCGCTCGAAAATATTTGATGATGCCGAACTCGAACGACTACGACGTGAAGCTATTCCGTCGTCGAATGAATCGGCTATGGCTGGAGATGCAGCTCCACATTCGACAGACCAGCATCCACACGTGGAATCCGCCATGGATCTTCCAGTTGTGGTTGATTCGAACGACGGTGAAATAGTCTCCCACGAACTAGAGCAAATGAGGAGTATATTGGAAGAGGCGATTTTGGAAACGCGCAGCACCCCTCTCGAAAATCGACCGCGACTTCCCCGCATACCCCTAAGCAAGCGAAATCGGGCTGTCGTGAGGGCTCTTAACCCAATGCTGGTGACCTATTTGGAAGCCAGCCGGGACCTTTGCGAGACGGACTCGATTCTCTTTGGCGCCGCAGTGGCAGTTTGCCGTATTATTGGCGCCAAACTTCCCATGGCTGGAAGCGCTACTACACAAAGTAGCGCCATCCCAGCCTGGAGAAAAAGAATCGAGGACCGTATCGCAAAGGCAAGGGCCCTTATCGGCAGACTGACAAGCTTCAGGTCGGGTAATAATAGACCGAAGATTATGCGCACCGTTAGGATGGCGTTTGCTGGGACAAATATCAGTTTGTCCCAGCCGGATATCACGCAGAAACTAACGGAGCGCATAGACGACCTGAAGCAAAAGATCGCTGCTTGGGGGAAGCGGATTCGACGATTTTCCGAGAGGTCAAGGCGGTTCAACCAGAATCGTCTCTTCCAAAGTGATCAGAAGAGGCTCTATAAATCATTGGAGCGACCAAAAGTATGTGGAGCGGGCCAAGGACCGGATCAGGCTGACATTATCGCATTCTGGCGTGGCCTGTGGTCAGAGCCCGTAAACCACAGCGAGGGCCCTTGGATGGAAGTTGTGGCGAGCCAGGGTGCGAGTGTTGCGCCTATGGATCCCATCACCATAACGCCAGAAGACGTGGCTGAGGCGGTCCGCAGGGCCCCGAACTGGAAAAGTCCGGGGCTCGACGGGCTGCATCATTACTGGCTGAAGGGGTTCATAGTGTGTCACGCTGTGCTCGCCCACACACAGTTTCAAGAGGCTCTCGACCAGAAGTCACTCCCGAGCCTCTTCGATACTGGGATCACTCACTTGGTTCCTAAAGATCAGGATACCACAGATCCGAGCAAATACCGCCCCATCACGTGTCTACCCACCATATATAAGACACTGACATCCATTTTGAGCGCGAGAATCACTTGTCACCTGGAGCTAAACCAGGTGATGTCACGCGCTCAAAATGGATGTCGGGGCGGTGGTCGCAGAACTAAGGAACCACTCCTCATTGACGCGGTCATAGGCAAAGTGGTGAAACGCAACCGTCAGAACTTCTCCGCCGCCTGGATAGACTACAGAAAGGCGTTCGACTCGGTGCCCCATACATGGCTAAAGAGGGTCCTCGAGCTGTACAAGATTGACTGTACAGTTAGAGACTTCCTCGGGCAGTGTATGGGGCAGTGGAGTACGATCCTTTGTCATCTGGGCGAGCGGATGACGGCTGCGGAGAACCACATAAGGATAAGAAGGGGTATCTTCCAGGGCGATTGTCTGAGTCCAATCTGGTTCTGCCTCTCTCTGAACCCTTTCAGTACCTTACTGGAGGGCTCCGGGAGGGGATTTCAGCTACGGAAAGGAGGGACAAAAGTGACCCACCTTTTCTATATGGATGACCTCAAGTTATCGCCTCCAGTCGCCCCCATCTTATGGAACTGCTAAACATTACTTGTGAATTTAGCAGTTCCATTGGAATGGAGCTGGGGACGGATAAGTGTGCGGTCCTCCATATTGAAAGGGGAAGGGTTGCTACCTCTGAGGGCATAGACTTGTCTATGCCCGTCAACTTAAGGACCCTTTCCGAGGCTGAAACATACCGATACCTGGGTATGTCACAGAACATCGGTATCGATGAGGCTGGTATGAAACAGTCAGTTTGCGACGTGTTTTATGCACGCTTGACCAAAGTGCCTTTTGTCCGGTGTGAATAAGACACATGCATATAATGGTTGGTTCATGCCTGTCCTCATGTATACCTTTGGCATACTCAGGTGGACTCAGACTGAGCTTAACGCCCTGGATAGAAAAGTCCGCACTACCATGACGTCCCATAGGATACATCATCCGAGATCGTCGGTAATGAGGCTGTACCTGCCGCGAAAGTATGGTGGGCGTGGCTTTCTGAGCGCGCTCACCATGCATAATCGCGAAGTGTGCAGTCTCCGTCAATACTTCCTGGCGAGATCGGATGATCCATTCTATAATGACGTCATTTCTAGTGATAAAGGACTTACCCCTCCATCCTTAGCCAACGAGCAATGGCAAGACGCGGCAGTACAGAGCATTTCCGACCGGGAGACCGTATGGAAGGAGAAGGAGCTCCATGGGAGGTACTACAGGGCTCTACATGAGCCTCACGTAGATACAGCCGCCTCCCTCAACTGGCTACGTTTCGGTGACCTCTTCGGGGAAACCGAGGGTTTTGTCTGTGCAATACAGGATCAGGTTATTAAGACCAACAACTATCGGAGATACATCCTAAAGGATGGCACCGTCGACGTCTGTCGAGCTTGTCACCATCCAGGGGAGTCACTCAGGCATGTCATCTCCGGTTGTTCGGCGCTTTCTAACTCTGAGTACTTGCACAGGCACAACCTAGTAGCCAGAATTCTACACCAGGAGCTCGCTCTGAAATACGGTCTCGTGGACCGGAAATTGCCGTATTACAAGTATTTGCCGGAAGCCGTGCTCGAAAATGACCGCGCCAGGCTCTACTGGGACCGGGCCATCATCACAGACAGGACTATTCTTGCGAATAAGCCTGATATTGTGCTGATGGACCGGGCACAGTCAAGGATATTTTTGGTCGATATTACCATCCCGTATGACGAGAACCTCGTGAGAGCCGAAACAGATAAGCAATCAAAATATCTGGACCTGGCTCACGAGGTGACCGACATGTTGGGTGGTCTGCCGGCCGAAATTATTCCTGTAGTCGTCTCTGCGAATGGGCTAATCCCAATTAGCCTCTCTGGTCATCTGAGGTGACTGGGACTCCGTGACGGACCGCTCCGGGCTCAAATGCAGAAGGCGGTGCTCCTTGATACCGCCCGCATCGTCCGCCGGTTTCTTTCCCTTTCCCCCTAACCCTTGGCCGTTTTGTCTCCCCTGCCGAGGGCTTCCATCTGGTTGGGCTTTTATTTATTTATGTAGTTTTGTATTTATTTTATTTTATTGATATTTATGTATATTTATCTTTTCATTTTCGTTTATAATTATATATTTATACATCCCAACCAGATGAGAAAACTATATAGATACCCCACACATAATAATAATAATAAAAAGGCGTAGGGAAGTGACGACCCCATCGCCCGCTGACGTAACGGTTATGTGACAAAACCGGGACGTCAGCGCAGTCAGTCAGCACCTTGCCGAGAGGTGTAAGTGCCGTGCCTCGGCAAAAATTGAAGGTGCAAAGGCCCGCTTGTGCACATGGCCTCACCATGAAACGGCGCCGGGTCTGGGCGTCTCCCGCTAAATGACGCCCACCACTATGGATGATGGAATACGGAAGAACGCGCAAAGGGCCGGTGCCTGGAGGTCGCCAGGGCGCGTCTGGAGCTGGCGCTGGACGCGACAGCATGCGAACCGCCAGCCGAGCGCGAGGTGCTGCACGACCACCCAGCAGCCCCTCGCATCCATCATCCCCACCAGCTGGTTTGGTGTCGGCAGCGTCTTCGCGGGCCCAGCAATTGGCACCCGCCACTGGTGGAGTACGCCGCATGCGTTGGACAACCCAGATGAACAGCAACGCATTGCGGGCGTATTTTAGGGCGAAAGGGGGAGAAACTGGAAGTTTTGCGTATCGGGCAAGGATGCATCGACTTTTTGCTGAGTGACTGACTTTTTGATGGCTCCAGCCATCTGTAACCGTCACCGAGCAAAACCTTGCAGACCGAGTTCGGTATATCTTGCGCTCAAATACATTTGATGTCACCGAACTCGAACGGTTACGACGTGAGGCTGTTCCTTCATCGGTTGAAAATGCTGCGGCTGAGGATGCGGCGCCACAACTTGCTGAGCAAACGGCAAATGTGGATGCCGCCGTGAATAGGCCAGTTGTGGTTGATTCAAACGATGACGGAACAGTCGCCCAGGAACTGAAACTAGAGCAAATGAGGAGTACATTGGAGGAGGCGATTGTGGAAACGCGCAGTATGCCTCTCGAAAATCGACCGCGACTTCCCCGTATAGCCCTAAGCAAGCGGAATCGGGCTGTCGTGAGGGCTCTGAACCCAATGCTGGTGACCTATTTGGAAGCCAGCCGGGACCTTCGCGAGACGGACTCAATTCTTTTTGGCGCCGCGTTGGCAGTCTGCCGTATCATAGGCACCAAGGTTTCCACGGCTGGACGTGCTACTGGCCATAGTAGCGCTATCCCAGCATGGAGAAGAAGAATTGAGGAACGTATCGCAAGGGCTAGGGCCCTCATCGGCAGACTGATATGCTTCAGGTCAGGCAATACCAGGCCAAGGATTGTGCGCACCGTCAGGATGGCGTTATCTGGGACAAATGTTAGTTTGTCCCAGCCGGATATAACGCAAAAACTGACGGAGCGCATAGACGACCTGAAGCAAAGAATAGCTGCTTGGGGAAAGCGGATTCGGCGATATACCGAGAGGTCGACACGGTTCAACCAGAATCGTCTCTTCCAAAGTGATCAGAAGAGGCTCTACAAATCATTGGATCGACCAATAGTAAGTGGAACGGGCCCAGCACCAAATCAGGCCGACACGGTCGCATTTTGGCGCAGCCTGTGGTCAGAGCCCGTAAACCACAACGAGGGCCCTTGGACGGAAGTTGTGGTGAGTCAGTGTGCGGGTATTACGCCCATGGATCCCGTCACCATAACGCCGGATGACGTAGCTGAGGCGGTCCGTAAGGCCCCGAACTGGAAAAGTCCGGGGCTTGACGGGCTGCATCACTACTGGCTGAAGGGGTTCATGGTGTGTCACGCTGTGCTCGCCCGACAGTTTCAGGAGGCTCTCAACCAGAAGTCGCTCCCAAGCCTCTTCACTACTGGGATCACTCATTTGGTTCCTAAAGATCAGGGTGCCACAGACCCGAGCAAATACCGCCCCATCACGTGTCTACCGACTATATACAAGACACTAACATCCATTTTGAGCGCGAGAATCACTCGTCACCTGGACTCAAATCAGGTGATGTCGCGCGCTCAAAATGGATGTCGGGGCGGCGGTCGTGGAACCAAGGAACCAATCCTCATTGACGTGGTCATTGGCAAAGTGGTGAAACGCAACCGTCGGAACTTCTCCGCCGCTTAGATAGATTACAGAAAGGCATTTAACTCGGTGCCCCATACATGGCTAAAGAGGGTCCTCGAGCTGTACAAGATTGACTGTACAGTTCGAGACTTCCTCGAGCAGTGTATGGGGCAGTGGAGTACGATCCTCTGTCATTTGGGCGAGCGGATGACGGCTGCGGAAAGCCGCATAAGGATAAGAAGGGGTATATTCCAGGGCGACTGTCTGAGTCCAATCTGGTTCTGCCTCTCTTTGAACACTCTCAGTACTTTACTGGAGGGCTCCGGGAGGGCATTTCAGCTTCGGAAGGGAGGTACAAAAGTGACCCACCTTTTCTATATGGATGACCTCAAATTATTCGCCTCCAGTCGCTCCCATCTTGTGGAATTGCTAAACATCACTTGTGAATTTAGCAATTCTATTGGCATGGAGCTGGGGACGGATAAGTGTGCGGTCTTCCATGTTGAAAGGGGAAGGGTTGCTAACTCTGAGGGCATAGACTTATCTATGCCCGTCAACTTAAGGGCCCTTTCCGAGGCTGAAACATACCGATACCTGGGTATGTCACAGAACATCGGTATCGATGAGGCTGGTATGAAACAGTCAGTTTGCGACGTGTTTTATGCACGCTTGACCAAAGTGCTTAACAGCCTTTTGTCCGGTGTGAATAAGACACATGCATATAACGGTTGGGTCATGCCTGTCCTCATGTATACCTTTGGCATGCTCAGGTGGAGTCAGACTGAACTTAACGCCCTGGATGCATCATCCGAGATCGTCGGTAATGAGGCTGTACTTGCCGCGAAAGCATGGTGGGCGTGGCTTCCTGAGCGCGCTCACCATGCATAATCGCGAAGTGTGCAGCCTCCATCATTACTTCCTGGCGAGATCGGATGATCCATTCTATAATGACGTCATTTCTAGTGATAAAGGACTTACCCCTCCATCCTTAGCCAACGAGCAATGGCAAGACGCGGCAGTACAGAGCATTTCCGACCGGGAGACCGTATGGAAGGAGAAGGAGCTCCATGGGAGGTACTACAGGGCTCTACATGAGCCTCACGTAGATACAGCCGCCTCCCTCAACTGGCTACGTTTCGGTGACCTCTTCGGGGAAACCGAGGGTTTTGTCTGTGCAATACAGGATCAGGTTATTAAGACCAACAACTATCGGAGATACATCCTAAAGGATGGCACTGTCGACGTCTGTCGAGCTTGTCGCCATCCCGGGGAGTCACTTAGGCATGTCATCTCCGGTTGCATAAAGTTGCGTTAAGTTGCATAAAGACTACACAAATGTTTTAAAAGAAAGGGATCAGCTTCAGGAAACAGTCGATGAGTTTGACCGATGCAGCAAAGAATATGAGGAATCCCTCAGATTAATTGCTGCATTGCAGTTGCAGTTAAGTGAGGCTAATCAGCAGATTTTGCAATTAAAACAATACTTAGATGAATTGAAAGTGTCCCAAACTCAAAGTCTGTTCAATGAGCTCATAGAATGTAAATCATCAAAAACATTGCATCCCTCCACAACAATCGATTTGACTGGTGATGATTTTGTCACATCTAGAACAGCAGAAAGGATTACATGCATAATACAATAATAAATACAATAATAAATATGTCAGGAAAGTACAAAAGTTAATTAAAACAAAAATTAATACAAAAAATTATATAAATATATGTAAGGAAAAGCATGTATTAATAAATAAACTTAAATTATATGCAATTGAGGTGGAAAATATGAA
The DNA here is from genome assembly GCA_036936625.1 of Parnassius smintheus behrii. Classification (NCBI taxonomy): domain Eukaryota; kingdom Metazoa; phylum Arthropoda; class Insecta; order Lepidoptera; family Papilionidae; genus Parnassius; species Parnassius smintheus. The sequence continues at coordinate 2,997,117 of JAUPFT010000023.1, forward strand.
AAACTGTTATGAGACTGAAATAGAGTGTCTCAATTCAGAAGTTTTGTCGCTTAAAAACTCCTTAGAAATTATCTCAAATAAATATGCATCGGCTCAGGTTGAGATAAAAGAACACATATTGGCCATGAATGATCTGGTAAAGTCATGTAAATACAATGAGGAGCGCTTTGACTCCTTAATAAAACATCAGAGTGAAAATCAACGCTCCATACCATGTTCATCGGGGACAATATGTGTAAATAGCAATGACTCCTTATTTTCACCAACACTCTATGACGGTGCCATAACACAGAATAAAAACTTAAAAAGTAGTTTAAATATTAAAAAACATAAAGTTATTATGTATTGGGATGACATAGGTAAAAATTTGGGCATGATGTTAAATAACAATTTGAAAGGACATTTGATTAGTAATTATTGTATGCCTGGAGCATCGTTTAGTCATATAATGAATAAAGTTTTAACCAGTAAGTTTACTCCTAATAGCACATTAATAATTCTTGTTGGGAGAAGAGGCAATGTAAACAAAAATCAATTATTAAAATATATTGATTACCTCAATAATTTAAATGTACATAAAATTATCTTGTTTACATTGCCTTACATACAGGGTTGGCCACAAGAGAATAAAATAAGATATGATTTAAATTTATTAATGAATAATTTGTCATGTAACAATAATTTAAATTTGACATTTAATTGTAACAATTATACCAATAGAATTAATTTAATAGATATTAATAATTTAATTAAGAAATTTTTGACTACAGATAGGTATTACCTATCCAAATATAATTTAAGACAGATAGCAAATGTGCTATCTTATTATTTATATATTAACTCAGCCAAGGACTTGGCTACCCAGACATCTGCTCCTATTGAGCAGCATAATGATTTGACATGTAATTTGGAATCCGTTCCAAGTAATTTAAATTAGAAAATGAGACAATAGAGGTAATCTCTAGCAATTATAATAATTTAAATAGTTTAGAATGTAGCTTACAAATCCCTAATAGTTGCAATTGTATAACTCCACAAAATGATATTAAAAATTGTTTACACCTGGTGCATCAGAATATACAAGGCATGATAGGCAAAGAGCTAGAAATTGAATTGTTTTTAAATAGCAACAATATTCATATTTTATGTATTACTGAACATTGGTTAAAAGCTCATAATTTAATGTTTAACTTTAGTAATCACCAGGTGCTCAGTTCTTTCAATAGAGAAACGATTTTAAGAGGTGGCTCCTTAATTTTAGCTAGTAAATTATTATCATATAAAGAACGTAAAGATATTGTGAGCCTCTCTGTTGAGCGAACTGTAGAAATGGCATGTGTTGAGTTTGAGCACCTCATTGTTGTGAGCGTTTACAGACCCCCATGTTCATTATATGATACTTTTGAAAAAATTATGGAGGAAGTTTTCGCTAAGCTTAATAAACAGAATAAATCTGTTGTAATATGTGGAGACTTTAATATCAATCTCCTAGAAGCTTCCTCCACTGACACTAATATTAAATTTAGATCATTGTTTAAATCCTATGGTCTTTTTAATTTATTTTTGGAGCCAACACGTATTGCTGAATCTAGTGCAACATGTATAGATAACATTTTTACAAATGCTAAGCCGTTCAATAAATGTATTATTCAAAAATTGAGCTCTGATCACTGTGGACAATTTGTTTCATTACCTTATGTTCACAAAAAGCAAGTAGATAAAAAAGTAGTGTTTGTTCCAGTAAATGCACATCGCTTGGAGAAGTTTAGAAGTAACATAGTAAAAAAACTTCCATTACTTTCATATTAAAATAATCCAAATTTTTTGTATGCAAAATTATTTAAGCTCATTTGCAATGAATTTAATAACACTTTTACTTCTAAAACATTCTCCTTGAATAATCGTAAAGCATTTAATGAATGGGCGACGGTAGGAGTCCATAAGAGTAGACAAAGGTTATATGAACTTTACAATGAAAGGTCATATAATCCTAGCGTCGAATTTAGGGAATATGTAAAAAAATATTCCAAAATATTTAAAAGAGTGTGCTCCTTAGCCAAGTCATTGTATTTAAGCAACAAAATAAAGACTGCTTCTAATAAAATTAAAATGACATGGAGTATAATTAATAGTGAAACTGGTAAGGTCAACTCTCGCAATTCAAACTACCAGTTAAGTTTTAACAATAAATTAACTAAATCAGATCAGGACGTTGCAATGGTTTTTGAGAAATATTTTACTGATATTCCGATCTTAACCACTAAGTCACTGAATTCTTCTCCTACCGTCGCCGAATCATTACTTAAACAAAATGTAAATGTATGTACAAAGAATTTTACATTTCATAAAGTTTCATCAAAAGATATTGTAAAATATTTTAAGACTATTGATATTAAGAGAACCGCCGATCTGTGGGGGATTTCTGTTGAAGTTATTGCGTCTATAATAGATACAATCGCACCTCAACTATCTATTATTTTTAATAGTAGTATCAAATCTGGTGTGTTTCCTGATTTAATGAAGCATAGTAAAGTAATACCTTTATTTAAATCTGGTAGTACATTGGACCCCTCTAATTTTAGACCTATTTCTGTACTGCCAACACTTAGTAAAATTTTTGAAAAAATTATTCTTGATCAATTGTTAATTTTTTTTAATGTAAATAAATTACTTCATAAAAATCAATTTGGTTTCACAAGGGGTCGCTCGACAACTGATGCTGGTGTTGAGCTGATTAAATATATATTTAATGCATGGGAGAATTCACAGGATGCTTTGGGTTTGTTCTGTGACCTATCCAAGGCCTTTGATTGTGTTCACCATGAAACATTAATCAGGAAACTTCAACACTACGGTGTAAGAAATGATGCTCTTAAATTAATTATTTCATATTTAAGTGACAGAACACAAAAAGTTGTTATTAATAGTATGAGTTCTTCCGGGTCGATTGTACAAATGGGCGTTCCTCAGGGCTCAATTCTTGGCCCCTTTCTGTTTCTTGTATATATTAATGACTTACCTTACATAGTAGGGGATAACCATGATATAGTATTATTTGCTGATGATACTTCATTAATTTTCAAATTAAAACGACAGTTATTAAATTACGACGAAGTAAATAATGCTATAGCTAAGTTAGTCAATTGGTTTAATGTTAATAATTTGCATTTGAATGGAACTAAAACTAAATGTATGAAATTCGTAACTCCTAATGTTAAACATGTCAATACTAATGTAATTTTAAATGGGGAGGAGCTGAGTCTTGTCGATACCACCATTTTTCTTGGAATCACACTGGACGCAAAGCTTCAATGGCTCCCCCATATATCAAAACTAGCTAGCAGACTTAGTTCTGCAGCATATGCTGTAAAAAAGATTAGAACTCTTACCAGTGTTGAAACAGCTAGAATAGTTTACTTCAGTTATTTCCATAGCATTATGTCGTATGGTATTTTGCTATGGGGACACGCGACTGACACTGAAATTATATTTATTTTACAGAAGAGGGCCATTCGAGCAATATATAATTTAAAACCAAAAGAGTCACTGAGACAAAAATTTAAAGAAATTAATATATTAACTCTGGCCTCTCAATACATTTATGAAAATGTAATGTACGTACACAAAAATAAAAGTAGTTTTGCGAAAATAAGTGATATTCATTCTGTAAATACTAGGAACAGACACAAGCTGGTAGTACCTGTTACTCGACTCCACCGAGTCAGTAATTCATTCTTGGGGCGATGTATACGCTTTTACAACAAAATCCCAGAAAATATACAAAATTTGTCATACACAAAGTTCAAAAATGTTATTAAACTAAGTTTGTATAAAAAGGGTTATTATAATATTAAGGAATTTATAGATGATAATAACCCCTGGGAAGGGTGATCGCTACCAAGCTATTTCTAATTTATCTTGTGTTGTTGATTGTAAACATGATTGTAAGCTATTATTAAAAAAAAAAAGTCCCGCTGGGTTTCTTGCTGGTTCTTCCCAGGACAGAGGTTTTTTTTTGCGAACCAGTGGTAAATTAAAAAAGTGACGTTCAATAAGTATTTTTATAATCTACATTGAATAAAAAAGTTTCTATTTCTATTTCTGTTGTTCGGCGCTTTCTAACTCTGAGTACTTGCACAGGCACAACTTAGTAGCCAGAATTCTACACCAGGAGCTCTGAAATACGGTCTCGTGGAACGGAAATTGCCGTATTACAAGTACTTGCCGGAAGCCGTGCTCGAAAATGACCGCGCCAGGCTCTACTGGGACCGGGCCATCATCACAGACAGGACTAATCTTGCGAATAAGCCTGATATTGTGCTGATGGACCGGGCACAGTCAAGGATATTTTTGATCGACATTACCATTCCGTATGACGAGAACCTCGTGAAAGCCGAAACAGATAAACAAACAAAATACCTGGACCTGGCTCACGAGGTGACCGACATGTGGAGTGGTGTGTCGACCGAAGTTATTCCTGTAGTCGTCTCTGCGAATGGGCTAATCCCAATTAGCCTCTCGGGTCATCTGAGGCGACTGGGACTCCGTGATGGACCGCTCCGGACTCAAATGCAGAAGGCGGTGCTCCTCGATACCGCCCGCATCGTCCGCCGGTTTCTTTCCCTTTCCCCCTAACCCTCGGCCGTCTGGTCTCCCCTGCCGAGGGCTCCCATCTGGTTGGATCTTATATATTTATGTAGTTTTTGTATTTATTTTATTTTATTGATATTTATGTACATTTATCTTTTCATTTTAATTTATAATTATATATTTATAGAACCCAACCAGGTTAGAAAATTATATAGATACCCCAATAATAATAATAATAAGCCACTTACAAGTCTAACCCTACGTCCGAGTTTAACACCTACGCTCACGTAAGTGGCGGACACCCGCAATGAAGGTACTTTGTGAGTGACCAACGGGGCTCTAGCACACCTATCAATATGGAGTTGCCAAATAGAAGTATTAGTAAAGGACCGCTTCCCGAGGGCAATCGTCGGGGCACGCCTGGAGCCGGTGCTGGGCGTTTCAATATGCGAACCACCGGTGGCGAGGGTTTACCTGGACGGCCCTCTGCCGGGTCTCCCGAACAATGCGAGTTCAGCGCATCATCAGCACTAACATCGTCTGATAAATACAAGTGCGATAGTAAAGCAGTCTCTCCGGCCTCGGATGTTTCACGGGCGGCAAGGGCCACTCAGCCGGTGACCACCAAAGCTGGCAAACCTAGAGTGCGCATGAAATGGGATGAAGAAATAAATACTTTCATTATGCGCACCTACTTTTACATTACCAAATTAGAAACCAATCGCACTATGTACGTTAAGAAATTATTTGATCAATTTCAATTAAAATATCCTTATATAAATGTCACATCTCAACGTATTGCAGACCAGAGACGAGTAATAATAAGAAATAAATTGTTATCTGATGAACAAATCAAAATTTTAAAGCAACAAGCAGCTAAAATAATTGAAAACGAGAAAGCTGAGAATAATATTTCGGACTCACGTTCAGATACAAGAGACACCAATCACATGACGGTGGGTAATTCAAATCTCGACCTTTTTAGTCGTCGTCAGTCATCTCCGCCCTCTTCCTTATTCGAAACTCAATCAATTACCTTAACATCCGATTCTGCAACACAAACTCTATCAATGAGCTGCACGGTTCAAACTAGTATTTTAAATGTTTCACACCCAGCTGAAATAAATCTCCCAGATGATGGTTTAATACAGAAGATAACCAACGAACTGAAGACTAATCTAGCATTGTATACTGGTACGGACCCCAACATAAGACCCAAACTGCCGCGATTGAAAGAAAATAAGCAGCTATATAGTTTACTTAACATTTTTAATAGTCATATATTACCCAAATTCTATAGTATTGATTCTGAGATACTACATATTCATCCCGTCATATATTGTTCAGCTTTAGTTATCTCAAAACTATTAGGATATAAAATTTCAAACGGCCCCTTAAAAAAGCGAAATTCATTTAACAATAAACCGGCTTGGCAAATAAGATTAGAAATAGATATATCTATCCTGCGCGCTGATGTGGCTAGATTAACACAATTTATTAACAATAATAGACATCCTCGATTAGTTAAGAAAATTGATTTAATATTTGATAAATATAAAGTTCATTCAACTTATGATAAAAATAATATTAGACCAGCTGAATTTTTAGACACTCTAAAACAAAAACTTGCACTTAAAACCCAAAGACTAGCCAGATACAAAAAAGCCCTACAAAGAAAAGAAGACATTAGGCTTTTTCAGACTAATGAAAAAGGATTTTATAGGATGCTCAAACATGATGTAAGTAATGTATCCAATGAACCCAAGGAAGTACCAACTGAAGAAGAACTTAAAAACTACTGGACTGAAATATGGAAGAAAAATAATGAACATAATGAGCAGGCAAGTTGGATCAATGAAGAAGAAAATAAAGCAAAAGCTATTGAATTGATGGAATTCACAGAAGTTCCTAAATTAGAGATTGAACATGTAACCAAAAAAAATGAAGAACTGGAAAGCTACTGGACCCGATAATGTTCACAACTTTTGGTTTAAAAAATTCTCGGCCCTCCACGATATTTTAGCGAAAATTATTACAGATATATTAAAAGGCGCATCAGAGATCCCATCATTTGTAACCGTAGGTACTACTTTCATGATTCCCAAAAGTGATAAAACAGCAGATCCCTCACAGTACTGACCGATTACGTGTCTCCCAACTATATACAAACTAATAACCTCTTGTATAACACTAAAAATAAATACGCATTTAACACATAATAAAGTATTAGTGGAGGAACAAAAAGGATGCAGACAGAATCACAGAGGATGCAAAGAACAACTCATTATCGACTCGATAGTAATTAAACACGCTACCTCCCACAACCGTAATCTTAACCTAACATATATTGATTATAAAAAGCATTCGACAGTGTACCTCACTCTTGGCTGATACGAGTTTTGCAAATTTATAAAATCAACCCGGACATTATTTCTTTCCTGGAGAGAGTTATGGGTACTTGGAAAACTAAATTACACCTTAATGACGGCAGTAAGACCATAGTCACAGACGATATACCCATCGCAAATGGCATTTTCCAGGGAGATTCATTGAGTCCACTGTGGTTTTGTCTGGCTCTTAACCTTCTTTACTCAACAAAAACAATCATGGATATAAATTAACTAAAGACACCTATGTTAATCATTTAATGTATATGGACGATATAAAACTTTTTGCCAAATCAGAAAAAGAAATGAACGCCCTCATAAAAATTACTGCTGAGTTTAGTAAAGATATAAACATGACCTTTGTTTTAAATAAATGTAAAACGCTTAAACTTCATAAAGGTAGAGTCAATAGTAGTACAGAAAGTCAATACGATATGTTTACATTGATGGACGAAAATGATACATATAAATATCTAGGCTTGCGTGAAGGAAGATGTATAGACCATACTGCTATTAAAAAGGACCTTAGTAATGAATATTTACGTAGGTTGAATCTAGTTTGTAAAAAGCAACTTAGAAATTTATTCAAAGCTATTAACACTTTTGCCATCCCAATACTTACCTATTCTTTCGGTGTAATTAAATGGTCAACTACAGATATACGTAATCTTGAAATCAAAACTAGGACTACCATAACTAAACACAAATATTTGCATCCTAAATCGGCAATTGAACGACTTACGATAAAGAGAGCTATAGGAGGTAGGAGTCTGATCGATCTTAAAAGGTTATGGGAAGGGCAAGTCAAAAACCTGCAATCTTTCTTTTATGAAAAATCAGCTAAGAGTCCGTTACATCAAGCAGTCATTGAATCCGATAACAATTATACCCCTCTAAATCTAAGTAATCAAGGTAATAGATTTACTACAGTAATTGATCATGAAAAAGGAAAGCTATCAAAGTGGCGTAGTAAAGAATTACATGGTAGACATGCACACGATTTAGAACAACCTCACATAGACTTGCTTGCTTCAAATAAATGGTTAAAAATAGGTGCTCTTTTCCCCGAAACCGAAGGTTTTCTTATTGCCATTCAGGATCAAGTAATCAATACAAGAAACTATAAAAAATACATATTAAAAGACCCAAACATGCACGACGATAGCTGTAGAAAATGCCACCGCCAACCCGAAACTATACAACATATTACCGGTGCTTGTCCCAGCCTAGTACAAACTGATTACACCCACTGTCATAACCAGGTTGCTAATTACGTTCATCAAAAACTTGCAAATAAACCTTCTTTCTTCGTCCTTGTACTAATATTGAAATAACATACCTTTCGCAACCAAAGCAAACAATCTACGGTGTGCCGCAAGGAAGCGTACTCGGCCCATTACTATTCCTAATATATATTAATGATTTGCCCCAGGTGACTCAGCACCCAATGACCTTATTTGCTGATGACAGCACAGTTTTATTCACGGGACGAGACAAGGTCTCAATTGAAATGGACATAACTCAGAATTTATATAGGGTAATAGAGTGGCTGAATGACAATAATCTTAAAATTAATTTGGATAAAACGCATATTATATCATTCAAACAAAGAAAAAACCAACCAAAAATTAATATTAACTATAAAACTAAAATCATAAATGAAAAAGAACACACAAAATTTCTGGGAATTTGGCTGGACGAAAAAATGACATGGAGTAAACATATTGAACACATAATAAAAAAGATAAATCAATTCCACTATGCTCTACATAACCTTATAAAAATTACAAATCGTGAAACAGTCATAACCGCCTACCACGCATACGTCTCTTCAACATTGAGATATGGTATAATATTTTGGGGAAATTCTCCAAAACGCGAACTAGTATTTAAAGCGCAAAAGAAATGTTTGAAATAGAAATAGAAATAGAAACTTTTTTATTCAATGTAGATTATAAAAATACTTATTGAACGTCACTTTTTTAATTTACCACTGGTTCGCAAAAAAAAACCTCTGTCCTGGGAAGAACCAGCAAGAAACCCAGCGGGACTTTTTTTTTTTTAATAATAGCTTACAATCATGTTTACAATCAACAACACAAGATAAATTAGAAATAGCTTGGTAGCGATCACCCTTCCCAGGGGTTATTATCATCTATAAATTCCTTAATATTATAATAACCCTTTTTATACAAACTTAGTTTAATAACATTTTTGAACTTTGTGTATGACAAATTTTGTATATTTTCTGGGATTTTGTTGTAAAAGCGTATACATCGCCCCAAGAATGAATTACTGACTCGGTGGAGTCGAGTAACAGGTACTACCAGCTTGTGTCTGTTCCTAGTATTTACAGAATGAATATCACTTATTTTCGCAAAACTACTTTTATTTTTGTGTACGTACATTACATTTTCATAAATGTATTGAGAGGCCAGAGTTAATATATTAATTTCTTTAAATTTTTGTCTCAGTGACTCTTTTGGTTTTAAATTATATATTGCTCGAATGGCCCTCTTCTGTAAAATAAATATAATTTCAGTGTCAGTCGCGTGTCCCCATAGCAAAATACCATACGACATAATGCTATGGAAATAACTGAAGTAAACTATTCTAGCTGTTTCAACACTGGTAAGAGTTCTAATCTTTTTTACAGCATATGCTGCAGAACTAAGTCTGCTAGCTAGTTTTGATATATGGGGGAGCCATTGAAGCTTTGCGTCCAGTGTGATTCCAAGAAAAATGGTGGTATCGACAAGACTCAGCTCCTCCCCATTTAAAATTACATTAGTATTGACATGTTTAACATTAGGAGTTACGAATTTCATACATTTAGTTTTAGTTCCATTCAAATGCAAATTATTAACATTAAACCAATTGACTAACTTAGCTATAGCATTATTTACTTCGTCGTAATTTAATAACTGTCGTTTTAATTTGAAAATTAATGAAGTATCATCAGCAAATAATACTATATCATGGTTATCCCCTACTATGTAAGGTAAGTCATTAATATATACAAGAAACAGAAAGGGGCCAAGAATTGAGCCCTGAGGAACGCCCATTTGTACAATCGACCCGGAAGAACTCATACTATTAATAACAACTTTTTGTGTTCTGTCACTTAAATATGAAATAATTAATTTAAGAGCATCATTTCTTACACCGTAGTGTTGAAGTTTCCTGATTAATGTTTCATGGTGAACACAATCAAAGGCCTTGGATAGGTCACAGAACAAACCCAAAGCATCCTGTGAATTCTCCCATGCATTAAATATATATTTAATCAGCTCAACACCAGCATCAGTTGTCGAGCGACCCCTTGTGAAACCAAATTGATTTTTATGAAGTAATTTATTTACATTAAAAAAAATTAACAATTGATCAAGAATAATTTTTTCAAAAATTTTACTAAGTGTTGGCAGTACAGAAATAGGTCTAAAATTAGAGGGGTCCAATGTACTACCAGATTTAAATAAAGGTATTACTTTACTATGCTTCATTAAATCAGGAAACACACCAGATTTGATACTACTATTAAAAATAATAGATAGTTGAGGTGCGATTGTATCTATTATAGACGCAATAACTTCAACAGAAATCCCCCACAGATCGGCGGTTCTCTTAATATCAATAGTCTTAAAATATTTTACAATATCTTTTGATGAAACTTTATGAAATGTAAAATTCTTTGTACATACATTTACATTTTGTTTAAGTAATGATTCGGCGACGGTAGGAGAAGAATTCAGTGACTTAGTGGTTAAGATCGGAATATCAGTAAAATATTTCTCAAAAACCATTGCAACGTCCTGATCTGATTTAGTTAATTTATTGTTAAAACTTAACTGGTAGTTTGAATTGCGAGAGTTGACCTTACCAGTTTCACTATTAATTATACTCCATGTCATTTTAATTTTATTAGAAGCAGTCTTTATTTTGTTGCTTAAATACAATGACTTGGCTAAGGAGCACACTCTTTTAAATATTTTGGAATATTTTTTTACATATTCCCTAAATTCGACGCTAGGATTATATGACCTTTCATTGTAAAGTTCATATAACCTTTGTCTACTCTTATGGACTCCTACCGTCGCCCATTCATTAAATGCTTTACGATTATTCAAGGAGAATGTTTTAGAAGTAAAAGTGTTATTAAATTCATTGCAAATGAGCTTAAATAATTTTGCATACAAAAAATTTGGATTATTTTAATATGAAAGTAATGGAAGTTTTTTTACTATGTTACTTCTAAACTTCTCCAAGCGATGTGCATTTACTGGAACAAACACTACTTTTTTATCTACTTGCTTTTTGTGAACATAAGGTAATGAAACAAATTGTCCACAGTGATCAGAGCTCAATTTTTGAATAATACATTTATTGAACGGCTTAGCATTTGTAAAAATGTTATCTATACATGTTGCACTAGATTCAGCAATACGTGTTGGCTCCAAAAATAAATTAAAAAGACCATAGGATTTAAACAATGATCTAAATTTAATATTAGTGTCAGTGGAGGAAGCTTCTAGGAGATTGATATTAAAGTCTCCACATATTACAACAGATTTATTCTGTTTATTAAGCTTAGCGAAAACTTCCTCCATAATTTTTTCAAAAGTATCATATAATGAACATGGGGGTCTGTAAACGCTCACAACAATGAGGTGCTCAAACTCAACACATGCCATTTCTACAGTTCGCTCAACAGAGAGGCTCACAATATCTTTACGTTCTTTATATGATAATAATTTACTAGCTAAAATTAAGGAGCCACCTCTTAAAATCGTTTCTCTATTGAAAGAACTGAGCACCTGGTGATTACTAAAGTTAAACATTAAATTATGAGCTTTTAACCAATGTTCAGTAATACATAAAATATGAATATTGTTGCTATTTAAAAACAATTCAATTTCTAGCTCTTTGCCTATCATGCCTTGTATATTCTGATGCACCAGGTGTAAACAATTTTTAATATCATTTTGTGGAGTTATACAATTGCAACTATTAGGGATTTGTAAGCTACATTCTAAACTATTTAAATTATTATAATTGCTAGAGATTACCTCTATTGTCTCATTTTCTAATTTAAATTACTTGGAACGGATTCCAAATTACATGTCAAATCATTATGCTGCTCAATAGGAGCAGATGTCTGGGTAGCCAAGTCCTTGGCTGAGTTAATATATAAATAATAAGATAGCACATTTGCTATCTGTCTTAAATTATATTTGGATAGGTAATACCTATCTGTAGTCAAAAGTTTACGAGCAGTATGTCAGTTGCAGGTTACCGATAGTTGCAAACCGCATTTTATTGATCTTAACATTCTGACCCTACCATCTTTATATATATTTGAAGTAGCTATGTTTGAAAGGAAACATTTTAGCATATTTGAAAACGCTAATAATAAACGACATAGGAACAAACTACGCACAAAACCTCATAAAACAGCCCTGTATTCAAAAAGTTTCCTGGGTATGGCTCCTAAAATTTTTAATAAACTCCCAAGATACATCAAAGAAACCGATAATATAGACAAATTTAAGAAATTGCTTTCGAGTTTTTTATTATATAAAGCATACTACTCTATCAACGAATACTTTGAAGATAAAATGAATGGTTATTAGTACCTGCAATAATTAATGGACGATTTATTTAAAACATGTTAATATTTATGTAATTGATAATTAAGGTGATGGTGATAAACAAATATTTGTATGCCTTTGTAGGCGAAACATAGTGTTACGTATTATACCTTTTCCACCAAGTTTGTAACTTTTTACCTATGTTTGACAAATAAATTATTTGATTTGATTTGATTTGATTTGATTTGATAAACACAATTCAATCCCTAACCAAAAACTACTGCCGTACTATCAGTATACCCCCAAACCTGTTCTGGAGAGCGACAGTCACAGAATGTACTTTGATAGAGCTATTCTTACCAATAAAACAATTCATTACAATAGACCGGATATAACTTTAATTGATAAATTAAATAAAACAGTATACCTAATTGATATAGCGATCCCAAATACCCATAATATACAAAAAACCATTACTGAAAAAAATCATAAATACACAGAATTAAAAGAAGAAGTAACTAGAATCTGGAAAATGAACAAAGTATATATTGTACCGCTGGTTCTCTCCAGTACTGGTGTGATCCCGAAATGTTTGTCTCTCTCCCTTAAACGATTAGATCTTTCTGAAAATAGTTATATTACCATGCAAAAAGCAGCCATCCTCAACACGTACCGTATAGTCCGAAAATTTTTGCAAGAAGACATCTCGGATTTTGATTCCTAAATGGATGCGCACTTGGCTTAGGCCCGTGAACATCTCTTAAAAACCAAGATTTTACAAAATCTTGAGAAATAAAAAAAGATATATAAAAATAATAATAATTATATAATTTATTTTTTATGGTTATGGAACTTAAGTAACCGATTATTAAAACGTGTAAAATTAGCGTACGAGAGAAGCGAGTATTATTTCGAGTCATTATCATGACGATGTAGCTGACCATCTCCGATTTATTTCTTCATATTTCCTCTTATAATCTTATAACCATAGCATGATGTGGGGGTAGTGGATTATTTTACGCAACCGACGTTTAAAAAATAAGTTTTTAACTGATCTGTTTCTATTGCACTATGTTAGATTTTGAAAGCTACTTAGCGCAGGTTCAAATCTCGCACGTAACAACTATTTGTATGGCCAACAAATAATTAATTGTTTCGGGATATTTATCCCTGTGCAATTCATGCTTTTCCATATTCATCGGACCTAATAAAACATATTAAAAGATGACAAAATAGTATCACCAGCAAAACAGGAATTTTTAGTTTCTCCGAATGAAGAGTTCTTTAGAAAGAAATTTTAAGCATAGAAAAGATAAGATAGATATTTAAGATATTCTAAGCGTATTAAACTAAAAGGTTGGCATTTCAAAAAATAAAATAACATTCAATAAAAGGTTCCTGTTACATAGTCATTCTCACTTTCTATTAAACACATTATAATTATATTATCTTTTCATGCGAATTTTCGGAGTTTCTCTGCGTGATAAAATTAGAAATGAGGATATCCGCAGTAGAACCAGAGTGACTGACATAGTCCAACGGATTAGTAAGCTGAAGTGACAATAGGCTGGCCATATAGCTCGAAGAACCGACATCTGATGGTGATAAAAGGGTCTTAAGTGGCAGCCTCGTACCGGTAGGTGAAGTGTAGGGCAGCTCTCAACTAGATGGAGTGACGACCTGTTAAGACTCGGTGCCCCATACATGGCTAAAGAGGGTCCTCGAGCTGTACAAGATTGACTGTACAGTTCGAGACTTCCTCGAGCAGTGTATGGGGCAGTGGAGTACGATCCTCTGTCATTTGGGCGAGCGGATGACGGCTGCGGAAAGCCGCATAAAGATAAGAAGGGGTATATTCCAGGGCGACTGTCTGAGTCCAATCTGGTTCTGCCTCTCTTTGAACACTCTCAGTACTTTACTGGAGGGCTCCGGGAGGGCATTTCAGCTTCGGAAGGGAGGTACAAAAGTGACCCACCTTTTCTATATGGATGACCTCAAATTATTCGCCTCCAGTCGCTCCCATCTTATGGAATTGCTAAACATCACTTGTGAATTTAGCAATTCTATTGGAATGGAGCTGGGGACGGATAAGTGTGCGGTCCTCCATGTTGAAAGGGGAAGGGTTGCTAACTCTGAGGGCATAGACTTATCTATGCCCGTCAACTTAAGGGCCCTTTCAGAGGCTGAAACATACCGATACCTGGGTATGTCACAGAACATCGGTATCGATGAGGCTGGTATGAAACAGTCAGTTTGCGACGTGTTTTATGCACGCTTGACCAAAGTGCTTAACAGCCTTTTGTCCGGTGTGAATAAGACATGCATATAACGGTTTGGTCATGCCTGTCCTCATGTATACCTTTGGCATACTCAGGTGGAGTCAGACTGAACTTAACGCCCTGGATAGAAAAGTCCGCACTACAATGACGTCCCATGGGATGCATCATCCGAGATCGTCGGTAATGAGGCTGTACTTGCCGCGAAAGCATGTGGGCGTGGCTTCCTGAGCGCGCTCACCATGCATAATCGCGAAGTGTGCAGCCTCCGTCATCACTTCCTGGCGAGATCGGATGATCCATTCTATAATGACGTCATTTCTAGTGATAAAGGACTTACCCCTCTATCCTTAGCCAACGAGCAATAGCAAGACCCGGCAGTACAGAGCATTTCCGACCGGGAGACCGTATGGAAGAAGAAGGAGCTCCATGGGAGGTACTACAGGGCTCTACATGAGCCTCACGTAGATACAGCCGCCTCCCTCAACTGGCTACGTTTCGGTGACCTCTTCGAGGAAACTGAGGGTTTTGTCTGTGCAATACAGGATCAGGTTATTAAGACCAACAACTATCGGAGATACATCCTAAAGGATGGCACTGTCGACGTCTGTCGAGCATGTCGCCATCCCGGGGAGTCACTTAGGCATGTCATCTCCGGTTGTTCGGCGCTTTCTAACTCTGAGTACTTGCACAGGCACAACCTAGTAGCCAGAATTCTACACCAGGAAATCGCTCTGAAATACGGTCTCGTGGACCGGAAATTGCCGTATTACAAGTACTTGCCGGAAGCCGTGCTCGAAAATGACCGCGCCAGGCTCTACTGGGACCGGGCCATCATCACAGACAGGACTATTCTTGCGAATAAGCCTGATACCGGGCACAGTCAAGGATATTTTTGATCGACATTACCATTCCGTATGACGAGAACCTCGTGAAAGCCGAAGCGGATAAACAAACAAAATATCTGGACCTGGCTCACGAGGTGACCGACATGTGGAGTGGTGTGTCGACCGAAATTATTCCTGTAGTTGTCTCTGCGAATGGGCTAATCCCAGTCAGCCTCTCGGGTCATCTGAGGCGACTGGGACTCCGTGACGGACCACTCCGGGCTCAAATGCAGAAGGCGGTGCTCCTCGATACCGCCCGCATCGTCCGCCGGTTTCTTTCCCTTTCCCCCTAACCCTCGGCCGTCTGGTCTCCCCTGTCGAGGGCTCCCATCTGGTTGGATCTTATTTATTTATGTAGTTTTTGTATTTATTTTATTTTATTGATATTTATGTACATTTATCTTTTCATTTTAATTTATAATTATATATTTATTGAACCCAACCAGGTGAGAAAATTATATAGATACCCCAATAATAATAATAATATTCCACAACTATCGCACAACGCCATCTAGTCCCAAGCTAAGCAGAGCTTGTGTTATGGGTACTAGACAACTGATAAACATTCTTATATATTTCTAAATACATAAATATTATAGATAAACTACACCCAGACACATAACAAATGATCGTGCTCATCACACAAATATTTGTCCTGGGTGGTAATCGAACCCACGACCTCCGGCTTAGCAGTCAGGGTCACTAACCACTAGACCAACAGGCCCGTCAAATATAGTCGATATATTGTAATTTTAAAAGAGTATTATTTCGAGCGGTTTTCTGAGACTTTATGTATAGCAAAATTAGAGCATGGTCTGTTAACTGGTCAAACACAAAAGTACCCCAAGTATTAACACTTTTAATCATAAAGTGATCGATACAAGTATTTAGTCTAGTGGGAAGATTGACACCCTACTTGAGACCATGCATTGCAATCAGGTTAAGGTAGATTTGCACGTGCGTAGAACTGTTGGATATTATATCTAAATTTATGTCACCTATCAAAATAATATGAGGAGTATTATTGACAGGCCTGTTGGTCTAGTGGTTAGTGACCCTGACTGCTATGCCGGAGGTCGTGGGTTCGATTCCCACCCAGGATAAATGTTGGTGTGATGAGCACGATCATTTGTTCTGTGTCTGGGTGTAATTTATCTATAATATTTATGTATTTAGAAATATATAAGTATGTTTATCAGTTGTCTAGTACCCATAACACAAGCTCTGCTTAGCTTGGGACTAGATGGCGTTGTGTGATAGTTGTGGAATATTATTATTATTATTGGGTTATTAATAGAGTAATCACATCTGGTTGGGCTGGATAAATATATAAAGGGAAAAATAAATATACTTAAATATATATTAAATATATAAACATAAATAAATAAATAATACACAAATAAATAAAAGCCCAACCAGATGGAGGCCCTCAGCAGGGGAGACCAAACGGCCGAGGGTTAGGGGGAAAGGGAAAGAAACCGGCGGACGATGCGGGCGGTATCGAGGAGCACCGCCTTCTGCATTTGAGCCTGGAGCGGTCCGCCACGTAGTCCCAGCCGCCTCAGATGACCCGAGAGGCTGACTGGGATTAGCCCGTTCGCAGAGACGACTACAGGAATAATTTCGGTCGGCAGACCACCCCACATGTCGGTCACCTCGTGAGCCAGGTCCAGATATTTTGTTTGCTTATCTGTTTCGGCTTTGACGAGGTTCTCGTCATACGGAATGGTAATGTCGACCAAAAATATCCTTGACTGTGCCCGGTCCATCAGCACAATATCAGGCTTATTCGCAAGAATAGTCCTGTCTGTGATGATGGGCCGGTCCCAATAGAGCCTGGCGCGATCATTTTCGAGCACGGCTCCGGCAAGTACTTGTAATACGGCAATTTCCGAGACACGAGACCGTATTTCAGAGCGAGCTCCTGGTGAAGAATTCTGGCTACTAGGTTGTGCCTGTGCAAGTACTCAGAGTTAGAAAGCGCCGAATAACCGGAGATGACATGCCTAAGTGACTCACCGGGATGGCGACAAGCTCGACAGATGTCGACGGTGCCATCCTTTAGGATGTATCTCCGATAGTTGTTGGTCTTAATAACCTGATCCTGTATTGCACAGACAAAACCCTCGGTTTCCCCGAAGAGATCACCAAAGCGTAGCCAGTGGAGGGAGGCTACTGTGTCTACGAAAGGCTCATGTAGAGCCTTGTAGAACCTCCCGTGGAGCTCCTTCTCCTTCCATACGATCTCCCAGTCGGAAATGCTCTGTACTGCCGGGTCTTGCCATTGCTCGTTGGCTAAGGATAGAGGGGTAAGTCCTTTATCACAAGAAATGACGTCCTTATAGAATGGATCATCCGCTCTCGCCAGGAAGTAATCACGGAGGCTGCACACTTCGCGATTATGCATGGTGAGCGCGCTCAAGAAGCCACGACCACCATGATTCCGCGGCAAGTACAGCCTCATCACCGACGATCTCGGATGATGCATCCTATGGGACGTCATGGTAGTGCGGACTTTTCTATCCAGGGCGTTAAGTTCAGTCTGAGTCCACCTGAGGATGCCAAAGGTATACATGAGGACAGGCATGACCCAACCGTTATATGCGTGTGCCTTATTCACACCGGACAAAAGGCTGTTAAGCACTTTGGTCAAGCGTGCATAAAACACGTCGCAAACTGACTGTTTCATACCAGTCTCATCGATACCGATGTTTTGTGACATACCCAGGTATCGGTATGTTTCAGCCTCGGAAAGGGTTCTTAAGTTGACGGGCATAGATAAGTCTATGCCCTCAGAGTTAGCAACCCTTCCCCCTTCAACATGAAGGACCGCACACTTATCCGTCCCCAGCTCCATTCCAATGGAATTGCTAAATTCACAAGTGATGTTTAGCAATTCCATAAGATGGGAGCGACGGGAGGCGAATAACTTGAGGTCATCCATATAGAAAAGGTGGGTCACTTTTGTCCCTCCTTTCCGTAGCTGAAATCCCCTCCCGGAGCCCTCCAGTAAGGTACTGAGAGGGTTCAGAGAGAGGCAGAACCAGATTGGACTCAGACAATCGCCCTGGAAGATACCCCTTCTTATCCTTATGTGGTTCTCCGCAGCCATCATCCGCTCGCCCAGATGACAAAGGATCATACTCCACTGCCCCATACACTGCTCCAGGAAGTCTCTAACTGTACAGTCTATCTTGTACAGCTCGAGGACTCTCTTTAGCCATGTATGGGGCACCGAGTCGAATGCCTTTCTGTAGTCTATCCAGGCGGCGGAGAATTTCCGACGGTTGCGTTTCACCACTTTGCCAATGACCGCGTCAATGAGGAGTGGTTCCTTGGTTCCACGACCACCACCCCGACATCCATTTTGAGCGCGCGACATCACCTGATTTGAGTCCAGGTGACGAGTGATTCTCGCGCTCAAAATGGATGTTAGTGTCTTGTATATGGTCGGTAGACACGTGATGGGGCGATATTTGCTCGGGTCTGTGGTACCCTGGACTTTAAGAACCAAATGAGTGATCCCAGTAGTGAAGAGGCTTGGGAGCGACTTCTGGTTGAGAGTCTCTTGAAACTGTCGGGCAAGCACAGAGTGACACACCATGAACCCCTTCAGCCAGTAGCGATGCAGCCCGTCAAGCCCCGGACTTTTCCAGTTCGGAGCCTTACGGACCGCCTCAGCTACGTCATCCGGCGTTATGATGACGGGGTCCATGGGCGTAATACCCGCACACTGACTCGCCACAACTTCCATCCAAGGACCCTCGCTGTGGTTTACGGGCTCTGACCACAGGCCGCGCCAGAATGCTACAGTGTCGGCCTGATTCGGTGCTGGTCCCGTTCCACTTACCATTGGTCGCTCCAATGATTCATAGAGCCTCTTCTGATCACTCTGGAAGAGACGATTCTGGTTGAACCGTGTCGACCTCTCGGTATATCGCCGAATCCGCTTTCCCCAAGCAGCGATTCTCTGCTTCAGATCATCTATGCGCTCCGTCAGTTTTTGCGTTATATCCGGCTGGGACAAACTGACATTTGTCCCAGCAAACGCCATCCTGACGGTGCGCACAATTCTTGGCCTGTTATTGCCTGATCTGAAGCATATCAGTCTGCCGATGAGAGCTCTAGCCTTTGCGATACGTTCCTCAATTCTTCTTCTCCATGCTGGGATAGCGCTACTATGGCCAGTAGCGCGTCCAGCCGTGGAAACCTTGGCGCCTATGATACGGCAGACTGCCAGCGCAGCGCCAAAAAGAATTGAGTCCGTCTCGCAAAGGTCCCGGCTGGCTTCCAAATAGGTCACCAGCATTGGGTTCAGAGCCCTCACGACAGCCCGATTCCGCTTGCTTAGGGCTATGCGGGGAAGTCGCGGTCGATTTTCGAGAGGCGTACTGCGCGTTTCCACAATCGCCTCTTCCAATGTACTCCTCATATGCTCTAATTCCAGTTCCTGGGCGACTGTTCCATCATCGTTTGAATCAACCACAACTGGGGTATTCACGGCGGCATCCACGTTTGCGGGTTGCTCTAACATTTGTCGCGCCGCATCCTCAGCCGTAGCATTTTCATCCGACGAGGGAACAGCCTCACGTCGTAGCCGTTCGAGTTCGGCGACATCAAATATATTTGAGCGCAAGATATACCGAACTCGGTCTGCCAGGTTTTGCTCTGTGACGGTTAAAGATGGCTCCAGCTCAGCAAAAAGACGATGCATCCTAGCCCGATACGTCAAACATCCAGTTTCTTCCCCTTTTGCCCTAAAGTACGCCCGCAGTGCGTTTGCATTCATTGCTTGTGACCAACGCATGCGACGTGCTCCACCAGCGGCGGGTGCCGCTTGCTGAGTCCGAGAAGACCCAGCCGACACCAAGCCTTCTGGTGGGGATGATGGATGCGGAGGGCTGCTAGATGACCGTGCAGCTCCTCGCGCTCGGCTGGCGGCCCGCATGCTGCCGCGTCCAGCGCCAGCTCCAGACGCGCCCCGGCGACCCCCAGGCAGCGGCCCATTGCGCACTATCTTCTTATGCATCATCCATTATTTGGGCGTCCATTAACGGGAGACGCCCAGGCCCGGCACCGTATCATGTGTGGCCATAAGCACAAACGGGCCTTTGCACCCTAAATTCTGCCGAGGCACGGCGCTCACACCTCTCGCAAGGCGCTGACTGACTGCGTTGACGTAGCAGTTTTGTCACTTAACTGTTACGTCAGCGGGCGATGGGGTCGTCAATTCCCTACGCCAATTTATATATTATTATTATTATTATTATTATTCTTAAGAACGTTTTCTAATGAATGTAGATAATAATTTGGATTACGATAACTGGGTGGTCTATAAGAACAAATAATTGAATATTCCGAATCTATATTTATAATCAAGCAATTTCCTTCTTGAAAGGGTGGTTCAGTTACTGATGAATTTTAAGAAGTATGAATGTTAGCCACAACGCCATCATTTTTGTTTAAATAATTAACAGTTTGATACATCTTGTAATCGGTGATATTAGGTGGTGCGAAATTATTATTAGTACACCATTCGGTTAAAACTAAGACGTCGATCTGAATACCAAGATTTGCAACAAACGTTAGAAGTAAATCAAAATTTCGATTTATACTGCGAATGTTGACGGGCAGTACCACCAACAATCCATCTGCACTAACAAATAATTCTGAACAGTTTGATGGATCATTTACGAATGTGCAATTAATATTGTGATACTCATCTATATCCGTTGCGGTAGTATTGTTAATATTATTTATATTATAAAAATATATGATAAAGTAAAACCAGTGCATTTTTATAACTCGGTATATTAAGTTTGATTATATTTTTGATAGTAGTAAGTTTTGTAAACCACGTATTAATGTATGTATTAAGATTATGATAATATTTAGTATTGTGAATTGTGTGAAAGTGATATAACATGTTATGTTTTTAAGAAGTGCGTTTTTTGAACGCGTATGTGATTTCATTTGTGTAAAGAGTATGCAAGAGTATAATAAAAATATGTGTTTTGTGTATTGTAGTGTGTATTCGTGTTTATAAATAAGTGCGCAATATTTAAATGGCAATACAATAAGAAAAAACTTAATAATTAAATTAAAACTAAAGAGATAAGAAAAATGAATATCATTAACAAACATAAAATAAAAAACTTTCGAGATACAATATGATGAGTGAAATAATAGTCACTTTTCTCTAATTTTTTCCAAATCATCTTCACTTTGGATGCGAACCAAGGGTGTTCTTTCTTTTTTTCGGAGGTAGACTTTACCATGTGCAGTCCAACAAAAAACATAATTGTTTGCCTTTGCAAATTTTCTTGAAATTAAAAATAAATTTCTCGTCTTGCTTGTAAGAGATTCTGATATATAAATAAGCTGAGTTGGATCGTCAATTTGTATATTTTTAGTGTACATTTTTTTTTGTAAATTCTTATGAGAATAAATGTCTTTGATCCTAAATTTATCGCTTTTATGTCCGTTGTTATATTTCTTAAAAGCATCAATAAAACGATCTCGTATTAATACACTGATGAAATCTACTATTATCGGTTTATTCGCTCATTTTGTGTTAATGCGACACACGTCTTTAATATCAGCTCGGTTAATGTCTAGTTTAAGTTGTTGTCCTAAGCTAATAACTATATCGGATAGGGTTTCCTTTGTCTCAGACGATTTGTTGGGAATATTTCTTATTTCTAAACTCGTAGAACAGTGGTTTCGCTCAAGTTTTTAAATTTTTTTACAGTAATTGAAAATATTTCATGTTAGTTTTTTTCTCCGCCTCCAATTTATCAAGTTTTTCAATCAAATCATCGTATTTTTCTAAAAAGAACTCTATTGACTTTTGAACTGCAGTATTTTGTTCCTTTATGATATTTAAAAATGTAGTAATTTTATCCTCTTGATCTCTTTGGAAACTCGTAAACATATCCTTGATTTCTTTTTTTAATAAGTTTAATTCCTCTGAGTACTCATTATTACATCGCTTTCTTTTCTTTTACTACGCACCGATACAGTTGATGAAGAGTCGGAATCTTGCGTAATAGGGAAATACGGTTCGGAATCATTATAGTCATTTTTACAAACTGCCGACGGTCGCGGTGGCGGTGAACGTTGCATATTTACGATTTATAAAATTCTATTGTTTAGGTACCAGGGTTAACATAAATGTTAAAACTATCGCAAGCCCGACGCATGAGTAATTATTACAGAGGTCTATTAATTTGGACCGCCGATCGGTGTCTGAGAACTTTGACGCTTTCCGTCCAGCATAACCAGACTCTCGATGCAAGCAAGGGTCAGATATGTTGGATGCAATGGTCGTTATGCGTAAATAACATTAACTGTTCACTGTATGTAGATCTCTCAACTGATAAATTTGACTCACGTATTGTATTCTGACTTAATTGTTTCGTATTGTAATAGGTCTTTTTGTTTCTATGCACTTCTATTTAATTAGTTTTATTAACTGGTATTTTTAATTTAAAGTACTTTGAAAGTATTGATTTTATAAACACTTATAAACACACTACAAAGCTCCGGATTAGGGACATATATATGTATACATATTATATATATATATATATATATATATATATATATATATATATATATATATATATATATATATATATATATATATATATATATATATATATATACATATATATATATATATTTATATATTTATATTTATATAGGTATGCACATATGTATGGTATATACATGTATATTTGTTTTCCACAAATTTTTAAATTAATTATCGGCTTCTTTCTATAATTTGTTATTATTCACCCGAAAATTCACAAAACTTGAATTTTAAAATGAATTTACAATTTTATTCACTTTAAATGCAGAATATTTAATGTATTGAACAAAATCTTAATTCATAAAAGTGTTCAAAATGAAATTGTGCTAGATATACGGAACGTAACTGGCTATGAGAGAAAGAGAGAAAGAAAACGTGCACGCACTGCTCTCTATTGCGTATATCCCCCACTCAACTCCCATTCAACCTCGCCCCACCAGACATGTGTCAATCATTCACTTCTAGTGACCGAATTATTCTAGTACATTTTGCCACGCGTACTGGTACATTCGAATCGATCATTCAAATGGATCATTTTGGGCTCCAGTACTCTGCGAGTCTGTGAGATCCAATGGAAACCAAAAATTTTCCAAAAAAACTTTTACCTTATCTTATACTTATGTAAGGTGGTTGAAAATTATCATATTTTTATTTTTTTTTATTTATTTATTTGGTTCACCAACAAATGTTACACTAATACATTTGATTAATTCTGAGACAGTGATATAAACTAAGTGCACATTCAATAATAGGTAAACACCGCATGCTTAGTGCTCACAGCATTTCCTACAAGCCTTTACATAATAGCTAAAAATATACAATACACAATTACAAAAAAAAAAGAAATAAATTAATACAAAAAAAAAAAATTAGGTACTACAAAGAAATATTAATAGTTTAATAAATTTTGTATCGAAAAACATTCATCTACACTAATATTATAAAGAGGAAAGATTTGTTTGTTTGTTTGTTTGTTTGAATTGAATAGACTCTGAAACTACTAAACCGATTTGAAAAATTCTTTCACTATTAGAATCCTACATTATTCCTGATGAGCATAGGCGATAGAACGTTTTCAAAAAATTTAGGGATCCGTATGAAAACTTCGTTAATATAACCCAAGGTGTGAAAAAATACCAAAAACAAAAACCTTATATCGCGTACGCTGCGGAAACTATTGACAATAGAGCAAAGTGATGTGCTACAGTTTTATGGAGGACATCAATATCTACATAAAAGTCTGCAATACCATATGTCTAACTATTACAGTTGTCTCACAATAACTACTTTTCCATGTTAAAATATTCAATAGTAACGTCGAAAAATCCTTATATCGCGTACACTGCCAGCACCATGCGATGCGGGTGTCTGAATAACGTGTATATGCCGATAGATAAAAGTACTCCATTAATTTTGCTAATTTTTTATCTAAAATGATTGAACTAAATGAACGAGGTGTCATATCATGTCGCGCGGCAGAGACGCGTGATATACGCGGGTGAAATCGCGGGGTACAGCTAGTAACTCATATACGTTGAAAAGAGTCGTGGTGAATATCTACTACATTATTATAATTATTTAAAAGTCTGCAGTCTGGGTATTGGGGAATTAGATCCTAGTACAGGTTTACGAAGGGGCGGCGAAAGAGGAGTAATGTGCTTACGAGGATATCTAATTGGGATCCGAAATTTAAATTTACTTAGTGATAAAGGACAGTCCAACTTATTTCTAAATATTTTATATAAAAGTTGCAAATCCAGAATATCCCGGCGTTTAGACAGTGAAACCATTTTAAGCGACTTTAATCTGTCAACATGTGATGCATTTTTATACGATTTTCGTGTTGAAAAGGCAAGATGCCATAAAAATCTTTTTTGTATTCGCTCAAGCCGTAAGGTATGGGTAGAATAATGGGGACGCCAGACTGTGCTACAATATTCTATTATACTTCTAACAATTGAGAAGCATAAAAGGTTTTTTTTGGTAACATTACGGAATTCTTTACTGTTTCTTATAAGAAAACCTAATGATAGAGATGATCTTTTAATAACACTTTCTAGTTGTGGTATAAATGTAAGCTTTTTATCGAATACTAAACCAAAGTCCTTAACAGTTTCCACTTCTTGGATAACTACTCCATTGAGGGTATAAACCGATGGAATAATATTATTTTTGCGTGTGAATTTAACGTGTACACATTTTTTTAGATTAGGATTCATTCCATTAAGATCGCACCATTTAGAAAGTCTAATTAAATCCTCCTGAAGAAGTATAATGTCTGATATTAATTAAATTATTTGTCATGAAATCTTTTGAAGTGTTATTTTTTAGTAAACTCTACAAAGTGATATTTTTAA
This sequence comes from Parnassius smintheus behrii, assembly GCA_036936625.1. Lineage (NCBI taxonomy): Eukaryota > Metazoa > Arthropoda > Insecta > Lepidoptera > Papilionidae > Parnassius > Parnassius smintheus. Next base: position 3,022,796 of record JAUPFT010000023.1, read on the forward strand.
ATCATAGATGTAACAAATAAATATGGTAAAATGAAAATATTTTTATTTAGGTAACAATATCATAGTAAAAAACCTCTAAATAATAAATATTCCTGATACTCTTCAGTCTGCATTGTTTATTCGATTGGCCTGTTTATTCGAATCATTCGGGATTCAGTCGGTTTTCGGCTCATTCACGATTCATAAAAATCGTGGGTTATAAAGGTACCGTCAATTGTTTGCGATCGGTTTAACTGGTACATTCCAAAACAAATAAATGAACCATCATAACTTTTAAACTCAAACGAACGAATTATGCATAATTGACACATGTCTACGCCCCACTTTTCGTAACGCTTTCGTCACGCGATCGCCAGCTTACTCCCCGAGTCAAGCGTGCGTAAAGAAGTTTTACTTCAAAATTTGTTTGAGTGAGACAAATTTGTTTTTAATTTCAAATGGAAAATACATCGGCTAAACCTGTCTCAACTTGAACTTCTCATTCGAGTCGGTACAGGTACAGAATAAATAATAGTACTACGTAAGTACGTAAAATGTCGACTGCTTACCGATGTTTAATAGCCTACATAATTATTATGAATCAGATAAATCTCACACGCAAGCTAAATAAAACTTTATCGCTGCCCGCTAGTGTCCATATTACTTTGCATCTTTTTTGTCACGGCGGACTTTCCATGGTTATTAAGGGATGTCAATAGAAAGTAAAAAAATACAGTGCGAAATGTTAATTATGTTACTTAGGTGAAGTACTATATTCTGACTATGATTGACTAACCATACTTTCGCCCATGTGTGAGTTCTGCGATGCCTAACGCATGCAAATTGCAAGGTCATTCGTCGGGAATCGTAACACTTGGAAGAAATTGGTAGATAGTGTAAACAACAAATAAACCTGAAATACGATTTCTAACAGAAATGTGATCTATTCTATTTAGTTAAAAATCTTGTGGGTATACAAAGTTTTAATTTCAGTATTTTGTGTTATTATAACTCAAAATATTTTAATTATAAAAGACAAGTATAGGTATACTGTAAGTAAATACCTGGGTAGTGAAGTAAATTTTAACTAATTTTTGTAATGAAGTACTTAGGTATTTCTTCTGTAGACCAAATTATTACTTAATTATTTTTTGCTGTGAATACCTATCTAACAAAAAAATTAAATAAATTCACCTTTCATAACTTCCTTCTAAAATTCTTCGGTAACTTAATGAATGATATGAAACTTTTTGTTTGTCATTTCATTTAGTATCCATCTAAGCAACAGTTATAGTAGGAACGACGTTTTGCTATTATAATTTATCAAATAGGTGATTTACATATTATATAATTTTACAAATACATTAAATCTTTTACAACTATTTTTACCTACAATTAAAAATATACTAAACACTAAACAAAAACTATTTCAACAAGTATTTGCATAAAACTATTTACGTAAACAGCGTTAAAAAAAACTCTAACATTCAATTGCCTCCAACGCGCTAGCCCTGACTGCGTTATTTCGCCCGGGCTCGTCGCGATTTTAGTTAATTATTTCACGCAGGTAGCAATAGCAAGTAGAGATGAGTCGTACTAGGTAAATTTCGTACTAGGTGCACCGAGTCCAATTCCGTATAAATACTCGATCCAAATATCTGTTCCACCTAGTCCATAAAGTATCAAGTACGCATAAAGTTTAGTATTGATAGAATAGGAATAGGATACGCTATAGTTTCAAGTACCATATTTTACGTGCGTACTGCATAAACGTGTGCAATAATGAATTCATACATCTTCCCTTCATACTTTACAAAATAATTATAATTATTCTCGTAACTAAATTACGAGAATTAAGGTTATATGAGAAATAAATTAAGATAATTTACTTCAAATGCTACTTAGTAGTACTTACTTCATATTTTGTAAAATTTGTTTTAAAAGATGTATCTTTGATTTATTTAAAAACTCTAGAATGGGAGTACTCACCTATTGATTTTGTATGTCTTGATTTTAAGCTGCTATGTTTTTTTTACTATTGCTATAATTCTATAATTGGTTGATGCAGCTCATACTAATGACGGAAGGGAGAATTTAAAGTGGATTATTTTCATTTATCTCTCGTATAATCTTAACAGGAACGAGCCTAATTATAATATTTTTTTAGAATATTGTTTGCATAATTCTTATAAATAACATTAAAAAAAGAATTGTTCTGAAAAATAAAAAGTGAGTTTGTCAGTTCCGGCGCACGACTGAAGTTTACTCCTTACGAACGATTATAAAATATATAGATTAGTAAATGTGGGTAAATGAACGCATTTTTTATACTACTGAAAGCATGCATGACACATTTACTTATATTAATTATTTAATGTATATTCATCAAAATATATTACATAATAATCGAAACGTAAATTGTTTACGCTTCCAATACTATGTAATGTAGTCATGGAAACATGAAAACAGCGTCCACCGAGATCACATTCGCATGAGTCCGTACCGTATTTGACAATAGACACTCGCCTGCCATGTACTCTTGTATAAGTATTTGGTTGAACTAGTCCGAGTCCCGACTAGTCTCGTACTAGTATTTGATTGAACTAGTCCGAGTCCCGACTAGTCTCGAGTATTGACAGACAAAGATAGAAAGACTACGGAATAGTCTAGTTAAAAAAGGACAGAATATATTATTACACAACAAACACGAGTGCGCGTCACGTTACCTTTATGTTCGTTAAAATTTGGTTCAAATTCAAATGACTGACAAACTAATGATTTAGGCAAAGACGACCCGAGTTGAGCGCCTAGTAACTACAGTCTCCGGCAACAAAATACGAGTACGACGCGTAGGCACAGTGAGACTAGATGGATCAAGTATTTTAAAAGTTGGAATAGGTGCAACCTAGTCTCGTTAAATACTTAGTCCCTGGATCTGTTCTAGTATATACGCTTCAGTTCTAATAGCAAGAGTGATAGAGGCCAGGTACAGGCCCGCCGAGTTGTCCGAGTCAGAGTTGACTCGAGTCACTCGTAATTCGAGTGGCCATAAATATTACTCGATGCGATTTAAATAAAAACTAGGTGCCCGAGTGACTCAAATGAAACACGGCTCGAGTCCCATCACTAGACGTTTTTATCTTCATTTGTTGTCATTTGTCATAGCTTTTTGTTTGTTCCGATGTAATTAATATATGATCATTACCTAATAACATCAAATAGTGTTCTGAGCATCAAATGTAGCAGTAAGAAAGACTGGCGACATTAAGCTGTTTCTGCGACAGTGATTTGTTACGGAACAACAAAATTATCAATATGACAGAGACGCGTCGCCTTCAACTTCATCTCGGAAAATGCATCGAAGATTTAGACAAATTATACAATGTCCCAGACCTAAAAACAAAAAGGGCTACTTTGTGAGTAGATCAAAATGTGCAAGCCTATAAAATCATACAAAAAAAGAGTGTACTTATAAATAATTTATTACAGGTTATGCAAAACTGCACAAAAACTGTTTGAGAAAGCTGAGGAGGAAAGGGACAGAGGCGATGAGGAAAATTCGTACGTTTATTACATGAAATACCTCCGAGTTGTAGCATTCATCAGCAAGGATAAGGAATATTTGAAGGACAAAACTTACTTTAATAATATGCTTGGTGCTAAAAATCCAAACAAAGCCATTGATGCTGCTGAAAAACTAAAGAATAGCTTAATCGATAGGTATGAATTTTAAGTAACTTTTTAACTATTGCACCAATAAAATGATTTTTTGCAATTTTAACTTCTGATTTACCATGTTCTTGGTGGTGAAGGAAAATATTGTAAGGAAATCTCCATGTCTGAGAAATAAGAAAAAAAAAGTATTGTAAGGTTTACGTGGGGGAAGGGGGAGGTGTTGTAGAGTCACCCCCTACTTCCACTTTCTGCCGGACGTGCTATTTTTTTTTTTTATTAGTTTTTAAAAATCTCATTTTGAGGTTATGTTTCGTAATTTTATGACAATTTTAACCTGATTTATGGGGAGAGAGAGTTGGGGGATGGCATTTGCACAGTAATCTATGCTTGGCTTGGTGGGAGGAGGTGAGAGATACAAGTGTCGTGCCTTTTTTGCTTAAAATTTATTATTTTATTAAGTGTTGTTGAGTTACTATAGTAAATTTTTCTGTCTTGGTGGAGGTTTTAATATTTGTAAATTAGTAAGTGTTTGTAGTTGTGCCGTTTTTATGTAATTTTTTGTTGTAGTAATATAATGGAGGACGAACCTCCCGATCCCGGAAGGGTTCGCAATGATTCCTTTTCCTTACCCATTAACATTGATAATGTAGAACTAATTAACCGTAAACGTGCCCAAGAAAGTAACGAGTCTGCCCATCCACAAAAAATAGTTATTACTGATCCAAAACAACAGTTTCCTTCAATACAATCCTCATATACCCATCCTGATTTTATTAATAAAAAAGTTAAGTACTCTCAAGATGATGCCGCTCCTTTTCTAGTTCATGTAAGTAAAATCTCAAATGATCAGCTGTCTGGAGTAACTCTTAAACCAATTAAATTTGGTCACTTTCTGTATCATAACAATATTAAAAATATAGTCCATGATGGAGTCAAAAAAGTTGGACGAAATAGAATATCAGTGGAGTTTAAAACAGCTGCAGATGCAAACACCTTTATCGATCACCCAGCTCTCCAAATTTCCAAATATGAAGCAACCATCCCCTCATATAGTATCACTCGTATGGGGCTAGTTAGACAAGTTCCCATAGAGTGGACACTAGAAGAATTAATAGCAGCTATAGAAATTCCCTCTGGCTACGGTTCTATAATTAAAGCACGGCGACTTAATAGACGATCAGTTAGTGACAGCAATAGCGTTTCATGGGTTCCAACTCAGACGGTTGTTCTAACTTTTTCTGGACAAAAACTTCCTCCCCATATTTACTGTTTTTACACTTCAATGCCAGTAGAAAAATATATTTTGCCACTAATTCAGTGTCATAAATGTTGTAGATTTGGCCATGTTACTTCCCAGTGTCGATCATCTCCTCGCTGCTTTGTGTGTGCACAGAATCATGAAGGTTTAGCTTGTTCTCGACAAACTCCTACTTGTCTATTCTGCTCAGGTCCCCACACCGCAAAAGACCCTACTTGTCCTGAACATCTAAGGCAAAAATCTATTAAACTTGTTATGTCACAAGAAAATATCTCATATTTAGAAGCTTCAGCTAGATTCCCTCAGACAAAAAGATCCTTTGCTGATACAACAAGAATCCAGCCTCGTAATTGTTCTCAACAGACCCCTTATACCATAACTGACAGTCTTTCAACCCCTTCGGCTCAGCTCTCACAAACTGCATCATACAAAAAAACAATTTTTATCCCTCAACGTACCTATAGCCAATCATTAAATTCTGGATATGATATGGCAGCCCATCAGGCAATTGTTGAGAATCCTAATTCTTCCCTTCCTAATGGGTGTGCTCTACTGGGAAATGACAACAACTCCTCTAGTAATGATAATTTCTGCGAACTTATGATATCAATTCTAATTAACATGATCTCCCGTTTTAATGACACGGAACTTCCTCTCAGCTTACACCAAAAACTTACTCAGCTTTCCTCCTTAGCCCGTAACATTCGCAGTCCCGCCAATTCTTCAATGGAATTGTCGGAGCATTAGAAATAAAAAAAATGAACTCATTTACCTCATTAATAAATTTCATCCCTTCATTCTTGCCATCCAGGAGACATGGCTTAGACCTGAGTCTCATTTTAGGGTTTCAGGCTATGCATGCCTCCGGGATGATAGGAGTGATGGTCGTGCTGGCACCTCTATTTTAATTTCAAGAACAGTTACATTTTCACAAATTCCTCTCCCTTCTCATAGTCCAGCAGTTAATGCTGTTGCTATTAAGGCCCTTGATGTCTCTATTCTCTCTGTTTACATTCCTAATCCTGATGCAAATGTTTTAACAGAACTTGCAACACTTATTTCTTCTCTGTCACCTCCTATGGTTATTTTGGGAGATTTTAATATGCATCATACTGTTTGGGGCTCCCATCTGTGTGATTCACTGGCTCCCTCATTTTTAGATCTTATTGATAATTTTAATCTCTGTATTCTAAATGACGGGTCTCCTACCCGTCGAGTATCCCCATTACAAAATGTTAGAAGTGCCGTTGACCTAACTCTCTGCTCCCCAGATATTGCTTCCCTTCTTTTGTGGCAAATATTACCTTCTAGCTATGGCAGTGACCATTTTCCTATATTCATCACTCCTCCTACTTCACCTGGAATAAATTTTACATTTTGCCCAAGACTAAAGTATAATCTATCCAAAGTTAATTGGCAATTATATTCTACAGTTTTGGAACAAGAGGTTGCAAATCTTCCCCCAATTAACAATGATAATATTGCTGCTGTATATATAGAGTTCAGAAATGCAATTATTTCTGCTGCTAATAAGTCAATCCCCTTAAAAAAACCTTTCAAAAATAAGTATCCTTCCCCTCCTTGGTGGGACCAAGATTGTTCAGCAGCTTGTAGGAGAAGAAAAGAGGCTGAATTAATATACTCCCGTTCTATGACTGCAGAGAATTATATCTCCTATAAAAAAATTGCTGCAGAAACCTTAAAATTACTGTCAGACAAAAAGCGAACTGGTTGGTTTAAATTCTGTGAGTCACTGTCACCTAGGACTCCCCCATCTTTGGTCTGGAGAAATGTTAAAAAATATCGCTGTGCAGTTTCTAGTGAAAATATAATTTCTAATGATCCTTCCCCGTGGATAGATGAATTCTCTAATAAACTTGCACCACAAACAGTCCCATCTTATGATGAATGCCTAGTTTTTAATTCAGCTTTTTTAAAAACAAATGATAAATTTGATTCCCCCTTTTCTTCTCAGGAGTTGTTTACTGTACTCAATGGCCTTAAAGACTCCTCACCAGGTATTGATGGGATTCCTTATTCATTTATAATTAATAGTAGTGAGAACACTAAAACTGTCTTACTATCCATTTTAAATTTTATTTATATTACTGGTGATCCTCCTGCTGAATGGAAAACCCAAATTATTTTGCCCATTCTCAAACCAGGTAAGTCTAGCAATGACCCTTCCAGTTACCGACCTATTGCCCTTTCTTGTACTTTGGCAAAAATCTTGGAACATTTAATAAAAAATCGCTTGGAGTGGTTTTTGGAAAGGAATAATCTCTTACCTAAAAGCCAATTCGGTTTCCGAAAAGGTTTAAGTACCATGGATAGCCTAAGTACTTTGGTCACAGATATTCATATTGCTTTTTCAAAACATGAATTTCTCATAGGAGTTTTCTTGGATATTTCTTCTGCATATGATAATGTGCTTCTTCCTGTGCTCAGGCAGAAAATGCTTAATCTGAGCATTCCAGTGAGGATAGTCAATTACGTCTCTAACTTTCTCTCTTCTAGATCAATATCTATAAATGTTAAAAATCTCCTGCTTCCCCCAAAAACTATATGGAAAGGACTTCCACAAGGCTCAGTTCTTAGTCCTCTCCTTTATTCTATATATACTCACGATTTAGAACTTTCAGTAAATTCTTTTTGTAATGTTCTTCAATATGCAGACGATTTAGCTCTATACATCTCCTTAAACAACTTCACAGTGGCATGTTCCCGTCTAAACTCATCCATGGATTATTTACAAGAATGGTTAACTAATCATGGCCTCTCTTTATCTGTGGCCAAGAGTAGTGTGGTGATCTTTTCCCGCCAAAGGCGAGTTCCCGATATATCTGTTGTATATGATAAGCAACCTATTCCAGTTAGAGGCAATGTTAAATTTTTGGGAGTTATCCTTGATTCGAAATTGGCCTTCGGTCCATACATTGAATATATAACACAAAAATGCGAAAAAAACATAAATATTCTTCGGTCTTTGTCAGGTGTTTGGTGGGGGTCCCATCCTTTTTCTCAGAAATTACTGTACAATGCTTTAATACGAAGCCACCTTGACTATGGATGTTTTTTGTTGGAGCCTTGCAATAAATCATCCCTGAAGGTAATGGACAAAATTCAATCGAAATGCCTTCGCATTATTACAGGGGCAATGAAATCCTCACCAATAAATGTTCTTCAGGTTGAGTGCGTAGATCCTCCTTTAAGATTAAGAAGGCAATACCTTTCAGACAGATTCTTATTTAAGATCTGCCAGCTTTCAGATCATCCCCTAATTCCTAAATTGCACCTTCTTTCAGAGTATATCTCATCTGACCGATACTGGACCCATAAGGACTCTCCCTGCTTGTTTAAAAGTTTTGTAATTTTTCTTCAGCTTCCTTACCCAATCTTTCAATGTAAAATAAACCCACTCTTTGATGTTCCTTACGAGGCTATTGTTTACCAACCCGACATTCATCTAGATCTGGGTATAGAAAAGGATTCTCCAATGGCAAATTTGAAATTAAAAGAAATTATAGAAAACTCCTTTAAAGATTGGCTTGTCATGTACACAGACGCTTCAAAACAGTCTGATGAAGACTATACTGGAGCTGCTGTTTGGATTCCTAAGTTCAAAATCATTCTTAACTTTAAATGCCCCTCACTATCCTCCACTTTTACCGGTGAAGCAACTGCAATCAGTGAAGCTTTGTTATATGTAGAGTCACTTAATCTTAATAAAACAGTTATTTTCACAGATTCAAAAAGTTGTTTGTTAGCTATTTTGTCCAATCAATTCCATAACAAACATAAATTTCCACTAATTCTTAAAATAAAAAATACCCTGTTCAGATGTCATCTTAAAGGAATCCATGTTTCAGTGGCCTGGATTCCAGGCCACAGTGGTATCCATGGTAACGAAACAGCTGATGTACTCGCTAAAAATGCAATTGCTAATGGCATTCTACAAAATTTAATTTACTCACATGACCTAATTTTGCTAGCTAAAAGGAAACTGAATGAAAATTGGAATAAGTTATGGGAAGTTTCCAAAAAGGTTAAAGGTAAGCACTATGCTGCCATCCAAGAGGTTATTCCTCCCAAGCCTTGGTTCTTTAAATTTAACAAAGCAAATAAACATGCAACTTCAATCATTTGTAGATTAAGAATTGGACACGCCTGCACACATGCACATCTGGCAAAAATCAGAGTAAGGGATAGCTCATTGTGTGAATGTGGCTTAGATGAAGGTTCCACAAACCATATTTTTTTCAACTGTCCGAAATTATCCTCCTCCCTTTATGATTACCTTCCTCCTTATATTCCTCGACCTATAGATTTTAATTCTCTTTTAACATATACCAGTACTCCTTTTGTGTATATTTTATGTGATTTTATTAATACTAATAATATGAAACTTTAAATCCTTGTCACTTTTAACATACGGGTAAGAGTCTAACACCTGTGTTTGTCATATTTGTTCTAGGTAACTCAACAAATAGATTTGTCAAAATTCTCGGAGGAAAACTGAATCCTTGTATTATCACAGACTCTTATTTTAATTAAACTCATAAGCTTTCATTTTCTACTCAATACGTCATTGGCGAATTTTATCAAACCGCCACAAAAGAAAGAAGAAGAAGAAGAGTTGGGGGATGGAAGCCCCACGCCTCTTAAGGTGGTGCAGTTGAGTGAAGTCCAGTCGACGTTCGCGGGGCTCCTACTTCTGAGTGGTTTACAAAAAAATAACCACGAAGAGGATGATGGGGTCTATTCGCTCGCTTCGCTCGCTCACACGACCCCGTCATCCTCTTCTAACCTAACCTGTCCGAGTCGGGGTGCTCCATGTCCCAGGCTCGCTTCGCTCGCTATTGCATTCGATATAACACCAAATTATTAACTTTCATAACTACTTCAATTTATAAACATAATTTATGGCTGCCACCATTTGTAAGAAAAGATCTTTGCGATATTTAGCAGTATTCCGCCGCCACAAATATGTCACTATTCACCAAAATTCTGAAACTCTGAAGCAACACCATGAGGAAAAGCTGTCAACAAATTGGCCGGCATAGCGATTTAATTTTACATATTTTTAAATCAATTCAAATCGAAATTGGATGAATCGATTCACAAAAAATCGAAATCTTAAAGATTGATTTCGCAAAAATCTATCTTTTTTTGATTTGCGTTAAAAGTTTATATTTACGATATCAAAAGATACAATAAAGTACAGATAACATTGAATAATTAAAACAAAAACTGTCATTCTTTACGAGTTGGGGTGGACTAATTGTAAATAATTTTACAAATCTTAATAAAACAGAAAAAGATTCGATCTCGATTCTCTAGGGTGAAATATCGATTCACTAGATCGATTCTTCTTCTTCTTCTTTCTTTTGTGGCGGTTTGATAAAATTCGCCAATGACGTATTGAGTAGGAAATGAAAGCTTATGAGTTTAATTAAAATAAGAGTCTGTGATAATACAAGGATTCAGTTTTCCTCCGAGAATTTTGACAAATCTATTTGTTGAGTTACCTAGAACAAATATGACAAACACAGGTGTTAGACTCTTACCCGTATGTTAAAAGTGACAAGGATTTAAAGTTTCATATTATTAGTATTAATAAAATCACATAAAATATACACAAAAGGAGTACTGGTATATGTTAAAAGAGAATTAAAATCTATAGGTCGAGGAATATAAGGAGGAAGGTAATCATAAAGGGAGGAGGATAATTTGGGACAGTTGAAAAAAATATGGTTTGTGGAACCTTCATCTAAGCCACATTCACACAATGAGCTATCCCTTACTCTGATTTTTGCCAGATGTGCATGTGTGTAGGCGTGTCCAATTCTTAATCTACAAATGATTGAAGTTGCATGTTTATTTGCTTTGTTAAATTTAAAGAACCAAGGCTTGGGAGGAATAACCTCTTGGATGGCAGCATAGTGCTTACCTTTAACATTTTTGGAAACTTCCCATAACTTATTCCAATTTTCATTCAGTTTCCTTTTAGCTAGCAAAATTAGGTCATGTGAGTAAATTAAATTTTGTAGAATGCCATTAGCAATTGCATTTTTAGCGAGTACATCAGCTGTTTCGTTACCATGGATACCACTGTGGCCTGGAATCCAGGCCACTGAAACATGGATTCCTTTAAGATGACATCTGAACAGGGTATTTTTTATTTTAAGAATTAGTGGAAATTTATGTTTGTTATGGAATTGATTGGACAAAATAGCTAACAAACAACTTTTTGAATCTGTGAAAATAACTGTTTTATTAAGATTATGTGACTCTACATATAACAAAGCTTCACTGATTGCAGTTGCTTCACCAGTAAAAGTGGAGGATAGTGAGGGGCATTTAAAGTTAAGAATGATTTTGAACTTAGGAATCCAAACAGCAGCTCCAGTATAGTCTTCATCAGACTGTTTTGAAGCGTCTGTGTACATGACAAGCCAATCTTTAAAGGTGTTTTCTATAATTTCTTTTAATTTCAAATTTGCCATTGGAGAATCCTTTTCTATACCCAGATCTAGATGAATGTCGGGTTGGTAAACAATAGCCTCGTAAGGAACATCAAAGAGTGGATTTATTTTACATTGAAAGATTGGGTAAGGAAGCTGAAGAAAAATTACAAAACTTTTAAACAAGCAGGGAGAGTCCTTATGGGTCCAGTATTGGTCAGATGAGATATACTCTGAAAGAAGGTGCAATTTAGGAATTAGGGGATGATCTGAAAGCTGGCAGATCTTAAATAAGAATCTGTCTGAAAGGTATTGCCTTCTTAATCTTAAAGGAGGATCTACGCACTCAACCTGAAGAACATTTATTGGTGAGGATTTCATTGCCCCTGTAATAATGCGAAGGCATTTCGATTGAATTTTGTCCATTACCTTCAGGGATGATTTATTGCAAGGCTCCAACAAAAAACATCCATAGTCAAGGTGGCTTCGTATTAAAGCATTGTACAGTAATTTCTGAGAAAAAGGATGGGACCCCCACCAAACACCTGACAAAGACCGAAGGATATTTATGTTTTTTTCGCATTTTTGTGTTATATATTCAATGTATGGACCGAAGGCCAATTTCGAATCAAGGATAACTCCCAAAAATTTAACATTGCCTCTAACTGGAATAGGTTGCTTATCATATACAACAGATATATCGGGAACTCGCCTTTGGCGGGAAAAGATCACCACACTACTCTTGGCCACAGATAAAGAGAGGCCATGATTAGTTAACCATTCTTGTAAATAATCCATGGATGAGTTTAGACGGGAACATGCCACTGTGAAGTTGTTTAAGGAGATGTATAGAGCTAAATCGTCTGCATATTGAAGAACATTACAAAAAGAATTTACTGAAAGTTCTAAATCGTGAGTATATATAGAATAAAGGAGAGGACTAAGAACTGAGCCTTGTGGAAGTCCTATCCATATAGTTTTTGGGGGAAGCAGGAGATTTTTAACATTTATAGATATTGATCTAGAAGAGAGAAAGTTAGAGACGTAATTGACTATCCTCACTGGAATGCTCAGATTAAGCATTTTCTGCCTGAGCACAGGAAGAAGCACATTATCATATGCAGAAGAAATATCCAAGAAAACTCCTATGAGAAATTCATGTTTTGAAAAAGCAATATGAATATCTGTGACCAAAGTACTTAGGCTATCCATGGTACTTAAACCTTTTCGGAAACCGAATTGGCTTTTAGGTAAGAGATTATTCCTTTCCAAAAACCACTCCAAGCGATTTTTTATTAAATGTTCCAAGATTTTTGCCAAAGTACAAGAAAGGGCAATAGGTCGGTAACTGGAAGGGTCATTGCTAGACTTACCTGGTTTGAGAATGGGCAAAATAATTTGGGTTTTCCATTCAGCAGGAGGATCACCAGTAATATAAATAAAATTTAAAATGGATAGTAAGACAGTTTTAGTGTTCTCACTACTATTAATTATAAATGAATAAGGAATCCCATCAATACCTGGTGAGGAGTCTTTAAGGCCATTGAGTACAGTAAACAACTCCTGAGAAGAAAAGGGGGAATCAAATTTATCATTTGTTTTTAAAAAAGCTGAATTAAAAACTAGGCATTCATCATAAGATGGGACTGTTTGTGGTGCAAGTTTATTAGAGAATTCATCTATCCACGGGGAAGGATCATTAGAAATTATATTTTCACTAGAAACTGCACAGCGATATTTTTTAACATTTCTCCAGACCAAAGATGGGGGAGTCCTAGGTGACAGTGACTCACAGAATTTAAACCAACCAGTTCGCTTTTTGTCTGACAGTAATTTTAAGGTTTCTGCAGCAATTTTTTTATAGGAGATATAATTCTCTGCAGTCATAGAACGGGAGTATATTAATTCAGCCTCTTTTCTTCTCCTACAAGCTGCTGAACAATCTTGGTCCCACCAAGGAGGGGAAGGATACTTATTTTTAAAAGGTTTTTTTAAGGGGATTGACTTATTAGCAGCAGAAATAATTGCATTTCTGAACTCTATATATACAGGAGCAATATTATCATTGTTAATTGGGGGAAGAGTTGAAACCTCTTGTTCCAAAACTGTAGAATATAATTGCCAATTAGCTTTGGATAGATTATACTTTAGTCTTGGGCAAAATGTAAAATTTATTCCAGGTGAAGTAGGAGGAGTGATGAATATAGGAAAATGGTCACTGCCATAGCTAGAAGGTAATATTTGCCACAGAAGAAGGGAAGCAATATCTGGGGAGCAGAGAGTTAGGTCAACGGCACTTTTAACATTTTGTAATGGGGATACTCGACGGGTAGGAGACCCGTCATTTAGAATACAGAGATTAAAATTATCAATAAGATCTAAAAATAAGGGAGCCAGTGAATCACACAGATGGGAGCCCCAAACAGTATGATGCATATTAAAATCTCCCAAAATAACCATAGGAGGTGACAGAGAAGAAATAAGTGTTGCAAGTTCTGTTAAAACATTTGCATCAGGATTAGGAATGTAAACAGAGAGAATCGAGACATCAAGGGCCTTAATAGCAACAGCATTTACTGCTGGACTATGAGAAGGGAGAGGAATTTGTGAAAATGTAACTGTTCTTGAAATTAAAATAGAGGTTCCAGCACGACCATCACTCCTATCATCCCGGAGGCATGCGTAGCCTGAAACCCTAAAATGAGACTCAGGCCTAAGCCATGTCTCCTGGATGGCAAGAATGAAGGGATGAAATTTATTAATGAGGTAAATGAGTTCATTTTTTTTATTTCTAATGCTCCGACAATTCCATTGAAGAATTGGCGGGACTGCGAATGTTACGGGCTAAGGAGGAAAGCTGAGTAAGTTTTTGGTGTAAGCTGAGAGGAAGTTCCGTGTCACTAAAACGGGAGATCATGTTAATTAGAATTGATATCATAAGTTCGCAGAAATTATCATTACTAGAGGAGTTGTTGTCATTTCCCAGTAGAGCACACCCATTAGGAAGGGAAGAATTAGGATTCTCAACAATTGCCTGATGGGCTGCCATATCATATCCAGAATTTAATGATTGGCTGTAGGTACGTTGAGGGATAAAAATTGTTTTTTTGTATGATGCAGTTTGTGAGAGCTGAGCCGAAGGGGTTGAAAGACTCTCAGTTATGGTATAAGGGGTCTGTTGAGAACAATTACGAGGCTGGATTCTTGTTGTGTCAGCAAAGGATCTTTTTGTCTGAGGGAATCTAGCTGAAGCTTCTAAATATGAGATATTTTCTTGTGACATAACAAGTTTAATAGATTTTTGCCTTAAATGTTCAGGACAAGTAGGGTCTTTTGCGGTGTGGGGACCTGAGCAGAATAGACAAGTAGGAGTTTGTCGAGAACAAGATAAACCTTCATGATTCTGTGCACACACAAAGCAGCGAGGGGATGATCGGCACTGGGAAGTAACATGGCCAAATCTACAGCATTTATGACACTGAATTAGTGGCAAAATATATTTTTCCACTGGCATTGAAGTGTAAAAACAGTAAATATGGGGAGGAAGTTTTTGTCCAGAAAAAGTTAGAACAACCGTCTGAGTTGGAACCCATGAAACGCTATTGCTGTCACTCACTGATCGTCTATTAAGTCGCCGTGCTTTAATTATAGAACCGTAGCCAGAGGGAATTTCTATAGCTGCTATTAATTCTTCTAGTGTCCACTCTATGGGAACTTGTCTAACTAGCCCCATACGAGTGATACTATATGAGGGGATGGTTGCTTCATATTTAGAAATTTGGAGAGCTGGGTGATCGATAAAAGTGTTTGCATCTGCAGCTGTTTTAAACTCCACTGATATTCTATTTCGTCCAACTTTTTTGACTCCATCATGGACTATATTTTTAATCTTGTTATGATACAGAAAGTGACCGAATTTAATTGGTTTAAGAGTTACTCCAGACAGCTGATCATTTGAGATTTTACTTACGTGAACTAGAAAAGGAGCGGCATCATCTTGAGAGTACTTAACTTTTTTATTAATAAAATCAGGATGGGTATATGAGGATTGTATTGAAGGAAACTGTTGTTTTGGATCAGTAATAACTATTTTTTGTGGATGGGCAGACTCGTTACTTACTTGGGCACGTTTACGGTTAATTAGTTCTACATTATCAATGTTAATGGGTAAGGAAAAGGAATCATTGCGAACCCTTCCGGGATCGGGAGGTTCGTCCTCCATTATATTACTACAACAAAAAATTACATAAAAACGGCACAATTACAAACACTTACTAATTTACAGATATTAAAACCTCCACCAAGACAGAAAAATTTACTATAGTAACTCAACAACACTTAATAAAATAATAAATTTTAAGCAAAAAAGGCACGACACTTGTATCTCTCACTTCCTCCCACCAACCCTAGATCGATTCAGTAATATATATCGATATGACATTGATGGATGAAACGTCGAAAACGTAATTAAATTAGTCATTTACCAATATTTTTAGAAAATAATTAAAAATACTTCGACGCTGCTCCGGCAGAAAAAATCGAGTGGGGGTGCTTCAGATAAACTCCCTTGACTCCCCCACAGTGACAGAATCTTCAAATTCAGGCGACCGAATTGTAAGCTTAACCTGAAATATTTCAAAGACATCTGAAGTTCACCAACATCCATTGGGGTAGCGTGGTGTTCAGTTAAACCCTCTCAAAAATGAGAGAAGGCCTGTGCACAGCAGTTGTACTTATAAAGGCTGTAACTTTAATGTTAAATTATAATTTACATATGATCCTACGTACATATATTATTATGATTTCTTATTTGTATGTGAACACTATGCATTACACTTGTTTAGTTTAGTTTACGACAGGCTGTTTTCCGCAACTCCACGTCTAAGCGCGTATTTTGCATGTGGGCAGGAATAATATGCTTATTCGAGCCATGATATCTCCCTGAAGAAGGTCAGCAGTCCCTTGATGTTGCAAGCAACTTCGGGGAGCGATCCCGGCGTGCTGAGATGTTTAGCCCTGTATGAAGCGACTTCCGGACATGTCAGCAACACGTGAGCCGCCGTTTCTTTCTCTCCCATGCATGCCCTGCACAGGGGGCTGTCAGTAACACCTATGGTGAACAAATGTTTGTTAAAAGAGCCATGTCCTGTGATAGCACTTGTTACTATCCTGATCTGTGGTTTGTTCAGTCTCATTAGAACCTTGGTTAGACGACTGTTTATTTCAGGTAGGGCCTCCCTAGCTTGTCTACAGTCTACTAAATTTTTCCAAAGCTGAGCGTGTAAATTATTGAAGTATCTACATACCAGTGAACGAATGTAGCCAAAGGGGGTTGGTATTATTGGTTCCGGCCCTATAGTTGCTAGGGCCGATCCCCTTCTGGCCAGTTCATCTGCTGCATCGTTGCCTCTAGATCCACTGTGTCCCTTGATCCATTGCAGAGTCACATTGTTGTGCTTACATACCTCATTCAATCGTTGATGGCACTCGTATATCAGTCCCGAGTTCGTCACATTGCAACTCAGAGCTTGTAGTACCGCCATACTGTCGGTCAGTATTCTGATGGAGAAATCTTTCACCTTCCTAGCATCTATTGCTATGGCCGCTTGGATGATACCCATGCATTCAGCCTGGAAGACTGTGTTGTGGGTACCCAGCAGTGTGCATATGTGGATATTAAGGTCTTCAGAGAAAGCCCCAGACCCCACACCTTCATTTGTCTTAGAGCCATCCGTGAAAACTTTGAACTCTCTTGGACCCAATCCTTCAGATGGTCAGTTTCCTTCAATTGTATCCTGTACTTCTTATCGAATACAAATTGTTTTGGGATCCTATCATACTTGGCTTGTAAGATAGGTATTTTTGAGTAAATTCTATCGATTATATCTGTATGGGGGACTCTACTCTTACTTAAAAGATTTAGGGTCTTGAGTCTAATGGCAGCTAAAGTTGCTTCTTGTTGTATATACAGATGAAGCGGTGTTAGCTCCAGCATAGCTTCCAAAGCTGCTGTTGGTGTTGTCCTTATGCAGCCCGTGGCAGCCATACAAGCTAATCTCTGGTAACGCTGTAGCTTTTGTATATCATATATATATATATATATATATATATATATCATATCATATATATTTGGTCCACCATACCAGAGAGCCGTATGTGATCGTACAGCCACAGTATAGTTTTTGGCGTTAAACCCCATCGTTTACCAATCATGTTTCTGCACTGCCAGAAAGTTAAACTACCTTTGCTGATTTTGTTTTCTATGTGTTTCCAGTTAAGTTTACTGTCCAAGGTAAGACCTAGGTTTTACCTCGGAAGAAAGTTGGAGTTTTGTGCTGAAAAGACTTGGAAGATGATAGTTATTCAGCATTCGTTTTTGTGTGAACATTACTATAACCGTTTTATTTGGATTAATGGTTAGGTCATATTCCCTGCCCCATCTCTCCACAATACGGAGGGCCGCTTGGGTCAGGTCGCACACAATGCTTGCTGTCTTACCAGAGACCGGTATTGTCAGATCATCTGCATAACCGACTGTGTAGAAATGATTTGCGTTTAATTTGTTATATTAATATATGCTGTATAATATAATTGCATTACACTAAATTGTAGACAAATTATTATTATTATTACTTTATGTAAAATATATTAAAATACCTATTACTTTTATATCCTTGGGATGAGAATATTGTTACATTACAACTGTTTCATATTATAAGAGACATGTACAATGTGAGCTTGATGTACAATGTGATATTGTTCATCTGCATTCTATATTATGATAAATCGGCATGAATATTTTATATAGTGCATTGGGGTAAGATCGGTGATGGCGTAAGACCGTAAAATTCAAATTCCCGGTGAATTATGCAATATTTTTGAAAGCTAGCAATATGGTACAAGATGCCATTTTATTCTGCCCTGACCCCAAGTTTCAGCCAGTCGCTCCGAAAAGTAGGGTGTGTGCTGCGCAGTATTTTATAAAACAAGGTACTTTTTGTATTTTTTTCGTCTTCCGGTCTTTCTCTATCACTTTTATTTGTGATTTTTAGCGACGTCGGGTCTTACCCCTTGACGGCCAATTCTTCATCATGCATTTATAAAATTATGCCTTGTCTTCGCACACATTTTAAGCAGGAACTGTTGAATTATGAAAAGTAAGAGCTTTTTATAGCTAAATTACGTGTAACCATTAACAATTTGCGCCATGTTTCAGAAATCTGACGTATATGGATGTCTAGAAAGTAAAGTTTATGCCCGACTCTTTTAACTAGTCGAAAATCGTCTGGTATTACCCCAATGCACCTTATCTAAATTCCTAAAGTAACACACATGCATTACAGGTATGAGAAAGAACAGAAAGAAAAGCGGCTGTATGATATAAAAGAGAATGAGCTGATTAAACAGAAGATAGATGAAAACAGAAAGAAAGCTCTTGAATCTATTCCTGTCCATGAACAACCACAACCTGTGGGACTGCCTGGTTAGTGAAAATATTTTAATACTTTATTAATGCAGCAGACATTCCGGTTCCGGCTATTGTATCGTAAACACGTACGTCAAACTCCTCCGCGAATATTTTCGTAAAAGTAGTGCAAAAAGTGGATAATCAAGTAATCTTGATGCAACCCCTTCAAAATAAAGTATTGACACTGAACTTAGTGAAGTGATCACAGTGCGAATATTGTTCATCTTGCGAAAAATCTTCAATTATCACGAAACAACATAACCTAAAATTGTGAAAAGCAGTTATAATCATAGAATTAATAGTGTTATCACTATTGCCAACATAATGAACGTAGACAGAGAAACCTATTGACAAATTGACGCCTTCTTTCGCATTCGCACACGAAAAAGATGGATTCATGCATATGTCTTGCATAGAAATGAGATAGAGCGGCGTGATTGTTTGTCCCTTTCTCCGTGCCGGTTTTTTTGTTTAGAAAACTCTACAGTTTGCTAAACAACTTTGATAGCGTAGCGATTTAAGGAGTTTACAAGTCGGTTTAAGTGAGAAAAAAGGGTTTTGTGAGCTTAAGATTGGTGAATCTTGTTCAGTTCAGTTCTTAGAATAATTAAATTTTTTATTTAAATGTGTTTAAAAGTCATAAAGATTATTGTATAACCTAAAAATTCGTTATCGTCCTTTCTCACTCGAGGCCACGCCGATCATTAGTCTATAGGATTCTCTGTCTATAACGAATCGCCAACTGTCGTTGACAGTGAAGATTTAGTGTTACCAGTGAACAAAAACTCTTGAATCCAATTCAGTGTTGCCACTACAGCATTAAAATTACCACAAAAATGGAAAAAAGTATGGAAATTTTATTATCAAAAATAGATGAGAAGCTCGAACGACAAACTATGCTCATAACAACATCAGTGACAAGAAATGTTATGGAAGCATTGGACGAGAAATTGAAGGCTATTATGGAAGAAAATACTCTACTTAAAAATAAAGTAATAACACTAGAGAAAAAATTAAGTGCCATAGAAAGAGAGAAGCAAGGACACAACTTGGTTTTCTTTGGAGTAGAGGAAATGGGTAAAACCGAAGCTGTACTGGTAGACCACATTAAGGAAGCTATAATAGAATCGGGAAAACACCTAGACAGTCATGAAATTAACAATGTGTACCGACAACAAAAACTGTCCCGTTGTAGTTTCCATTGCATCTATATGGAAGAAACATTTGATATTGAAAAACAAAACTAGTTTACCACCAGGTATTATTGTCAAAGAGGATTATCCAGAAGATGTCCTAGGGAAACGAAAGCAGTTACAGCCACAAGTAGAAGAGGAAAGAAAAAAAGGAAACATGGCCTATCTGAAATATGACAAACTAATAGTAAAGAAACCTAAAGATAAAGGCCGTGACAAGAGAAAAAGGGAAGACTCAAACTCACCCAACTTGTCAACGCAGAAAAAAGTTAACTCACAAGACAATATTACTTTGCAACCACCTAACAAAACAGCAACAAAAGAAATTTTTAAACCCAGCACAGTCAAATATGTTGAACGAAAAAGACCAGCTCCAACAGTTTCATGAGCCGAAGATCCAAAAAACTTGTAACTGACATCATTACACCAAACCAAAGGAAAACAAATACAATGAATTTATACAAACCAAACATACACAGAAGAACACTGCCAAGAACCGGAAAAATTAAAATTAGAACAGAAGATTTTGAACCACAACAAACAAAATGTCTCCCAACACGGCTGGTCCCCGTGGGAGATCTAGACCAAAACCCTCCAACAAAATCACGCGTAACAATCAATATCGCAACACTAAATACAAGAACACTAAGAACACAGGAAGGTCTGCTGGAACTAGAAAAGTCACTAGAGAAAATAAACTACGATATCTTAGGAATAAGTGAGATGAGAAGACTGGAAGAGAAAATAGAAGAGTATGAAAACTATATCCTATACCACAAAGGAAAAACAGCAGGACACAGAGGTGTAGGATTTCTCATAAAACTATCCCTAAAACAAAACATACTGGAGCTAATAGGAATTTCAGACAGAATAGCAATACTAAACATGAAACTACCGGGCTCCAAGAAAGTATGGACAATCATCCAGGTATACGCGTCTACTGAACAAGCCGCCAGGGAGAACATTGAAGACTTCTATAACAACCTATCTGACATTACAAAGAAATATTACAACAACAACCTTGTAATCATGGGGGATTTTAACGCCCAAGTTGGCTACAGAGAAGCAGGAGAGGAATTCGTACTAGGGAAGTACTGCTATGGCAAGAGAAGTACCAACGGACACAGACTAATAGAATTCCTCCTAGAAAATAATTTGACACCACTCAATTCAGTCTATAAGAAAAAATATAAAAATAAATGGACCTGGATGTCTCCCGATGGGAAATATAATAACGAAATTGATTTTATTTTAACAAACAGAGTAAGGTATTTTAATGATGCACAAGTTATACAGAATTTGAATTTCAACACTAACCACCGAATGGTTGCCGGACGCCTAAAGATGTATCCAACAAAAAAGTCGAGGAAAGCTATAACAAACACTCCGATATTGCTACAAGAACAGTACTCGAAAAATATTGAACCAGCTCACATCATGTCACTGCATGAAATTGCTAACTCCGATTTGAGTGTTCGAGTTAAATATGATTACCTGGACAAGAAACTATCAGAAATTAAGAAAATAATTACGAAAAAGGACAGGAACAAATTCAGTGACAAAACATTACAGCTGTTAGAAGAAAGAAAATTACTAATTCTATATAAAAATAAAAGTAAAGAAAACCTTAACAGAATTTCCAACCTGAGCAAACAGATACGGGAAAGTATGAGAAAAGACAGGAAGATAAAAATAATTAAAAAACTAGAAGACACAATTAAAAGAACAGGTGGAACGAAAAAAGCTTTCAAGGAGTTAAAGGACCATGGAAAGGAATGGATTCCTAGACTTAAAAGCAACAAATCCAGTCATGTAACAAAACATAAAGAAATTCAGAAATTAGCTACGGAATATTATAAAGCTCTCTACTCGAATATAGATGAAGACCATGAATTAGAAACCGATAAGTCGCCAACAAATAGATATGACGACGTACCGCCCATACTTATAGCAGAGGTAAAGAGAGCCATACACTCTCAAAAACTAAAAAGAGCTTCAGGGCCGGACAACATACCAAACGAGCTCATGAGGGGCACGGCAGAGGAACTGGCTCCAATTCTCACCAGGATATTTAACGACATACTCAAGTCGGGCGTCATTCCAAATCAGTGGGGAGAGTCCCACATAATTCTCCTGCATAAAAAAGGGCCTAGGGAAGTCATTGACAATTGTAGACCAATTAGTTTGATCTCAAACGTCTATGAGGTGTTCGCAAAAGTGTTGCTAGAAAGAATTACAAAAACTCTAGACGCAAATCAACCCATAGAGCAGGCAGGCTTCAGAAAAAACTACAGCACAATTGACCACATTCACACTATCAAACAAATATTGGAAAAAAGTAATGAATACCAAAAACCCGTTTACATAGCTTTTATAGACTATTCAAAAGCATTTGACAGTTTGAAACATAAATACATTTGGTCAGCTTTGAGATGGCAAGGAGTAGATAATACCTATATTGAGATACTCAGAAACATTTATAGCATGAGCAAAAGCCGCATCAAACTGGAATCGAAAGGAGACCTATTTCCCATTAATAGAGGCGTCAGACAAGGAGACCCACTGTCCCCCAAACTGTTTACGGCTGTGCTGGAGGATATCTTCAAAAGACTAGACTGGGATGAATATGGCCTCAACATCAATGGCAGTCTTTTAAATCCTTTGAGGTTTGCTGACGATATTATCATGCTGGAAGAAGACCCAAGTAAACTACAAGCAATGGTACAAACTCTAGCCAACAGAAGCAAAGAAGCAGGTCTCGAAATGAACACAATCAAAACAAAACTGATGACCAACTCTACAAAAGTCAACATAGAATTAGGTGGAAAAAGACTTGAATATGTGCAAGAGTATATGTACTTGGGTCAAGTAATTGCCCCTAGTGACCAAACAATTAAGGAAATTAACAAAAGGATTGCTAGTGGTTGGAAAAAATGCTGGTGTCCGAGAGAAATAATAAAAAGTAAAGAGCTAAGCATCTCTATCAAGAAGAAAACATTTAACACCTGTATTCTCCCCTGCATCACATATGGTTGTGAGATGTGGTCCCTCAACCAAAACCACCGGGAGAAACTTGCGAAATGTCAACGAGCAATGGAGAGGAGTATGTTGGGAATAAAACTCAAGGATAGAATTAACAACAAGGAAATAAGAAATAAAACCAAGGTTGCTGACATTTTGACCCGAATCGACCATCTGAAATGGGGCTGGACAGGTCACATGATTCGTTGCAAGACCAATAAATGGAGCAAGCAGGTAACCCTATGGTACCCAAGAGATGGCGTCAGAAAATAGGGCCGCCCAATCAGAAGATGGGAAGACGATATCCGCCTAACCTTGGGACCATACTGGACAAGGGTAGCAGCAGACAGAACCCAATGGAAGCAGTTGGAGCAGGCCTATGCCAAAAGGCACACCGAACTGAGGGACTTACTTTAACTAGTATAGGAACTCAAACACAAATATTATATAACCCCAAAGTTCGGAAATAAATGGCTATATTATTATTATTATTATTATTATATTATTATTATTATTATTAATGCAGCATCTTCCTGCTATGAAACAATCTATGGGCGAGGCCTACGTACAGCAAAGGACTTTTATAGGCTGTAATGGATGGAAGAATGGACCACAGGAAAACATTGTGAGGAAACCTGCATGTCTGAGAAATAAAAAAAAATATTTCGAAGACATGTGAAGTTTGCCAATACGCATTGGGGCAGCGTGGCAGGCACTTCCTTGCCTTAAATCTCTTTCAAAAATGAGGGGAGGCCTGTGCCCAGCAGTGGGACGTATATAGGCAGTAACTTTACTTTTATGGAGTACTTAAAAGGAGTATTACTAATGTTAACAAAAGTTACTGGTGTTTGTTTTTTTAAAATAATGGTTCTGATATATATGTGTAATTTCTTTTCTACCTAGGGGTCTGTCTGTTTAAGTACCATCGTCTTGCGCTAATGAGTTCGTGCACTGCTGCCTGGCAGCAGGCAAAGCAGCAATTTATAAACTACTGTATTCTGGTATAAAGGGTATAGACAGTCAGTAAAATTATGTGCTGAGAGGCACTCTGTCTTTGTTCTCAGTGGTGACAAGGTATCTGAAGCCTTGTTTGCTTAAAGTTGGTTCAAGGTGTGTATGGGCTGCAGTAGCACCATCAAGTTGTTAGTTTTTATGTTGTGTGTCAATTTTATAAAAAAGTGGAAAGGCAGGTGTACCCCTTCATTTTATTTATTAGCCTGTAATACATAGTCTACTGCTCATTATCATTATAGGATGGATTATAATTTCAATGCATGGGAGGTGGCTTGGCATAGTAAGCATTTACCAGATATTTCACACCTTTGACATTAATCTCCGTCATCTATGGTACAGTTGTCACCAACAGAAATTGGTAATCATATTTATGTTACAGGGCTAGATGAAGTGACAATAAAAAGTGAGCAACTGTATTCTATCTTGAAGAGTGGAAAATTGAAAGTCATGATCCTTGATGCACGTCCGGGTAATGATTACCTAGAATCCCACATAAATTATCCTGCGTGCATTAGCATACCTAAAGAGTGTATGTCACCTGGGTAAGGACTTTACTATTTATACTTAGTTACATCATTTTTTTTAACAGACTGTAAAGTTCCATTTAGTATACAATTTGTGTAGCAATATGTTATAATTAACTACTATCCATATGTTTGATACAAGCCAAATGGTTATGCTGCCATTTATTGGAAGCCATTACATTTTTCTTGCATTTTCATAGTTACCTCTTACGACACGAACAGGATGAAAAACTATAAATAAAGGAGTGATAGGTTCTCTTTTTCCACACGACCAATTAGTTATGTAGTGTAGAAATGTTGTATTTACAAATATTTGTCAATAGCTGAGCAACCATATGACTTTGAACAATTTACTACTATGTCGCAGGGGTGAGCTTAAAGAGATTTGTGCCAGAATACAAATTGTTTTATAGTCACTTTGTCTATGATCCCTTGATCGATTGACTAAAAAGATTGTTCCATTGTGGTGCCAATGCTGTAAAGATAGCATAATATAAACAAAGTGGTGAATTTTTATTTTGACCGCCTCTGGTCTGATTGTTCAGTTTCTAATTCTCTAGGAAGCCCCAAAAAACGGATTTAAATCAACAATGATTAATTAGAATAAGATATCCTTCAACATAAATGCTGATTCACCACATGCTTGTGGGGAAGGAAAACATCGCGAAGAAACCTACGTCTCTGAAAAGAAAATTATTTTGAGTGTGACGTAACTAAACACAAAAAGAAAAATCACCAAACTAGACCAAGGTGGCTTTATGGTTCAAGTTATGAGCGAATGTATTATTATCAAGTCTTTGAGATAATCGTTTGTAACAGGCAGTCGGATACACTAACAGGCAGTGAGGAGGTCCTGAATTTTGGCATTGAACACTAATAGTATTAGTATGAAATCCACACAAGCAAAGCCGCGGGAAAGTCTTTTTTAAAAATAATACTGTTCATGTACAGAAAATAAATCTATATTAAACTGCAATTACATAGAACCTAATATGTGGTAATTTACAGGCAATCAGCTAATGCTCTGGAGCAGAATCTTCCAGCAGCTTCAAAGTTAGTATGGGCAGAGCGTGCCACTATGGAACTGATTGTTATGCTGGACTGGAACAGCACAGCTGTCATACCAGGCGAAACCCTTCACTTGCTGAAGACTATACTCCTAAAGGTGTGTGAATCATAGTTAATGATGGAAATAATCAGTTAAGGAGAAGGTTACCTATTAATACACCAAAGATTGCCTCATAGAGAGGATGTTTGCCATTGTTGCCAAGTTTGAAAGGTCACTGGCCCACGGAATGATCAATTAATACTAATCCATCTTAAGTAACAAGCTACACTTGTTCCACTGCTGGACCCAGTCACTAAAACAGGGAGAATTCAACTGCACGATCCAATTCATTTTAGCTTAACAAGCCCTCCAATAGCTTTTTTTAATTACTCAACTTTTCACACTAATCACAATCGCAACATTAATCACAATTGACATTGTGATTAGTGTTAGCAAGTATCAAACTTGATTTTTCTTATTATGTCATTTTCCCTACTATAGAGAGCTCCAAAGTGGGCTGTCATATTGGATAATAATTTATCTTCCTTAGCCTGAAAAGGTCCACTAATTATACTTGGCAAAACAATAGATGATCTCAAACAAAATATGCTGTTTCCCCTGAAAACATTCAATGAAATTAAAAAAAAATTAAAAAACATTTACAAACAATTCATTACAAAAAAAAAAATTAACATGATCCTAAAAAACTAGTAAAAAAGCACCTTTTTCAATTTGTTATTTATCATATAAAAACCGTTATTGTACATTCATCTGGTATTTCCTATTCACGCCTCTTACTTCTCTTATTTACTTCCTCGTACACCGAACAATAATGAGCTAATGGATTCTCTTATACACCACCAGAAATTTTAGAAGACACGACGAGAAATTATAACAGATAAATTATAGAAGATAAATTATCAATGGCTTACATTGATAATTTTTTTTCTTATCTCAAATTTGCGAAGACGGTTCAGAATAAGTAATATAGGCGAATGGGGAAGAAAATTTAATATAAAAAACTCACACATTCTGTCCTTAATTTTTTATATAATTTAGCTGATAGTTGCGAATTAGATTTTAATATCTTTATTATAATGAATTTCCGCCAAGTAATGCCTGATTCTATTAATTAAATCAAAATGTTCGTCAAAAACGTGGTCACCCCTGAGGACAAAAGGAATGCCTCATTTCTAGTAAAAAGGGTCTCCAATTTTCTACAATCATCATACGAAAACACAACCTCACCAACCACAACCAGTCCTACTCCGGTCGAGCTGATCCATTCTTGCTACAACCATAATATAGCTGCAGCATAGTATACCACATATAAGTGACTAGTTATTTAAAACAGAGTTTTTGGTATTTAAAATGTTATTTAAAAACAAAAAGAGGTTTGATTCTGTCTCTAATGTTATTATGTATGTAATATTATTTTCCAGTGGGATGTGAAAGTTCATTATGCCCGTCCACCATTAGCACTATATGGTGGCTATGAAGATTGGCTCTTGAAGTATCCAGCGTTCACCACTAACCCGCACGCTGTTCCGCCCAGTCAAGACAGCATGCTGGATGATATGTTGGGTAAGTTGTCCCTCGGATTTACAATTTAAAATTAAAATTTAGTCATGTGTCACACTGCCGCTATATAGTTGAACAACGAATGGGTTGACTGCACCGGCGTATGACCAAGCTGTCAGAGAATATCAGCGTAAAACAACAGCGGAAATCTGCTGCATTTCCTATGTTGAGTGTAGAGATCCTTTTTGCTAGAAACGAGACGTTCCATCTCATAGTCCTCAGTTGTGTCAGACAAATAATTTGATTCTTATAATATAGCCATTTATTTCCGAACTTTGGGGTTATATAATATTTGTGTTTGAGTTCCTATACCAGTTAAAGTCCCTCAGTTCGGTGTGCCTTTTGGCATAGGCCTCCTCCAACTGCTTCCATTGGGTTCTGTCTGCTGCTACCCTTGTCCAGTATGGTCCCAAGTTTAGGCGGATATCGTCTTCCCATCTTCTGATTGGGCGGCCCTGTTTTCTGACGCCATCTCTTGGGTACCATAGGGTTACCTGCTTGCTCCATTTATTGGTCTTGCAACGAATCATGTGACCTGTCCAGCCCCATTTCAGATGGTCGATTCGGGTCAAAATGTCAGCAACCTTGGTTTTATTTCTTATTTCCTTGTTAATTCTATCCTTGAGTTTTATTCCCAACATACTCCTCTCCATTGCTCGTTGACATTTCGCAAGTTTCTCCCGGTGGTTTTGGTTGAGGGACCACGTCTCACAACCATATGTGATGCAGGGGAGAATACAGGTGTTAAATGTTTTCTTCTTGATAGAGATGCTTAGCTCTTTACTTTTCATTATTTCTCTCGGACACCAGTATTTTTTCCAACCACTAGCAATCCTTTTGTTAATTTCCTTAATTGTTTGGTCACTAGGGGCAATTACTTGACCCAAGTACATATACTCTTGCACATATTCAAGTCTTTTTCCACATAATTCTATGTTGACTTTTGTAGAGTTGGTCATCAGTTTTGTTTTGATTGTGTTCATTTCGAGACCTGCTTCTTTGCTTCTGTTGGCTAGAGTTTGTACCATTGCTTGTAGTTTACTTGGGTCTTCTTCCAGCATGATAATATCGTCAGCAAACCTCAAATGATTTAAATGACTGCCATTGATGTTGAGGCCATATTCATCCCAGTCTAGTCTTTTGAAGATATCCTCCAGCACAGCCGTAAACAGTTTGGGGGACAGTGGGTCTCCTTGTCTGACGCCTCTATTAATGGGAAATAGGTCTCCTTTCGATTCCAGTTTGATTGAATTTGATTCTTAATCGAAGATAAATGTATATGTCTATGAGCCCACAGCATTCTCGTTTGTCAACTTTATTCTATAAAAATATATATAAAGTAACAACTTTTTTTTTATAGGTGAGGGGGCAAACGAGCATGCGGCTCACCTGATGTTAAGTGACTACCGCCGCCCATGATCAATCGCAACACCATGGGAATTGCAGGTGCGTTGCTGGCCCTTTAGAAAGGAGTAAGCTCTTTTCTTGAAGGTCCCCAGGTCGTATCGGTCCGGAAAAATCGCCGGTGGTAAACTATTCCACAGAGAGGTTGTTTGCGGAAGAAAACTCCTTTTGAAACGCCACTGTAGGTAGACCGCCAAGCATCCAGATGGTGTGGACGGTATCGGGACGTTTGCCGCGTATTGCGTTCACGAAATTTGGCGGCTGGGATTAATCCGAACAATTCCTCAGAGCACTCTCCATGGTATATGCGAAAGAAAATGCAAAGAGATGCAACATCTCTTCGCAGCGCCAGTGAATCGAGCCGATCGGAAAGCACTCGGTCGTCGACGATTCGAGCCGCTCTGCGCTGGATACGTTCAAGTTGAAGGAGCTGGTACTGGGGAGCCCCAGCCCAGAGATGGGAACAGTATTTCATATGCGGCCGAACCTGCGCCTTGTAAAGTTGCAGGCGGTGTGCCGGAATGAAATACTGTCCTGCTCTACTGAGCACGCCAAGCTTTTTAGAGGCCAATTTGGTCTTCTCTTCCAAGTGACCACGAAACTGCACGTCACTCGATATGTCGACGCCGAGGATTGTGATACTGGCTGAGGCAACAAGGGGATTGCCTTGAAACTGAGAATATACGACAAAGGGGTTCTTTTTAGCGGTTAACGCGCAAACTTGTGTCTTCTGGGGGTTAAACTGGACTAGATTTAGTCGCCCCCAGTCCGAGACTTTGTTCAACAAAGTTTCAACTTCAGATACATGTTTGTCCTGGTACTAAGCGACATTTTCCCGAAAAATATTGGCACGGCCGGTGTATAAAGCATCACCGGTGCTATCGTTTGCATAGCAACGAATGTTGCTATGCAAACGAACGAACGGGTTTGCAACATATCATTGATATGCAGAAGAAACAGCGTTGGCGATAGCACGCAGCCTTGTGGAACGCCAGTATTAATAGGCTTGCAATTAGAGCTTGCACCGTCTACAACGACCTTGATGCTCCGATCTGCAAGAAACCTGGTGATCCAATCGCACAATTTCTCGGAAAGCCCACAGGAAGGGAGCTTCGAAAGAAGCGCTTTGTGCCAAACCCGATCGAAGGCCTTCGCAATGTCCAAACTAACGGCCAATGCCTTCCCCTTGGACTCTACTGCCTCCGCCCATCTGTGAGTTAGGTAGACCAGAAGATCACTAGCTAATCAGCTGGTGATCCTCAAGGTACCTCATGAGCTGGCAGTTAACAATAGACTCCATTGTTTTGGAGAACAAGGAGGTGATAACGATAGGCCGGTATTTGGACGGGTCTGAGCGGCCTTTTTTGGGGATCGGGTGAACGAAAGCCGTCTTCCATGATTTTGGGACTACGCCTAGGGAGTAGGAGTACCGGAAAAGACGCGTTAAAACCGGTGCCAACTCTGGAGCACACGTCCTCAGCACAATTGGAGGGATTCCGTCAGGCCCACTCAACTTGTGGATGTCCAGGGTGCTTTGCGAACCGAGCGCTGTGTGAACTGCACTTCCGGCATGGAGCACTCACACCGCGGGATGGTCGGCGGCGTACTCCCCCCGTCATCGAGAGTCGAGTTGGACGCAAAGAAAGAGCCTAGCAGATCGGCTTTCTCCTTTGCGGTATGGGCCAGTGAGTCGTCCTCCCTGTGCAGAGATGGAAGAGATGGCTGACAGAAATTCCCTTGGACAGCCTTGGCGAGAGACCAGAATGCACAGGTTCCAGAATGAAGGCGAACTAGTTTCTCGCCAATTCTGTCTATGTGCTCTGACTTTGCCTTGGCAATAACTCTTTTGAAGGACCTAGAGGCGGAATTATACTTCTTTTTTAGAGCGATGGAGTTTACATCCCGGGACGTTGATGCGTCAGCCCAGGCTTGGTAGCACTCCTGCTTATAGCATGATGCTATTTTACAGGAGCGACCAAACCATGGCTGAGACGGAAATCTGATATCCCTCCGGGTGAGAGGTCAGCAGAAGGTCCAACAGGGAAGGTGCATGACCCTCCACATCTGGAATCCGCGTAGGCAAAGTAACCAGTTGTGTCAGACCATATGCCATGGCAAAATCATGAACAGATCTCCCCTCATGATCGGTTAAACGTGAACTAAGCCATTCGGCGTGATGGGCGTTAAAGTCGCCGAGGATCACGATCACTGCGGAGGGGATCTGCTGTAGCAACGAATCTGTAGCCATTTGGACGTGGTCGAAGAGTCGGTCTGTTTCGGCATTACCGCTATGGGACCTATAGAGGCACCCGTAGACGCGCGGATGGTCGTCGCTGTCTACGCGTAGCCAAAGGATGGACAGGTCCGAACCTTCAAGTCTGCCGAGGCGTCGAGAACAGATGTCCTCTCTGACTGGGTAGAAGAGATACATCAGCCGGAGAGGAAACCTGCATCTCGGTCGGTCAGAAAGAGCAGAAGCGGCCTCGCTGTCTCGAAGTGGTAGTGGACGGCGTTTAGGTTAGAGTGAAGTCCCCTGATATTGCAGAAATTCACAGATAGCGTGGCAGGGGTCGCCTTGGTCTTGTTGCTCCGCTTGCCCCGAGCAGTTGTAGTCTTGAGCGGAATTTTGCCCCCCCCTCCAGAATACGCGGGGCAGCCTGAGCACCCACGCTCAGAAGTGGAGAAACATGGTCGTGGATGCTCAGCGAGGGATTTTCCAGGGATGCTGGTACCCTCCAGGGGTAGTCTATCATCATTTAATTCCGCTACCATTTTGATGGAGAGGAGGGGGGGGGGGATTTAGGCCTCCGGCCACCTGCACTCACCAGACGAAACGCGGAAGCAGAGCTTCCACTTCACGCCGGTATTCTGTGAGGTCGTGGTATCACCCTGGTTTGAGCTGGCCCATACGTGCAACAGCAAAGCTGCCGCGTGGCTCTACCACTGTTAAAAGGTTCAACTTTGAATTAATCAGTCTCTATGACCCTTTTCCATATATTGTACAAAGATGTCAAGCTACTTTTTTTTATAGAATAGGATGACAAACGAGCACACAGATTAAGAATCAAAATGTAGATGCATTGTCACCCTTGAGGACTAACATAGAATGCTTTGTTTCCAGTAAAAAAGGTCGCTGGGTCACTACACTAACCATACGAAATACAGCAGCAGTTAGCTGCTATTTTATGTTGGTATTTAGTGAGAGGCACTTTCATAGGAGTGGTGTATGTGGTGAGGAGGATTTGCTACAATTGTCACACTCATAATCACGTCCCTCTGTGGATACTTCCCATCGCCATTCTAGATATCTTAAATCTAGTCATATACGTGTACCATATTTCCATCAATAGTTCTTGGCTTTACTTGAGGTTAACACGTATTTGTATATGTGTCATAGTGTGCATAAGATCAAACTCCGTCAGAGAATCACACTATATAAATAATGTCCATGTACATGTTCAATGGAACAAAGTCCGCTTGACTTCTCCTTCTTCTTTTTGTGGCGGTTTGGTAAAATTCACCAATGACGAATGATATTGAATGGAAAATGAAAGCTTATGAGTTTAATTAAATTAAGAGTCTATGACAATAAAAGGATTTCGTTTTCCCCATAGAATTTTGACACATCTATCTGTTGAGTTATCCGCTCAACTTTGTGAACTGCAATTACTATGATAGATGACAAAATATCTTTTTGAACTCTTCCATAGTCGTCTCTTACAACATCCACAAGTAGTGTCTGGCTGAAGCTTCGGCTTCGACATAGGCCACCTTTTTTCTTTTTTTTTATAATATAGGGTGACAAACGAGCACACAGTCCACCTGATGGTAAGTGGTTGCTGTGGCCCATAGACATCTACGTCTATCCTCGATTACGAATCAAAATGCAGATGCGTTGTCACCCGTGAGGACTAAGATGGAATGCCTCGTTTCCAGTAAAAAAAGGTCTCCGATTCTCTACACTCACCATACGAAACATAGCAGCATTGCGCTGCTATTTTACGCTGGTATTCTGTGAGAGCGTGGTCGTTCCCTGGTCGAGCCGATCCATTCGTGCTATAACTATACTACTAATAATATAACTGCAGCGTGGCTCTACTAATATGGACTGAAGTTTTGGGCGAAACCAAAGGTTTCTAGCAAACGCCGAAACTGAACGAACTGTTACGAATGAGCGAAAGTGCGATGGACGTGGCGAAGCAACTTTTTCATCCCTAGATAAACTTCTAGAGATGGTTAAAATTACCTTATCATTATACATTCAATATTACTAAAATATGTTACTTATTGCAGTCATATTATTAACTTAGCTTACCGTCAACTGATTTTTAGGCTTCGGCCAAAAATTCACCTTCGGCCAATCACGAGACAAAATGCGATGATGGGTTCATGTATGCTGCCAAAACATAGCTAACTTAAGATGTGCCATTATATAAAATAATCAAAATATTAAAATTAGGCGAGATCGACTATCCGAACTGGTCGGATCTGAACCCGTCCCCCCCGCCGGTGCAGACAACGCCGCCTCGACCCGCCAAGCCCGGGGAACCCGTAATTGACCGCAGCAGTAAGGTAATTATTAGTTTTAGTTCAATTTCGCAAAATAAATTATGTTTAACTATTGCGTTTTTTAAGTCTGTCTGTAGTGCGATTGTGTAACTCTGGTGGAGATCGTGGTTAGCGCTGCTTTAACTAACTGCCCTGGAAGGTAATGTTTTTTGAATGTATTTATTATGTCTATCCATCCATAGCATAATAAATCCATGCATTTCCAGACATGCAGGAAGTCGATGGATGCAGGTGGCTCAGGACCGTGCTTTGTGGCATACCTTGGGGGAGGCCTATGTTCAGCAGTGGACTTGTGAAGGGCTAATGATGATAATGATGATGATCCATCCATTACAGCCTATAAAAGTCCACTGCTGAATATATAAGCGTTCCCCAAAGATTGCCTCATTGTAAGGATTTTGCCATAGCTGCCACGCTTCGAAGGCGAGTTGGCTACCGCAGTTTTTTTTCGTTTTCCTCTGTCGCCTCTTACCGACACCCACATGACGATATGGGATGGCGGATATTCTTACACCGCCACTATACGGTGGAATGTATGAATGTATGTATGTTTATATCTTTGGCATGCTCTGCAGTTGAAACTGCTCGATGGATCTACATATGTGTCTTCAGATTGCTCTTAGTTATGAAAGTGACATAGTATATAATTTTTTTTCTGTTAGTACATTAACCTTTCATGTGCCGGGCCTCACTGCGCTTGTAAACACCCGTCTGCCGCAAAATTTCAGCGCGCGCGGATGCTTTTTTAATATGAAATTTTAAGCAATTACTCGGAATATAAATAACTTATGTTACTATTGCAGGATGGTATGAGTCTTACCCGTGTTTTAAAACATTTTTCTTAAGATTATATTATTTTATTTATTAATTAGAAGCTGCTTTTTCTGTGTCGAGAAATAGTGAAATTATAGGTACAACAATAAAGCAATTGGAATTCTGTTTTTTTTTTCTATTAGCCCAATATATTTACTGCTAAGATAATCCAAAATATCTAAAACTTATAAGCTAAAACGAGTATAAAAAGTAGTTTAAATGTAGCTGTTGGGCGAGCGCAGATGTACGTTCCGGCATAATGACGTAAGCGTAGATCTGCGTTCCGACAAAGCACATACAGGCTGTTGTATTTTTAGGAACAAATAAAACGAAATGTTTAAAAAATATAATTATTATTATATAATTAGTAATCAACGTGCGACGAAAGGCGATGCTCATAAGGTTATGGAAAAAAGTTGCTAAAGTATACGAGTTAGTTATACAAAATCGGGTATAGAAGACTACATAGTTATTTTATCACTAAAACAGCAGTTCCAGTTTATGATAGGCAATCCAGCATTTTCCGACACATAAAAACACACGACATTTGGTACATTTAATATTACTTTCTGTACGCCTTTTTTTAGCTAAACATCGCACACAACGTCCTCGCTTATAACGCACCTTGCTGTTACGGTCTTTGCTGTCGTTTTCTTGGTGTTCTGGATAGTCTTCAGTACATCAAATAAATTTAAACTACATTAGATTACAGAAGATATAAAAAACATTGAGCGTAGATCTACGTTCTGGCAATAATAGCAATAAAAAAAATTGAAACAGCCTGTATCCGCGCCATTTGTATGGCACTTTCACAACAAAAACAAGAGGGTGTTTTATAACACAATAAAATACCGGTTAGACACGGCTCAGGTAGTAATCACACTCAGAGAAGTATACAACAAAAATATGTAAAATAATCTGCAAAAGCGACACAAATAAATGCATAAATCGAAGTTGAAAATATAGCCGTTTGTTCATGGGGTACCAAATGTATTAAATCAACTGATTTTATGATAGTTTTCCAATTTTTTTTCATTACTGTATAAAATAATCACATAATTATACATAAACTTAAAGTTATACTCACTTTCTTAGCTTATTTTAAATAAAAACAACACAGTGAAAAGAGTTTTTGTTTGCCGTTACACGCCCGAACGAGTAGTGACTTCAATGGCTCAATTTGAATATATTTCATTCCTAACTGAACTGAGTGAACTGATGTTTTCGTTTCTTTCGTTCCTTTTCTCATTCATACATATGTTTGTAAGCCAATAAAGACCTTAGATGCTTACATTTAGCCTCTTTTTCGGACGCAGTCAACGTTGCGCATATCTGCGCTCCGGCAGTTAAAACAAGATAATATGTACGCGCAGTTCTACGTTCCGGCAAACAAAGGGTTAACCTTTTTTCTCTTGTATTTTTTTTTAAAATTTACTGTGTTAACCATAAGGTTTGTGAGGTTTGTTGTTTAAGTTTGGTTACTTACGTTGAATGGTGTGAACAAGTTTTTAGACCGAGGCCTTTTTTAAAAATATTAACATATTTTAGGTTACAAAGTTATCATAATGTAAACATAACCCATTTGCGAAGTAATGCCCACACTATTTACACCATCATACTGTAAAAGCAAAGGAATATTTTTCAAAATTTAGTCTATTTTATTCATTTTTATTTTTATATAAAAGAAATATATACTACAAAAATACAAATATGTGAATGTACGTAACATAATGCGGCCCCTGGTCTGAATTAAAAATGTTTAACAAAATATTGAAATTAACTTTGGCAATTGTGGTATCTATATAAATTCCAACATTTGATTGTTTTACCTCTGAAAAGTTTAAAGAATAATATTATGTGTAGTGTTAAAAAGAGTTCAGGTTGTATGCGTAACTGCGGTGCGAGTGTACGTGAGTGCTTGCATGATTGTGTGCGTGGGAGTGGTAATGTGTCCGAGAGTAATTGTGTGTGCTGGTAATTATAAATGACAGATGAATAATATTTTTTTCGTTTATGCTCCTACCAACCCCTTTATAATGCGTTTTGGCTTAAGAATAATTTAATAACTTAACTATTTCGGCGAATGTGTCAGATCGACTATGGAGACCACGCTCTCACAAAAAAACAGCGTAAATAGCAGGTCAATGCTGCTGTGTTTCGTATGGTGTGTAAAGAACTGGAGACCCTTTTTACTGGTAACGTGGCATTCCATCTTAGTCTTCAGTGGTGACAACGTGCATTATTGAGGATAGATGTAGATTGTAGATGTCTTAGGTCACGTCAACTTACCATCGGGTGAACTGTGTACTCGTTTCTCACTCATATTTTATTTAAAAAAAAATCCGTTCTGGGGGTATAGAGAGCTAGTATAATTACGGGTTGTGAGGTATTCTATCTTAATCTTTAAAGGTGGCAATTCTTTAGACTCATTTTGCACTTTTTCATAAAAAAAATTGTCATCGCTCAGGTGGCAGCTGTTCAGTTATACGAAGAGCGCGCTCGCAACATGCAGCTCATTCTAGAAGAGCAGGAACGCATCGCCGACACCTCTCTCACTCTAGAAATGCAGAGGATCGAAGCTGAACAGGTATAAAATATGTATTCATCTTTTACCATATCGCGATAAATTACATCATAAGTATGTATGTAGTCGTAGTAAATATGAATGTGATCAAAGGTACCTAATTCTCAAAAAAGCTCTATTTAAAGTCACATATTGCTCTTATATTTTTTTGGATTTTTTTTGTATTATTTTCTGAGATTTCCTTGCGCCCACTGCAATTACCTGCCGTGTAATTTTTTTTTACTTATGTGCCAGTGTTTGTTTTCAATGATGGTAAGTGGTGATAAATCCCCAGATATTAAATCCCGCTATCTTAACGTAACAATTATATTATCCATTACTTACTGGATACCCTGTATATGTGTAATATATGTGTGTAATATTTGAAAAGCGTGAGCCATGTAGTAAGTAGTGTATGCACGCCACTACCACATATTGTCCCGTGGGTGTGTAAGAGGCGAAAGAGAAAACTAAGCCAAGAGATGAGCAGCAGCGTCTGCCTGATAACAATCAGAAAATATAAACTGCGGCTGCCAACCCGCTTGCCGAGCGTGGCAATGATGGCAAATATTCCACTATGAGGCAATTTGTAGGGAGGCCTGTTTTCAGCAGTGGACTTCAATAGGCTGTAGTGGATGGATGTATTTTGATAGAATTTTACTTTCCATGCTAGCTCTATATAGTTGTAGCTCGAATGAGTCGGTTACATCAGGGTTTGACCTCGTAATCACAGAATACCCGCGTAAAATGGCAGCTCAATGCTGCTGTGTTTCGTATGGTGAGTGTAGAGAAACGTAGACCGTTGGGCCACAGCAGTCGCTCACCATCTTGTGGACTGTGTGCTCGTTTGTCACCTCATTTCTAATTAAAAACATTATCTAGGATTTTTTGTAGAAAAAGGGTGACACGCGAACACACAGTCCACCGGATGGTTAGTGTCCATACACCATGTGGCCCATAGACATCTGCATTTGTCCTCAATTAAAAATCAAAATGCATATGCGTTGTCACCCCTGAGAACTGAGATAAAATACCTCGTTTCCAGTTAAAAGTGTCTGCGTTTCTCTACACTCACCATACGAAACACAGCAACATCAAGCTGCTATTTAATGCTGGTATTCTGTGAGAGCGTGGTCCCTCCCCGGTTCAGCCAATCCATTCTTGTTGAACAACTATATAGCTGCAGCAAGGCCCTACCACGTAAAAATAAGGTTGTTTACGATAGTGCACTGGTATAAAGATATTTGCTTACAAGTAATTGTTTGAAAGATTTTGTCTATCCATACTCGTAAAAGTTCATAACTGGACATAGAGCTCTGTAGGAAGACTGTAGGAAGTTTTTCTTCAGTCTGTTTGCCTTTGCTGTCTGTGTATTTTACACGCTGCACACTATCAGAGATTTCGTTCCGGCAACACATATTGTTATTTCCCGTACTATAAGTCACTGTTTGACTATAATCCCACTTGGTTGTATTGTCCACATACACGTAAGTGGAGATGAAGCCATAAATCAGAGGAAATTTTTAATTAGGTAATAAACGTGCCGTAAAATAATTTTGACTTCATGATTATTGGAAAAATAATAGTACGAAATCAATCTAAACGATTGACTCAAAACTCTTTATTTACTACAAAAACTAAATAATAGTTTTGAATTGAGACATTTATTATTATTATACATTGCAAAATACATTTCGCAATGTATAATAATAAATGTTTCAATTATACGCGTAATTGAAATTAAAGTAACATTAGTGTGACTTCTGTTGTTGCAGATTAGATGACAAATGACTTATATTGGGGTTGTAAAATGATAAATATTGTTATATTTATGAACTTTGAAATGAACTTTTAAATGCAGTTGTGTGATTGAAATTGACTGTTATGGTATGCGTTTGAACCATGCATTCCTTGGGGGAGGTGTAGACTTGTGAAGGGATGTAATGATGATGATGATGAACCGAACTATTCGTCATTGGCAATAATAGTCCATGATGTAACTAGGATCACTGGCGTTTCTTCGTAATATAATGCTTCATAGTGAACTTTGTAAATGGTGGCGTGCCCAAAATATTATCTCGTGTGCCATTGGTTCGCCATTTCTGTCCTAGATGGTAAATCATTGAGCTTATTCTCTTTGCCTTGAAGACGTGTGGATTGTAATCGGACGGAAAGGCAGACGTCGGCATATCTTGTGAGAATCAACGCTTGCAAAACACAAGCGTGTGTCTTTTTACCACTAAAAAAAAGCCCATTCAACCTGGCTCCTACTTTTCGATATGTATCCGGTTGTATTTTCTTCGAACCTCATATAAGGGTAGTTGATTGAGTCCAGGGTCAAAGCAACCGCAAAAAAAAACTAGGTGTCTTTGCAAGAGTGTGGAGGTACTTATGCCAGGATGGCTTCTTACCTTATATAAAGCGTAGCGTCCAGTCGTGCATATTAAGGTGTTAAGAAAAGATTGGTTTCAACCAAATCATGGTTACCAGTAAGCATTTTACCAAGCATCTCCACTGAGTTTAAAGTTGCTAGGTGGCTTTTTGCAACACCAGCAAATATGGCACACCAGAATTTCATAAACGACCGAGCTTGCGCTTTATATTAAGTAAGAAACTGCCCCGGCATGAGGCATTGCGTATAGAAAATGGAGAGAATCAGAGAAATAGAATTTTTCAAACAGAAAATTTCTTAACGTCAGACGTATAAGTCCGATCGCACGGACTTATACATCTGATAAAAGTGAGATGATAGTACCGCCATCTAAAGGAAGCCATAACATTTTTCGGACATTGTCTATATTCGCCTCTTACGACACTCACCGGGCAAAACATAGTGATGGATTTTGGGGGAACAAATGGCGTGGTGAATTCCTTTACCACGCAACCACACAGCACGACAGTGGGGAATGGAGGGAGGGGTGAGGTTTAAAATGATTCGTTAGACGTTGCGATTGTGCGCAGGACTGGGAGAAGGTGCGCGAGCAGCGCGAGCAGGAGCCGCGCGACGAGCTACGCGCGCAGTATCGCCTGCGCGAGCACGAGATCCTGTCGCAGCTCATGCAGCTGGAGAACAAACAGTTCGACATGGTGCGTCTGACACTCATACTCTTACCATTGCACCTGTACGATGAAACGCACATATTTCACAGTTACATATAATGTTTATTATTACATAGCACTTTTATGCGCAATACTCGACGATGTGCATTACAGGCAGTCATATCAAGCAGTTTTTCTTAGCATACTAATATCATATCAATTATCATATCATAGCAACCTTTATATCATCGAACATAGTGCGGGAATTACACCCCATATTTGTTGGTCCTTCGAGCCGGATATGAATCAGCGATCTATTTAGCAGTTTTTCTTATCATACTAATATCATATCAATTATTATATCATAGCAACCTTTATATCATTTAACAAAGTGTAGGAATTACACCCTATATTTGTTGGTCCTTCGAGCCGCAACCAGCGATCTATGGACATACAGTCCTGTCGCAGATCATGCTAATCGAGAACAAGCATATTGGGTGTGACTCTCACGCTAAATTTTGTTATAATAATTCAGTCATACGTAATGTACTTTAAAGTTTTCATCTAGAGAAAACATATACTACCCTACTCTTAATTTTTAAGTTACTAAAATGTAACATGTAGTAGTAGTTGTTGTGAGTATTACGCTCTAAGTTATAAACAAGTGTGTATTTATCGGGGGCCAACTGTGTAAGTCTAATTTCGACCAAAAGGTCGATCGACAGTTCCATCAGCTGGGCAGCAATCCTTAAATTCCAACACATCTCGTAAAAAAAACACATTCACAAATCAGTGCGAGTTGCCAGTGGTGACATATGAAACTAAGTCGTGTTTTTTCACTGCATACTGTATGAGGAAGTTAAGTCGTTTTGCGAGCCACGCTACGCATTACATTATGATTTTAACCCAAATGGGTTGGCTCGACCGGGGAGGACCGCGCTCTAACAAAATTAAAATAGCAGTGTCATGCTGCTGTGTTTCGTATGGTGAGTGTAAAACCAGAGACCTTTTTTACTGGAAACGAGGCATTCCATCTTAGTCGTCAAGGGTGACAACGCATCAGCATTTTGATTCTTGATTGAGGATAAATGTACCATTTACCATAAGGTGGACTGTTTGCTCGTTTGTCACTTTTATACAATTTAAAAAAACCTATAGAGAGGACTATGCTCGAAGTTTTTAATTTAGATATCGTTAATAGTATCATACTAACCGACATATCCTAACTGATCAGTGACCTGTAGTAATGATGGCTCTGCCATATAGCTCGAAGGTCCCTCAGCCAACTGTAATAGAAGTGTAGTAAAAGTGTAGGGGAGAGAGGCATATGTTCAACAGTAGACTTATAATTACAGAAGATTATTCTGAAACATAAATAAATCCTAATTGTTTTACATTCATTTTATGGTTACCAGGAACAAGAAAACCAAAGCCTTAGAGAGCAATTAGAAGAATATCAGAAAAGGGAGAGGGAAGAAGCGGAAAAACTTGTAGAAGCGCTTCGAAAGGCTACGGATGCTGACACACAAGGTCTGTATTTTATAGGAAATATAGGCCCTGCAGAATCTGTTCTGCCCTTTCCGCTAGGTGGCGCGATGAGTTTCACTCAGTATAAATTTAAATATAAAATTTATTAATAGCTCGACCACAGCGCCACCTATCGGGTCCGGGTCGTGTATTTTGTGACAGTTTTTAGTAGCAAAACAATATATGATATCTATCTACAATATGTAACGTAATTAACGCACACCCTCAGACACCCCAATTTTAGTATATTATGTTATAATCATAATACATACACTGAATTTTTAGTTAAACATTTTTATGCACTGATTATTTATCAAATTAGTTATACTAATTCCGGAAGAATGTTGTGGTCACAGTACAAATACACGAACGCAGACTTTAACGTACTTGAAATAAAGTTCATTTTTCTTTATTTTTATTGAATGACAGAATTAGCAATAATACAAATAAAACTGCACTCTTAAAAGTCTTAATGCCTTAAGTTACGGTTCATTTCAGTTTGTTTTGACTGTACAGATTTAGTGTGACTGTAATTTACGTAGTTTTAATTATTTTTGGGATAAAAAATTACCTATATTAAAAATGATAGGAATCGATTCAGTAAACGATTCTGAACAAACTACTTTCTCAAAGTGCGTTAATTATGTTACATTTTGTATATTAAACACAAAAAATGTTTCTACCTATGGTCCGTTATAGACCTTGAAATCATCCAACCGATTTTGATGAATTTTTGTGTGTGTTTGAATGGGTCCCTAAATGGTTTATATTCACATTTGGAGCCAGGAGGTGGCGCTGCGTTCGAGATCCATAAATCAGACGTGTGACGTGGCGGTGTCGCTAGTTGCTAATATAAGTAATTTCAACAAACTATCAAAAATGCACAACGTTAATATTCAAGTTTTCACTTCTGCCGGCACTCCCGGAGTGCAACCCGTCTTTTTTTTATATTTTCAATCCATTTTCCTTATTCAGCTATGATCTGCCAGTTGAACCTTTAAAATCAATACCAAAATAATAATCTATGAAAGATTTAGGAGTAATCCAAAATTCTAAGCTTTTGTT